>CM077094.1:165563739-165719343 GCA_039513925.1 Platanthera zijinensis
AGGCGTCGAGTGGTACTCGATGAACACGCCGCTTGACTTAGGAAATCCTGGACTCAACGAGGCGTTGAGTGATCTCGACACCATCCAATGAGGCATTGAGTGATCTCGACGCCGTCCCTATCAAACACAAAATTACATATCTAAAGGTATTGGAGGGTCATGAAATTTGGACAATAGGTTTTTACTGATGTTATCTACCTCTGTAAATTTTATTATAATTTTGGGTTAATGATTTTTAGTATCTTCTTTATAACACTAGAATTTATTAATTGGAGAAATATATATTTTTAGAACAAACTGAGTACTGGAAAATTGTGAAATTTGACTAGTAAACTTTTTATATATCTGTAATGCCTTGTTAATTTTATTACAATTTTGGGAAGAATATATATAGTAGTTCCTTCACAAGTTGCCCTAGAGGTAAATTACTTTGTAAATTCAAATAAATGATTAAATGGAAGTAGAAAATCCTGAAATTTTGTCAGACATGTTTTATGATCATTTTAGTCCTCTAGTAATTTTGTTATAATTTTTGGATGACAAAATCTTGTAGCCCCTTGGTTAATTATCATTTTAATCAAAAAGCTTAAAATTTGGGTTTATGATAGAAATACTTTCTAGAAGATTATGAAACTCATACCTTTTTGTTAGCTTGTCAATAAGAGGTTGTGGAAATTTTGATGTAATCATTGCATGTCAGAAATTTATACTTCATGTTCAAAATCATATGGACTCATGATTTAGGAAAATTATTTAAAGGCTGATTTAATTAAGAAAATGCCAAGTTAAGGTTTTAGGCTCAATAAGTCATGGTAGACCCCCAGTAATAGTTATAAGACTGTAGGCAATGTGATCTGGAGTATTTACTTTTATACGCTTATGATTGATCATTTGATCTGCACATAGTGAATTCAAGCATTCAGGGTAGAAGAGTAGATCATACATGGGTGGAATTATAGTGGATGCACCAGGTTTGGGTGGAGTCTTGAAGAGGTCACCCTTAGGGACAAATCCTAAGTAAACTGGGTACCATGGGGATGGAGAGTGCTCGAGGTCGACGAAGTATCGTCTTCTCCCGGGAAATAAATATTCACTTAGGATTAGCTAAAAAACAACGTGGGGAAAAAGGTTCGGTGATATATAGATACACATAAAAGTAAGTGCCTTGAGAATGAGAGCTTTGAGCTTCAGCCCATCGTTGTTCCTAGTGCCCTCGAGAGCCCTTCACTGGGCATGCCCTGGGCAGTCCAAGGTTAACCATAAAATGTAAGAATAAGCTGGTTAAAAGACAAACCTTTAAATAACTCAAAGTCACATACACTCACCCCGTCGTTTCGGGAGGATAGTTGGTATAGATTCACGAGCGGTGTGCTCGGTGTTTGATAGAAAGATGGTTTAAGTTTGAAGGGCCAATGGCTCGGGAGCTCTTGTAGCATGTGTGCATGTGCATTAAGTAGTGTGTCCTCGTTATTGGATGGTCGTTCACACCGACGTCAATACATTGACTCGGCAAGTGTAAGTGTTCACTTAGCCCATAGAAGATTGGTGGTTTTGCCAGAACTAGTACAAGAGACTCTGTAGCACCTGACTGTGGGTGTACCGAGTAGTACACATGGTCTTGGCTAGGTAGTGTGAATACCGACTTAGGAGTGGGGAGGCCCAACCCACTGCCTCCGTTTGCCACTACGAGAGGTACCTGAGAGTTTAGCTAACTCCAAATGGGGTAACTAAAGGTCTGTGCGCATAGAGTCGAGTGTGTGTGTTGCACCTGTGTGAAATCCATCATTTAGCGTACATAACATTCCATGTTATACATACCCCGCATAAAACCTCTACTACTAACGTATAAATTAGTATGCGATCTTTTATACGTTAGGCCTTGCAAAACGACCTCTTAACTTATAAGTCTGTATGGACATTTTTATAAGTTAAGGTTATTTTCTCTATGATGATAGTCAGTTGTTCTACCTTTACTTTATTCTACTGCTTCTATCATATTGCTACTTTTACTTTCTGTTCTTTCATATACCCATTATTACTGTGGTAGATACTTTTAACATATGTTAGATAGGGTCATTGTCACCTGCTTTTGCTTACTCTCCACTTTCAGTACCTCCCTTTCCTTCCTACCCTGCACGGTGCCTAGGTGTCGCAGGGGAGGGGAGGGGGACCAAGACTTAATTTAAACTAACGGCCTGAAAGTGAGGGTAAGATCTACCTTTACTCTAGAGGGGGGGGGGGGTGAATAGAGTATATTAAAATAATTTTTCAGATAAAAATTATTTGGCAGTGGAAGACTTGATTTATTTATAGGTGTATTGTGCTTGCAAAGAATGAAACAAACTAAAGCAAGAAGTAAAAAACACAGCACACAACAAATAAAATACAGCAACCAGAAGACATAAGGATCTATAGTGGTTCTCCAAACAACACGGGTACATCCACTCTTCTACCACCCTAGGTAGGAATCCACTACAGGAATAGTTGATCAGGTGTCCTGGGCACCAATGAGCTTTTGATAAGGTGCTCAAAAACCAAACCCAGATTTTTTGATAAGGTGTCTTGCCACCACTGAGTTTTGACAAGGTCTCAGAAACCAGCCACATAACTTTTGAAGGGAGTTTTGAGAAACCCTTTTATAGCAAAATATAGAAAGAAAGAAAAGAGTTTGTTGTTCTTCTCTGTCAACAGTCTAAGAAAAGACTAATGGATTGTTGTTGTCAAAGCTCCCCCTGAGATCTGCAATTGTTCAAGAAGAAGAGCTTTGCATAGGGTGATAGGTCGTCAGTAACTTTAGATCTCCAGCAAGAGATGATTTCAGCAGTTGCTGAAATATGATGTGTCTGGAGTCTTTGATGAAGAAGCCTTTGAACACTTGAATCAAGAAGATCTTGAAAGAATAGAGAAATTCTTTTCTGTGTGTTGATCTTCTTCACTGTTGTATTCCTTGTGTTCTGTATGAATTCTAACTTATAATCCTGTAGGCTTGTGTCTGAAAAATTGATTGATATCTCATCTGTATTTCTCAAATGATTTTGAAGAGATATATTGAAAACTAGCCTTCTAGATAGTCGTTAATCAGTCATAAATGACTTCCTTAAATGAAATTTGTTTCTGTAGGAAAGTCCTAAGAGACATTCCTTTTTGTCTTCCTTTAAACTTGCTCCAGATTAGTTGAAACGGCTATAGAATCCTTTGAAATAAATGCTGATAATAAATCAGATTGAATTCCATAACTGATTGAATTTGAATTTCTGAAATCGTCAATCTCTTCAGAAAAGTGTCGATCTGAGCTCGACTATCGTCGACCTGAGCTCGACTATCGTCGACCTGAGCTCAGAGACTTGGATTATAGCTAGAGACAGAAATGTCGATCTGAGCTCGAAGATCGTCGAACCGAGTTCGACGACTCGTTGAACTGAGCTCAGAGATAGTTGAACTGAGTTCGACGCCTCGTCGATCTGAGCTAGACGAAAGTTGTCCTAGTCTTCAACACTTGAATTCTGATCTTAGAAGGTCTTGGGGGCAGCTTCCAAACCTAAGTTCTAAGCCTTAGACCTATTCTAGTTGACCTTTAAGACTATACAACAAGGTCAAAACAATTTCCTAAGAACATAGTGATCCCGACATATCGTCCAATCGTCCTCCCTGGACTTTTTAGGAGAATCAGGTCGGTGGTTCGTTTCCCAACCCAATCATGGAGATCGCTTCCTTCCCACCTCTATAAACTCCCGCTCTGCCACCTGGTTAAAAGAGTTAGGGTACAAGCGAAGAGAAATGGCTCTCGGGGGTCCTATAGGACGCACACGCTAGAGGCCTCCATCCTACCCTTTGGTCCACCTTTACTGCTCTACTCGGGGATATTCCCCACCCTGTTACTTAATAATCAAAAGAGAGTTACTTGTGTGTGTTGTCATAAACCAAAAGTGACGTTAAGCATTTAAACTTCTAAGACAGTTTATGATCATGCGTCGAGCTTATAACTCTTTTGCGGTCTCAACGACGCCTTTAATAGTGGAGGATCCATCATCAAGGCACGACAACATTCTCTTTGTCGAGTTGGGGGGTTGGAGTCTATACTTGTTCCAGATAGTCCCTCTAGTTGGAGGAGAGATGCAATCAGGGGTAGCTAGACTGACATACAAGGGAGGGAGCTGATCTCAACCGTCAATGTAGGGGCTCGGTCTTACAAGGACGCTTTAAATCTTGACACATCATCCCATCGTCCGCCCTGTGGTTTTAAGGAGAATCGAGTCGGAGGCATGTTTCCCAACTCGATCATGGAGATCGCTTCCTGCCTACTACGCCTGCTTGAGACACTTTCAAGAAGAGAAGCTAAATGCTCATATTTCAGGGTGTTAGAGAAATACCATCGATGTATAAGTATAAACAAGCGTACCATTCCCTCTTATGGGTAGAACCCTTTCAGGTTATCATAACTCTAGGTGTTTGAGGATATGAAATGAATAACATAATGGCCTAGTTGCTGAAGTGATAGCCTTACGCGTATAAACTCGCAAAATTGAAGCGAACACCATTGTTGCTGAAGTAGTGATCTCGCGAGTATGGACTCACGAAATTAAAGAAGAGCACCATAGCTATTGAAGAGATCACCTCGCAAGTATGGAACTTGCAGAATTAAAGGAGAGCACCCTATCCACTGAAGAGATCACCTCACGAGTATGGAACTCGCAGATTTGAAGGAGAGTATCATAGCTGTTGAAGTGATGACCTCACGAGTGTGGAATTTGCGGAATTGAAGAGAGCACCTAGTAAGCATGAAGATCATCACGAGTAGGGGCTCGTAGAATACTAGCTTGAAGATGTCATGAGTAAGCCGTCTCATGGAATATAGGTTGTCGGAGGAGATCATCGCAAGTAGGAGCTCGCAGAGTTCCATACTCGAATATGGGCGAAATCAAAGATACCTCGTCAATCCTGCTTGTACTCACCTATGGGCGAGTACAAAGGAAGCTCGTCTCTTCAAAGACGCAAATATCGCATATACTCGCCGGTATATCGCTGTCTGCAATGTATAACCCCATATCCGACGAGTAGTGGTCGACAAAAGCCAGATCGGCCAAAGTCCAGTAGTCCGGCTCGCCTAAGTGGGGTGGATCGTTTGAGGGGCGAGTGGAGCGGGTCGGCTCGCACTCTCCCCAGGGGCTCGATGAGCAGCGGGTGAGCGGAGTGGGTCGGCTCGCACTCACCCCGGGGGTTCCGCGTGCAACGGCCGAGCAGGGCAAGCCGGGCCCGCACTCGCCCAAGGCTGGCAGGGGCGGCGAGTGCCAGCTCTATCGAGCACTCGCCGCCCCCGGCGAACGGAGGCTCCATAGGGTCGCTCGCCCAGTCCCCTATGGTGTATTTTTACTGTTTTACCCTCGTTGGCCTGTCTATAGCCTGTTGGAACAACGAAGTTACATTGTTGGTAGACCTAGTTGGGCTGCACATAGCTGCTCAGAACAGCGGAGGTTGGCTATTTGCAAGCCGTTTTCAGAAATCTATAAATAGACCCAAGGGGTACCTCATAAGGCATGATTACTTATGCCCAGGTCTTCTTGCGCTTTCTGAAATACCCTTAGCTCGATATTTGGCTAGGGAGGGGAAGCGCTCTAAGATCTTCCGGGTGTGTGGTGAGACCTCCACGCCGAGCCCTTGGGTCCTTTCCCTGTTCTTTTTTCCTTAGTTATTTGGCTCGCGAGAGAGAAGTAAGTGTGCGAACACCCCTTCCCTAAGGGTGAACTCCACAGAGACCAAGTTTTCGATTTCAACATGCAAATCACCTCCATGAACTCGTCTGCATATACTTGCTAACTGAAGTCGTCATCTGGAGCCCGCATAATGAGGCCGTAATCTGGAACTCACTTATGAGAGAGTAACCGTGAAGCTTGCCTCACGAAGCCGCCGAGCTTGAAAGTCGCCATTTTGTAGTCTCCTATAGGCGAGTAACCCGGAAACTCGCCCACCTTACCGAGAACTCACACACCTTACCGAATGGTAGGCCACCTTGTCGAATGCTCGCAAGTTCCTACCTTTAGTCTCCAGCTCGCCATCTTAAGCTATGAAGTCTTCTCGCAAAATTTTTTTTCTTGGCTACGATCCACGCTCACAGCACCAAAGTGTTGAAGCCGAGAAAATCCCTACTCCAAAATTCGGATCAAGACAGCCTAAGGTTACTGATTCTGTGGTCCGACGCCACAATTCAAATGGCTATTGTGGAAGAGAGAAAACTATCTAAAAGCACACCCCGAGTGCTCCAACAGGGAGGTCTCACCCCGTACCCGGAAGTTTGGGATAAACTTCCCCTCCGCAACCAAAAGGCTGGGCGAGATACTAGGCAGGCATGGACTTGGCGAGCATCCACTTGGGGGACCTCAACCTCTTCTAAAAGTACCATTTCTAGTACCAAAAGGCTGTGCGAGATACTAGGCAGGCTGAGTCTATTTATGGAGAAATCTTGGGGGGGGGGTGGGTATAAGCGAGTATCAAGGCTCTGCCAGCCTGTTCCAAGGATCTACTCGCCCATACTTGCGAGGTACGCGCTTATACTCGCCTCTGCTCGCCCAAACTCATCTCTATTTGCCCAAGCTCGCCTTTGATCGCCCAAGCTGGCCTCTGCTCGCTCAATGGTCTGTGAATAGCCGTCTTCTTAGGTACTTCTAATCTCGATGAATTACGGGTTATACAATCAATCTCATATCAAGATGTCTACAATTGTGCCTATGCACCCCACATTTTAGCAGCTTGATCAGTTTTGAACTTAATTATGCGTATTCTTGAAGAACGCAAATCGATCTATGCGCTACCATGAATGCACTCACGCACGCTAGTCACATTCCTTTGCTCTCGATACTCGAGTCAATGTTCTTGCAAACCCCAAAGCTTGTGCATATGTAGGATTTTGAGGAACATACATCTGCGCATCACCAAGATCGCCAATGCATGCACATTGATCATATTCGCGCCAGTGGGAATTGGTGACATTAATTCCCTTCCCTCGCATTCTAGTTGCATTCATGAGGATGTGTGTCACTCACATCTGTACTCTTGCACCATATTCCCATATGTGCCCTCCACACAGCTCACATTCACGTGTTTGCGCACCACTCAAAATCACACTTTTACACGTCCCTGCAGTTCACACATTTGCACTTCACTTAGACTACACATGTGTGCACCCCATGCGTTACTCACATCTGTGCGCCCTTGCATGCCGCTCATTGCCATGCCCATGAAACAACACAAGATTGTGCTCCAATGGGCCTATTTATTTGCTCCTTTGCATGCCAACAACCATCGCATTTATGTGCACTACTAATAGCTATGCACCCTGCCCATATGCACACTACTTACAATTACAACCATGTGTTGAACTCATAATCACATCATTGCACACAACTAACCATGTTCGCCTTTTTTTCACGCTCGTAACCAATATCATGAATTAACAAAACACGCATTATAATTCAATGTAATACACAATAACCAATTATGCATCTCTTCCAAAAAAATTTTAGAAATTTTTTGTTGTCGTCAACTCTTTGCTATTGACCATCTACGTGTTTAACTGACTCACGATCTAAGATAATTGACTATACTTATGACACAAATAGTTTATAGTAACATAAATATTGCATAAATGATATTAAGTATAGCAATATGTCGGGTGGAATTTGCAGGCTTAACACAATTGGCTAAATTAAGAGATCATGGGTAATGATAGTTTATTCATTATTTGGAATGTTAATGTTGGTTGTACATTAAATAAAAAAAAAATTAAAATAATATATTAATTAATAACAGGAATTCAAAAACCCTTGTATTTCAATGCATTGCCCTTCTCAACCCGAGTAACTTTTAGGTGTGTTACTGGTAGAAAAATGTTGGAGTTGGGGAACACTTCCGGCTCTCTTGTTTCTCACACTGGGTCAGCCCACGCGAGCTTAGAGACGTCGGAGCGTGACCCTCTCCGATGACTGAAGTACCAGTAAACGCGGGGGTCCGGGGGCGGCGAGCAACCCGATTTTAGGGTTGAGTTTTTTCCTGAGCGGTTTCGGCTGAGGAAGTTGCTGGAAGCACCTTTTGGAGATCCGAAGAAGGAGGTGTTTTTCTGGCGGTGGTTCTTCTTCCCGTTTCTTGTCCAAAGGGAGAGGTGCGAGGTAGGATCGGTTTGATCCTTGTAACTTTGTAATCTGTTTTTTTTTTGCTTTGGTGAATACAAGAAGAAAGGGGAGAGAGGACGTAGCCCGATTTTGGGTGAAGCTCTGTAAATCTTGTTGTTGTGATTGTTTGTGTTTTGTTTGCTTCTTTTTCATTCGAATATCTCTTTTTGGCACTCCGATTTCTCTTCAAAAAATCGCCTGACGGAAACAGTATTTAAAGCATATTTGATTGTATATGTCAACGTGATTTTTTCTGCATGATTTTTGAAACACCAACATACGATTGTATTGTATTTTTGAAACACCAACATACGATTATATTGTATCTCACACGGTACGAAAAACACACCTAAATAACGCTCTTTCAACCCGCACTACTAGTACTGCTACCAGAAGACCCGGGAATCAAGGCATTAATTAAGTTCAGTGCAATTTGACACAAGCCTTCTTTTTCCGTCTATTTCCGCAAACAACTGTACCGCATATATCCCCAAAAATCAAAGTCGTAAATTACAATTGACCCCCAGATTAAGCCGAACAATTACAGGGCAACCCCTCGGGCAGCTCCGCTTTATAATATTAGATTTATGAAGCCCGTTGTCGTACAAAAGTCCCGAGACGGCACGCACGGGCCACGGTCGACACTCGGGACTCGAGAGGGGGACCGGCCGCGGAGACACGGAGCCGCCTGCCCTGCCCTGCCCTGCCCGGACCGTTCTCTGTTCCTCGCTTCCTCCCCATCCCCTTGGAACATCTTAATCACCGGTTACTCACTTAATCATCGTAATTATCTTTAATCGCACTCCACAACTCTCTGTTAACCCCGCAGCTTAATTAATTAACTACTCCATAGTTAACTATAAACCACAGCACCGCCCCCATTTATACCCCCACCCCCTTCTTCTTCGCTTCCCGTCCTCTTCTTCCTCACCAAGCCGATCCTGAATCGTCTCTCGTCTCAATCGAACTATCTTCGACAGTAATTTCACCGGCGGATTTTGTGGATGACCGATCGGCGATGAGCTGCAATGGTTGCCGAGTTCTCCGGAAGGGTTGCAGCGAGTCCTGCGTCCTAAGGCCTTGCCTTCAGTGGATCGAGAGCCCAGAGGCGCAGGGCCACGCCACCGTATTCGTCGCCAAGTTCTTCGGCCGGGCAGGTCTCATGTCTTTCATCTCGGCTGTTCCTGAGCTGCAGCGTCCCGGTAAAACCCTAATTCGAACCTCCACTTGCAATTTAGTTTATATCTGGTTGGTTGTGACCCGATCGTTTTTTTGGGGGGGCGCTGCAGCTTTGTTCCAATCTCTGCTGTTCGAAGCTTGCGGGAGGACGATCAATCCGGTGAACGGCGCTGTGGGGCTTCTAGCGACGGGGAATTGGAATCTGTGTCAGGCGGCGGTACAGAAGGTACTGCGTGGAGGTGCGCTGTGCCCCCTGCCGGAACATACCGGAGCCGGAAATCTGTTTACCGAGGCGGAAAAGGAGGGCGGAATATACGCTAAGCCGCGAAACGGGTGCCCCTCCTTCTCTGCAGCTAAGCGTAGAAAGGTTCCTCTCGCCGGTGATCGGTCCCCTCCGCCGTGCGACCTCCACCTTTGCCTTACTCCTCAGACCCCAGCTGCCTCCGGTAGGGAGGAAAAGCAGCGTCCGGGATCGCCGTCAATGAATTCAGAGGCGTCCGTCACGACTACTGACGATAGATTCCCTGACCGCCGGCCCAGGCTTCTGAACCTCTTTTAGTTTGATGAAACTTCTCAGGATTTTTAACCGGAGAGGTTCCGGCGACGGAAACCAAGCGACGATGCCTGTGTGAGTGAGTGTGTGAGTGTGTGTGTGTGTCTGTGTGTGGCTACTTGCGGGTGAAGTTTTGGGGGTCTCTTGTGGAGACTGTTGAGTTTTGAGGCGTTTTCTTCTTTTTTTTTCAATGTACTAAGTATCTCGGCGAGGATTCCTGCTTGGAAGATGATATCGCCGGTAAAAAAATAATTAGAGTAATAAATAATTACTTAATTCTTCCCCGAGACCCATATTTTGCGTACAGTTTTTCAGTTTGTTGATCCTCTGATTAGTCTGATGAGGACAAAGGTTCCGTTTGGGGGATTTATTTTTATTGGTCAAGCTGCCCCGACTCACGGCCGCATGAATCGGGTCTTAATTAAAGCTCGATTCATACGGTCATAACTGCTTGACCGGTGAAAATAAGTCCCACCTCAAACAGAGCCTAAATAATTCCAGCAAATATATAAAAACGTTGTTCTTCCGAATTTAGTTTCACTTCATATACAAGTATAAAAAAATTATTCCTCTTAAACTACAAATTGAAAATAATTCAAAGTCAGAGTGAACTCTACTTCAAATTATTTGATTTTTGGTGGACTCAATTTAAATTTTTATGTAGGTATTGAGGCACATATGCACTATGTTTTTTTTAAAATTTTTTTGATCGAATCTAAACAATTTGAGTCACTAACACTCCATTTGGCCGAATTTTTTTTCTTGCGGGTAGCATTTATGCAGAATCTGCACAAATGCACCAGAAATCTGTAGGATTTTGTATAGGGCATCTGACAATAAGGAAGGTGTGATAACTGTGATGTTTTTGCTTGGGCGAGTTTAGATAAAAAAAAGTCAGCTTCGTAGAATTTCTACGTGTTTGACAAGACAAAAGGAAAGTAGTTGTGAAAAAAAAAAGGTGATTGTTATTAACACTAACCCTTTTTTTCTAAATTCTCGCGTTTTTTGGAAATACGTCTTGTTCATGCAATTTTAGAAAAAGTGTTTAACACGAAAGTTGTAGATCTCGATGAAATCTACAACTTTTGTGTTGAACAGTTTTCCTAAAAATGCATGTAACGTATTTCTAAAAGACACAAAATTTGGGTGTATTTCCAAAGTACGTTTTGTACATGCATTTTGCGAGATCTAAAACTTTCATGTTAAACACTTTTTCTAAAAATGTATGTACATGACGTATTTTCAAAAAGACAAGAGAAATTAGGAGTAAATGTTGTGCGACAAGCCAAAACTATAGTGCTAATAACAATCACCTAAAAAAACTTGTTGAAGTTCCTTAGGTGAGATCCATTGTGTGTGTGTGTCACCTCTGCGTGGTCACCAGAGGAAGGCCAAGGAGGGCGGCTGAAGGCTAGAGAGACGAAGAGGAATGGAGATAAAGAAGAAAACTTTGAACTTTCATTAACCTTCTCATAATCATCATATTACATTTGACTGATTATATAGCCACAACATCTGACCGTTACATTGTAACATTGCAATTCCTTATACATGTGAAATAATAGGAAAAAAGCTAAATTTATAATTATTAACCTGGCTAAATGATGTCCCTTGGATGTTGTTTTGAAAAGGCACCCTAGTCCTGAGTCGTTGACCCAGTCGTGCGGGCCCCAATCAATCCTGTGGTCAATGATGTCTTGAGACCGTCCGATTGGTTTGAATGTTGTCTTCATCTCCATCGTTGGTCTATGATAATTTGTTAAGACCGTTGGATTAAACCCTAACATCACCTTCCCCTTTTAAAATAGGGTGTCCCCAGCATTAAAGCTATGATATACTTCTGAGCTCTTCTGGTAACAAAACTTTTGTAGTCACATATGTCAGTATGTAACAACTTTATAAATTATGTGCTCCTAGAAACCTGACTAACATGTGTTCTAGTTATCTTTGTCTGAGCATAAATTTCACATTTGTCAAACTTGATTGTTGTGTCTAAGGGAATATTATGAGTTTTAGCTATCAGCAGTAATTTTCTATAGTTCACGTATTCTAGCCTTGCATGTTAAGTCTTAAGATCTATCAGATTTGATCTAACTTGATTTACTACTTCGTTTGCTAGACTCAGTCTATACATCTCATTAACTACATAAACACAACTAAAATAATGTGAGTGAACAATTAAAGTTACTTTACCATCACTAATGTTAAACGACATATCAGCATCGCATAACATGTTAATTTACACTAAATTAGTAGCTAATGAAGGTATAAATTTAACATTTTTTAAAATTAGAGTTTTACATGAGGAGAGCAGCAAAGTTATATTTCCCACCTTCAGCACGTCGGCTACTCCACCATTAATAACAGTAACGACCTCTTCTACTGCAATGATATCTCCTAGAAGCCCAGAATTGTTGCAGACGTGACAAGTATCACCTGAATCTAACCACCACTCAGTACTGACATTCCCTTTTCCAACCATGACAACAAAGTTGGCAGACTCATGGTTAATTGCTTGTATGGTTGTAGCTTTAACAGGACCCATTGCCCTTGTCCAACTTCAATTCCCTTCTCTTTTTATCTGCTTGGTTCTTCATCCGTTGTTGCGATTTAGCTAAGTCGTCTTTAAAGCTTTGCACTAGTTCTTTACTATTTTGCAGAGTCATCTCCACCGCTTCATTATTTGTCCTCCTTGCATAGGAAATTGGCAAGCCGGGAGGAAGCCGACCAAACATGGCCTCAAATGGGGTTATGTTGGTCGAAGAGTTATAAGAGGTATTATAATGATACTCTATTAAATTAAAATAATCAAACCATTTTTTAGGGTTATCATGACCAAAAATTCTTAGAAATTGTTCAAAGCATTTATTGACTCTCTTAGTTAACTCATTAGTTTGTGGGTGGTAAGAAGAACTGCATTTTAAGTGAGTTCCATGTAATTTAAATAATTCCACCCAAAACTGCTAAGGAAAATATTCTCCCGACCTGAAATTATAGATACAGGCATGCCATGGAATTTTCACACAATTTCAGAACTCATTAGCTACAATGGGTGTTGAAGGTTGGCTTAGGCGCCTCTTAACTAGCAGGTCCCGAGATCAAGCCCCGGGCCTGAACAACCTACCCGCAATATTTCCGTATTAAATTCGGAGCCTTGCGGGAGATTTGGTTGGGGATGCTATGCCATTAGACTGCAGTCTACCATGAACCGGAGTTAGCCCGATATTCCCGTATACATTCGGAGCCTCGGGGCCGGCGTGGTTTCTAACATATACTAAGAAGGTGATCTCTTCCGATGGCTGAGGAACCTGGGAGCTGGTCAAGGAAACAATCCTGCCATAAATGGTGTGGAGAGTTCCCTTACTGAAGGCCTCCACCACCGTACCTCCATTCATCGATCTGACCCATCTACCTCCTCCTTGACCAACTCATCTACGAGCTCCTTGCTCAACTCTATCCTCATTCCTCCTCCAAATGGGGGCTTGCTCCTCTCCGGGTCCTCCTTACCCCTCTTCCTCGGAGCTTTTCCTTCTACGTCCGTCCTCCTAGAATCTAGGAAGTCTAGACATGTCATGGTGTTGTGCCCCCCAGACTAAATGAAGCCCATAGTAGAGGAAAACATTGTTGGCATGTTCCTCATACTCTGGTTCCTCCTCTGGTTTTGATTGGCCTACATGGCAATCACAATCGCCTCTCTTCAGTCTCCTCCTCCTTGACATCCTCCTTGCTGGTAGTGATTATTCCTCCTCTTTAGTGAGTACCTCCGTTTGGGACCCGCTAGCTGGGGCCTCCCTGCTGGCCTCCACACAGGACGATTCACTAGAAACTGGAACCTCCTCGATCCCCTCTTCCCTATTTTTCGGAGCCACCAAGGACCTCATCTCCTCTTTCCTCTGAGGTTCGTCCATCTTCTGTGGTTCTTCCTTACTTATCTCTTGCTTCTTTCCTTCTTTCTTTCTTCCCCCTCCTTAGGTCTTCCCTCAAGTATCTCTTTTTTTGTATCGTCCTCCTCCCCAATTACCTTTGTTATCTTGGCCGGGAAGATCCGGTTCATCGACTCCCCTTGCAAAAAAACTTGTTGGCCCTCTCAATCAGTTTTTTGTAGGACACCAGGGGATATCTGCTTATCTCCAAATTAAAAAGGCCCCGCTTCAGATCGAGTGTCAAGGCCAACTGCAAGGTGAAGCTATTCACCTTCTAGATACTGCTGACTTCTTTTTGAAAATGGTCAATGTAATGACTCAAAGTCTCATACTCCCCTTACTTCAGATGGAAAAGGTCAACTACCTCCTTCCTCTTCGTCGATGTGGCGAACACGGTCATCAGTCCTCAACGCAGGTCTTCGAAACAGAAAATTAAATTCTCTAGCAGCTAGTGAAACCAGTCTCTTGCCTTCCCCTCGAAGGTGATAGTGAAGAACTGACAATTGAAGGCATCTATCATATTACAGATCGAAACCATATCCTTTAACTACCATAGGTGCCTGATCGGGTCATCTCTTCTCGAGTATTACTTAAGGATAGGAGCTCTGAAACCTTCTGGGACTAAGATGACAGCGCTTCCTCATTAAATAGTCTCCTCCCGCCTTAGCGACGATTGATGAGTTGGCGATAAATGCCAAGCTCGCCCGCGCTAGTATCCTGATTCCTTTCCTGATACTCACCTTCTCGAATCCTAACTCCCCAAGTACTCGTCGGGTAGTAGATTGACTATACCGGTCACTCTTTCTCCACCATCAGCTCCTTGCCTGCTCATCTAGATGGTGCAACGTCCTCTAACGGATTCCAACGACGAGGCGAGGTTGTAGTAATTAATAACTTCCCCAAAAGAAGTTATCTATTGCTTTATTCTATTTTAATATTCATCTTATTGATTAAAAAAATGAATTAAATAAGCAAAAATATAAGAAAATTCATATCTATTTTATTTATGATTAATATGTCTAATTTTTTATGTTTTCCTTGCTAGAAATATCAAACGAATTGATCCAGAGAAGTAAAACTAGAATTATTTTGGACTGCGCAGGTTATTACAACAACCAGAAAAAGTTGTTGCAACAACTGCTGGACGGATTTTGAATTTAAAATTCGAATTTTACGCCAAAATGAAAATTGGAAAGAGACAACTCTTGGTAAAGGGCTGTACATTTTTATGAGTAGAATCTTACACCATATTGAAAAAAATAGGGAGATTAGAAGAGAGTTTTGGAGAGCCATCATCTTGGAGAAGGAGAAGAACGATAAGGGTTTGGACGCACTGACAAGAAGAAAGAGGACTTTAAAGCGGATTCTGAACACAAATTCTGGCAGCGTTTTCATTTCTAAACATCATGTCTAGTAAGATCTTTCTTGTTGTGCGGTTTTTCCCTTCGAGCATGAACTAAATTCTTTGTTTTGTACGTTGGAAGTACTTTGACTTACTGTGATGTGATATTTGTAATTTATTCTTTTATGATTGTTGAAAACATATCTTTGTTTATTTTTATGTTCTATGTTATGGAAGTTTTAGATCAAGTATTCCTCTTCTAATTTACGTGGCGAGATTCGAGAGAGGAGTCGCGTATTTTAGGGTTGAATCCTTTATTTTTGCACGGTGAGATTCGAGAGAGGAGTCGTGTAAATCTTTAGCCAAAATTCCGTCTTTATACTACGCTGCAAGATTCGAGAGAGGAGTGACGTAAGTGTAGCATAAATTTCGACTTAGCATAAAGAAAAAAGAGATTTCGTCTTATGCTAACAACATTGATTTGAGTGTTTTATGTTTGAAAGAAAAGGGGATATATACTACTCTAGAGGGGGGGGGGGTGAATAGAGTAATCAAAAATTGCACTAGCAAAGTTGACTTTCTACTCAACTCCCTTGGAGTTAAATGCGGAATGAAAGTTATAGATATTTGAGATTAAACCTTAAAGCCTAACACAAGTGATGTGCACAAAAGGCAGCCAACTGTAATTACAGTTGAGGCTAGGAATCCTAAACAGCAACTAGCAAACCTAGTTAAAATCTAATCACAGCCACAATGCAAGTAATTAAATAAAGCAATCCAGACGACACAAGGAATTTATAATGGTTCTCCAAACAACTTGGGTACGTCCACTCTTCTACCAACAAGGTAGGAATCCACTCAGGTTTTTGATCAGGTGCCCTGCCACCAACAAGATCTGCTTCAGGTAGATCCAGAAACCCTTTAGACTTTTGATCAGGTGTCTAAAAACCAACACAGGTTTTTGATCAGGTGCCCTGCCACCAAGGGATACTTTTGAAGGGAGTAATAACCCTGTACAGGAGGGGGAAAGGAGGTTAAGGTGTCTTCTCTATTTTATAATAGATTAGAGAAGCACAATAACTTGCACTGAGCTAGAAAGCTCTAAAAGAATCAAGGCTCCCCCTGGCTAAAAGAACATCCAGGTGAAGTCTTGCTTCAGTGCAGAAACACTTCAGAAAATACTGAAGGAAAAAGCTACAAGAAGATAAATAATATGAAATCAAATTTCTTCTTCAGACAGCTATCTTCTTCTTCTTCTTCAAAAGGCTCTGAGTGAAGATCTTCCTGTAAGCAGGAGAACTCAGGTTGAAGAAGAGTGAAGAACTAGAACTTCTTCTCAGTTAGATGTGAATGAGCTGAGAGCAGTTTGAAATTGTAAGTTCTTAAGCTTGAATGTTGCTGATAGCTTTTTGGTATATGAGAGCTAGCTTATTTCTTTCTTCAAAGAAGTCTTTATATAGCAGCAGCAGCAACGACTCTTACTTGAGTTTGAATCTTGTCTTCTTCTGAACTCTGCAAGCTGGGCTGCAAAAAGCATAAAGCAAAACAAATACTGCAGGCAGATATCCTATAAAAGGATAAAGCTTTCTAAGAAGCTGCAAATAATTCTGATGAAATAATATAAGAGAAAGTCATATCAGAAAAGACTCTTTACAGCATGGAAATAATATCACAATTTATTCAGATAATCTTTTATAAAATATGCCAAAATAAGTATGAAATTAGTCACATCATAGAAGACGACAAAACTATTTAAAACATACAGCAAAACGTCGAACGACCCTCGGAGATCGTCGACCGAAGCACGGAGATCGTTGACCTATCAGACAGATAGTCGAACGATCCAGATAGTCGAGCTATCAAAGAAGATAGTCGAACTACCTCGGCAGATAGTCGACCTATCAGAACAGATAGTCGAGCTATCAGATAGTCGATCTATCCGGACAGATAGTCGAACTACCAAACAAAACAGATAGTCGACCTATCAAACAGATAGTCGACCTATCACAGAAAATAGATAGTCGACCTATCAACAGATAGTCGACCTATCAACAGATAGTCGAACTATCAGATAGTTGAACTATCCAAGCAGATAGTCGAACTATCAAAGAAGAGCAGATAGTCGACCTATCAACAGATAGTCGACCTATCAACAGATAGTCGAACTATCAAGGGAAAACAGATAGTCGACCTATCAACAGATAGTCGAACTATCAAACAAAACAGATAGTCGACCTATCAACAGATAGTCGAACTATCAACGCAGACAGAACGTCGACCAACTGATAGACGATCGTCGATCAGCCGATAGACGATAGTCGAGCGACGTTCGACCATAGTCGAACAAAAAACTACTTAACCAAATATTCATCTGGAAAAACAATTCTACACAACTAGAGAATCTAACCTATAAACTAACCTTTGACCATAGATAAATCTTGGGTCAAGAGACAGAAAGAGAAGACTAAACTCAAATCAAAACCTAGGGTTCCAACAATGTTATTCTTATTCTACCTAAGTTAGAGATAACTAGGAGAATTAGGGTAAACGGATTTCTGAGATCGAGAGATGATGACTTCCACTTTCAAATCATTGCAGGATAGTAATTAATCAATTCATGAAGGATCACTTTTAAAACTCATCGCAATAGGCAAAGGAAATCAACGTACGAAATCACTTCTCCATCTTGATAAAAGAATTTCTAAATAAGCCTTAATAATTTAGTTTTATTATTGCTCTCTTTTAATCTTTCCACCAACAAAAATTTACTTAGTTAATCCACTTGAATTTAAGGAAAAGGTAGAACATGTATTTACAAGCACTAGATTAGTCACTTCTCCGAGGGAACGATCTTTTCTCACTTTATAATACTTAATCCGACACGTGCACTTGTGTTATTATATACATCTATTTCGAGCGTATCAAGTTTTTGGCGCCGTTGCCGGGGAAGTGCAACTAATGTAGTGTCTTTTCTTGCAATATTAGTAAATCCTGAGTATTTAGAGCTCAAGTTTTTTTTACTCTACGATTTGTTTTTTTTAATTATCAATTTTAATTTTATTTATTCATAATCTATTTTTTTTTTAAAAAAATCAAAGTAGGTTTATCCATTTAAATTATTTGTGTATAGTTTATTTCTGAAAAAATTAATATCTATTTGGTGAATTCTCCCATGCAAAATCATGTATTCATATTTATATTCTCGATGTCATTATTGCGGGGCATTCAATCATGCTAGTGATGATTGTTATATAAAAGACTATAGTTACATATCATATGGCTCACCCTATGGAGTACCAACATCTGATGATACTTCATACAGTGCTCCTAATTTTTATAATTATGCTTCCCCACAACATGCAATGTTTCCGCATTTCAGCTCGACCCCTCAAAGGGCGAGAAGAAATGAGAATCAATGTATATTTTGTCATAGCACCGGACACGTTTTGAAAGAGTGTGTTGCATTTCAGCGCCAAAGAGACACTACTAGAAAAATGGCTTTTAGCCACGAAATCTTTTGCCACGGGGGAAAAATCGTGGCTAATAGTGAGTATTAGCCACAGTTTTTTTCCGTGGCTAAAAGTCTAGTATTAGCCACGGTTGACTAATTCGTGGCTAATATTGGACTTTTAGCCACGGTTTGCCTGAACCGTGGCTAAAAGTCTAGTATTAGCCACGGTTTGCCTGAACCATGGCAAAAGGTCGTGGCTATATTTAGTCCCACACCGCCAAAACAAAACGAAATTTTAGGCTTATAAGAAATTTATTTCAATTAGTATTTGAAATAAATATGGCGGCGGCGGCCAGACGGCGGCGGCCGGGCGACGGCGGCCCGACGGCGGCGCGGGTGCGGCACGTCAGCCGGCCGGCGGCGGCGGCTGGCCTGAATTTTTTATGTTATGAGTGGCCCTTTAACCACGGCAATTAAACCGTGGCTAAAAGTCAAGTATTAGCCACGACAATCAAACCGTGGCTAAAAGTCTAGTATTAGCCACGGTTTTGGACTTTTAGCCACGGTTTGGACTTTTAGCCACGCTCGTATTGCCCACGCCCATTTTCCGTGGGTAGACCGTGGCTAAAAGTCTTTAGCCACGGTTTTGGACTTTTAGCCACGGCAATCTGTCGTGGCTAAAAGTCAGTTTTCTAGTAGTGAGAGGAGAATAACAAACCTAAAATTCAAATCCTCTCATCTTCTTCTTATTATGACATTCCTTATGATTCTAATGATATATACGCATTACCTCCTTGTCTACGAGAGAGTATTGGAGATTTAACCATCATATTCGTTGATGATCTGTGCAATGACATTGCGGAGCTGCCTCTCTCTACATATTCATCACCTATTTTGGATTCACCCATGGAGGAACCAACCCATATATTCTCTGATAATGCTATCACCACGGTTCCTCCACCTTCATTGTACGAATTTTCTACACCTATTTTTAACGATCATGTCGAAGATATTGCGCTTGGGGATAATCCTGAACCTAAGGATGTGTCAAAGTGTGTCGAAGATATTATCCTCTCCGATGGAGGGAAGAATTCTTTGGAGCACGATGATGCGCCAAGGTGGGATGAAGTGGATATCCTTTCTGATGAGCAGGTATACACTTCTTCATTGGATGAGGAGGTCCAACTCACCATCGAAGCTCTTGAGTTCTCGGGCCCCCTTGTTATGATGCTTACGATACCGACATCGATCAATCTTTGGAACCTACTGGGAGTGAAACCAGGATCACTCCCACGATTAGAAATCATTTGTCTTTCTTTTATTTTATTTCCTAATCTTCTTTCATTATCTAAGCCCAAGCAAGTTGATGTGTCACAAATACATCAGGAGGTTATTGAGCATTATCCTCAAGTTGATGAGATGGGTATCCCCTTATGTGAGGAGGTTGAGTCCTCCTCCATAGTTGATGCCTCATTTATTTTCTTTTGTCCCTATAACCTTTCTGTTGACGATGATACCTTGAAAGGCAAGGATATAGTTTATGGTGAGAATAGTGAGGAACACTACTCTTCTTACTTTTTGTTCTCACTACCTACGACGAACATGTATTATTATTTAAGAAAAGAGATGGTGGTTTTATCGTCGTATTGGTACCTGCTACCAACACGTATATTAGAACAATTACATGTTCATTTTTCTTTTCATCGACCAATAATTTAGAATTTTAAAATTTCTGAATAAGTCGTGCTGGGAAGACAATAAATACAGTAGTTATCTTTAGTTTACTGCATATTGTGTTTTACTTTTCTTATATGTTTTTTTAGTCCAACAATAAATTTAGTGCTTGATGGGAGGCAACCCATCGTATCGTAGAATATATATATATATATATATATATATATATATATATGATATATATGATATATATAATGCAAGATAAAATAAAAAAATTTCGTTAATTTTCGTTAAAAGAAAATGTTGGAGTAAGCGAAGTTACATGACCATAGTTGACTATTCCCAATATGTTTTAGAAGTGAAAATGTTGGAGGAGTGAAAAATTTGGTCAAAAAACCTGTAGAAATTTGAAGGAAAATAGATTTCGTAAAACAGATGGCAGTTATTACAACAACCTAAAAAACGTCTGTAATGAGAATTATATTTCTGTTGCAGTTGTTATAACAACCCCATTACGTATATAACAGGATTAGATTCTCTGTCTGCTTCTTCTAATAATCGCGCGGATGGTGGTCCAGTGTAGGTTCAACTGAACCGGCACGCGGGATAATTTCTGGCAGTTGTTATAACAATCCTACTACATATGTAATAGGATTTAGCTATCTGACTGTTTCTTCTAACTTAACGATCTGAGATAACTACAACCCTAAGTCGGGTTTAATTCATTAGTAAAATTACTAATCTAACTATCATTAAACCCCATCTACTTAAATCCCGCCCCATTTATAAATAATAATAAATAAATAAAAAATCAGTTTTCATTCCCTTCTCCAACTTGAAATCCACCGGCTAGGTTTAGAGACAAAGTGCGACTGGGGAGATTGAGGTTGCGCGAGGCATTGGTAGCGGCAATCGACAAGGTAGAGGGAGATGGACGACGAGCGGTGACACAGAGAATTACCAGCGAGTGGTGTGTGTGCGACAAACAGTGAAATCGCGATTGGATTTCTGGAAACATGTGGTGAGCGGCGAGATGTGTCAAATAAGGATTGTGAGAGCTCCTGTAGTCTAGGAATTGAATATTTCTATGGTATAACTCTGGATCCTTCTTCAATGAAAGATCAAAGAATATTTTTTATATATATTTTAATTATTTTCTAATTTTCTTGGCACCTTCTATGCTCGATTTAGGTTATGTCGTCCAAACGAAAAAAAAGAAGGAGAAGGAAGACTATACAAGGAAAAGCGGTGAAATTTTTGAATGAGGCAGTGGGGTATTCGTTTCAATCTTTGAAGTCACTCTCTTTCATCTTTAAAATAGAATTCAATATGAAGAAGAAGACGAAGAAGAGGAGGACGAGTAGGATTATCTTCTATCCAGCTTTACTTTTGCATCGTTAGATTTATATTTTACTCTAGAATGTATTGAGTTATGTGATTCTCTGGAATATGTTTTGGTGATACATATGTTGTGATGTGAAACTTTAGATAGTATATTTTTGTGTTTCACTTATATGATTTTGATGTTGTATGATGATACATACTATCATTTTTTTTATGGTGTTCTGACACTGATCTGAAATTGAGTATTTAAAAATGCTATATGTATCATGCTTCGTCTCATTTATTTTGTTGAGAGTTATACTCTTGTGTCGCCTGTGTTGCACTAATTTAAAATTTTTATAGGATGATGAACTATTTAGGCCCCAATATTTCTTAATCCTAATGTTATTTATTTTATGGCAACTATCATATTCTTAATTAAATCTTATGGAATGATAGTCATAATGCGCATGTGTTATAGTTGTGTGGTTTTTAATTATACTTATCGATTATAATGCAAATAGATCTCATGCCAATTACCATGTGCACTTCGAGGATGAAGGTTATGCAGGCTACACTAAATGACTAGGATTTTGAGGATGCATGAGGAGAGTGACATGAGTACACCAAGAAGAAGCAAAAGAAGCAATAGACAACCACTACATCGCATCCAATACATGGGAGTTATTTAAATTTCAAGTTTTTGTCTCCCTTAAAAGTATTTACTTATTAGTAAAACACCTTAGAGTATCCTCATGATAAAAATGTATCTTTGTTTGGAACTAGCAAAGGACTTAAGTGTGGAGGTGGGGGTGTTATAACCCCTACCAATTGATTGAAGAATAATTTATTTAACCAAATATTGAATGATCTTAATTCTTGTTTCAATTAATCATTAGACTATTCTAGACATATTCAATGATAATTAATTGGTATGGCTGAAAAAGAGTTCATTCTATGAATTTGAAATTAGTAAGATTTTTTTTGATAAAGCTCGCTCAAGCATTTATTTTTTTTATACAAAATATTTATTTACTTCCAATGCAATAATTTGATATTGGCCTTTAAAAATAACGGGGAGGGGTGAGCAAGAACTAAGTTAATGATGTAAGCCTAGACATGAGTTTAGGTAGTATTCCTTTTGATCATCCACTAAATTATTTGAGCTTGAACTTTTTTCATACACATTATTTCATGTTTTCATATCGTTTATTCCTACTAGTTGTACCTTAGTAAGTTAGCCATTTATGAGTGTCGAATTTCTCTTAAAATGGTTGAATTTCATAGTGATATGTGGTCTAGGTATATGTCTACATACTCAGAATGATCTCAACTATGATAAAAAATGGGAAAATAAATTTGCATCGTAGTGATATGCGGCCTAGGTATGTGAATGCATACTTAGAATGATCCCAACTATGATTTAAAAAAAAAAGATAAGAAAAGAAAAGGTTGAAACATCATAGTGATATGTGGCCCGGATATATGCACTTATACTTAGAATGATCCCTACTATGAACAGAGTATGATTAAAAAAATGATGTATGACCCCATAATATAGTGAATTATTAAGAATACTAACTAGATGATGCCATACTATTACCAAAGCTATCCATAAATTCCTAACCAAGCCAAAACTATCCTACTTTCATTTGAACTACTAAATCTTGTAGAGGTTAAATCGTAGACTTAGCATATTCTTATCCTTTCCAATAAAATGCGGATGTTCAATATAGAATTTTGCATGGAAGTAAACTATTTTTGAAGAAAAGCATGCACCGCACTAGAATACTTGTTTGAACTTTATCTTCCATCAAACTAATGGATTTGTGAATGTTTGAACTCTTATTGATTGATAGGCTTATCAGTTAGGTAAAGCGAATTTCTTGAGTATATTTTGATTAAGTTGTTTTCAAGAACTAAAGATCATTTAATTCCACATCTTATTACTTCTTTAATCATTCCTATCGTTATGAAATATCTTTGCTAGGGACTAGCAAAGTCAGTGTGAAGGTATGATAACTTCCCGAAAAGAAGTTATCTATTGCTTTATTCTATTTATTCATCTTATTGATTAAAAAAATGAATTAAATAAGAAAAAATATAAGAAAATTCATATCTATTTTATTTATGGTTAATATGTCTAATTTTTCTATGTTTTCTTTGCTAGAAATGTCAAACGAAACGATCCGGAGAAGTAAAGCTGGAATTATTTTTGACTGTGCAGGTTGTTACAACAACCAGAAAAAGTTATTGCAATAACTACTGGACGGATTGTGAATTTAAAATTCGAATTTTACGCCAAAATGAAAATTGGAAAGAGGCAACTCTTGGTAAATGGCTATACATTTTTATGAGTAGAATCTCATACCATATTGAAAAAAGATAGGGAGATTAGAAGAGAGTTTTGGAGAGCCATCATCTTGGAGAAGGAGAAGAATGACTAGGGTTTGGACGCACTGGCAAGAAGAAAGAGGACTCTAAAGCGGATTCTCAACACAAATTCCGGCAGCATTTTCATTTCTAAACATCATGTCTAGTAAGATCTTTCTTGTTGTGCGGTTTTTCCCTTCAAGCATGAACTAAATTCCTTGTTTTGTACGTTGGAAGTACTTTGACTTACTGTGATGTGATATTTGTAATTTATTCTTTTATGATTGTTGAAAACGTATCTTTGTTGATTTTTATGTTCTATGTTATGGAAGTTTTGGATCAAGTATTCCTCTTCTAATTTACGTGGCGAGATTCGAGAGAGGAGTCACGTATTTTAGGGTTGAATCCTTTATTTTTGCACGGCGAGATTCAAGAGAGGAGTCGTGTAAATCTTTAACCAAAATTCCGTCTTTATACTACGCTGCAAGATTCGAGAGAGGAGTGGCGTAAGTGTAGCATAAATTCCGACTTAGCATAAAGAAAGAAAGAGATTTCATCTTGTGCTAGCAACATTGATTTGAGTGCTTTATGTTATTCTCATTCTACCTAAGTTAGAGATAACTAGGAGAATTAGGGTAAACGGATTTCTGAGATCGAGAGATGACTACTTCCACTTTCAAATCATTGCAGGATAGTAATTAATCAATTCATGAAGGATCACTTTTAAAACTCATCGCAATAGGCAAAGGAAATTAACGTACGAAACCACTTCTCCATCTTGATAAAAGAATTTCTAAATAAGCCTTAATAATTTAGTTTTATTATTGCTCTCTTTTAATCTTTCAACCAACAAAAATTTACTTAGTTAATCAACTTGAATTTAAGGAAAAGGTAGAACTTGTATTTGCAAGCACTAGATTAGTCACTTCTCCGAGGGAACGATCTTTTCTCACTTTATATTACTTGATCCGGCACGTGCACTTGCGTTATTATATACATCTATTTCGAGTGTATCAGTAATCTCTATGCGAGGAGCTAACAATGATCACACACTGTCCTCGAGATGTTGTGCGAGACCACCAAACGCGCCACTGAACTCTACTTGCATCACATACTCGATCAGACCGTGTGAGTTGCCAACCACTCCTTTTTGCTCACCTCCATCCACCATATTGCTTCCGTGATGAACTTTGTTAGATCTTGAGGTGTCCTTAGCGGGGGGTGGGGTGGGGTGGGGTGAATAAAGGCAAAATATAATTTTTCACCTAACAATTTACTTAGCAAAATTATCACAGAAAACAAGTAAACTTTTTCTCAATCAAATATTCATGACAAACACTTAGAAATTAATGATAAAATTGAAATGCATATTTAATTCATAAGTGATAAACATCACAAACAAAAGATTTCAATATAGCCAGAAATCGAGGCTGTGATGAAAAAGTCTCCCTTTTGATTTCACCGGTCCTTCTCCCAAGGACCAGCCAGCTAAATTCTATCTCTTCCTATATACAATAACTAGCCTCCTTCTAGATCTCACCACGACCTAATTCCTGCAAACATGGCAACGATTTCCCCCTAAAACACACACGAGCCTAGTCTCCACTCACAAGGCGGAGAATTCTCTACCGATTACAAAGTGAATGAAAAAGAAAACAAAATCTGAGAATAAAAATTCCCTCTAGTCTTGAGCACTGAAGAGACCGAAAAATCCTTGTGAAGATCTCCGAAGATGAAAAGCATGAATGGTCCCTTCTTCGCTTTTGAGATTTCACAAACATTTAGGAGTTTTATGGTTCCACAGAGTTATCTGGCTGGAGATGCACATGATCAAGGCTCTTGGAGGTGTGTAACCTCAAATTCCTGAATTCCAGCCCTTTTATAGCTTTTCCACTATCACGCGGCGATAACATAATATTGCCTGCGATATCTCTAATGGTTGTCACGTGTCTCACTCTGTAATAACGTGCACTGAGATGCTGGAGATCGTGCATGGATGTTGGTCTATCGCATCGCGAAAGCTCGATATCGCCTTACGGTATCTCCGATAATGCGTGTCGTGGTAACCGTTTGGAATTTTTGCCTTCGCCATGGCTGATGTCATCACGGTAAGGCAGGGTGGTAGTAATTGCCGCCCACAATATCTCAACTTTGTAAATATTGATGTACGTCGCCCATTCAAAATTATCAGAATATTATACTTATTATATCTGTGCACTACAAACACACTATGACCAAATACACTCAGGATTTGCTATTTTCAAACCAAGGAGTGTGGAACACATGTTCCAACAATCTCTCCCTTTTGATAATAACAAATCTTCTTATAAAGAAATCCTCGATGATCTATAATATTGTGTACAATATATGGTAAGTTACATAAGTACTTGAAGTGCGCATACCCCCCCCCCAATGAATGACCTTAAATTTTTATTAATCACTCCCCCTTAATGTATGCTACCCAACATTCACAATAAAGTTCTTTCGATATTCTCCCCCTTTTGTTATTAGCAAAAGATAGTGAAGCGGAAACGTGAGAGAAAAGTATAGGAAGAATTTGAAAAGAAATTATATGAGAAGCGAAGTAGTAAATATACTTGACATAAATAAACAATAAATGGTGGGTTTGGAATGAAATATAAAGTGAACAATGTGTATATAAAATATCAAGTAATCATAAACATTGGTAGATTCATGCCAAAATATCAAAAAGAAAGATGGAATGTGATATAGAAATGTGGAAATCATTTTCAATCCAATTCTCATGAGAAGAATTTTATAATTGATAATCATGTGTATAACTGTGCTTTGGTAGAAAAGAATAAAAGAGGTAATTAAAAATCTCATAAAAATATGAAATGTAAACACATAACAATGACTATACAGAGAACCTTTGTATTCATGTATGAATCATTTGCACGTTAGAGAAAAGAAAATGACCAAACATGTGTGCACAAAGCACTTTATGATTTTTTCCAAGATGCTCAATCTCACAATACTCATTAATTTTTATCAGGAGAATTGAGTAGTGCTTGGTGGAGTAGTTTGGGCATATTATTCGAACAATATTTTTTTTTTGAATCACATTTTTCTTTTTGGTGATTTTTTTTATTCAGGAATCTGAATCCACTTGTATAGCACAACATATGTAAAAATTTTAAACCAAGACAAGTAAGAGAAAATGTGCAAGATTCAATGATAAACAAGTTGTGGTATTTATGTCACATTTGTAATGCGAAACAAAAAACACCGTCATGTAGATGGAAAATTGTTAAACAATTGTATTTTTACCAAAATGTGTAAATGTGATTCATTATCATGTATACAATATTACTCATACTTAGAGCCATGCAAAAAAAATTTGAAACATTTACTAATCACAAAACCATTGTAAAAATAAGATATTCACGGGATGAAAGAACACACACAATATTATTTGAGACATGAAAAATAAAAAAATTAAAATTGAATAACTTTTTGCAATTTAAAAGCCAACTCCATGTATGTCTAAATTATGTGAAGTACTGGAGTACATATGAAATAAGAGAGCAATGAAAGATTGAAAGAAGTACACGAAAAATCGTTATCGCGAGCGGTAACCTTACCGCGCTGCGATATCAAATTTGGGTATAAAAGCAAATTTTCAGTCCGAAATTCATTGCACTTCATTTTCCTAAAACCCTATTGTGAAAAACGCACGGTGTCACTGGTGGAAGCTTCGAAAACAAAGTTAGTTTCATGGTTTTTGTTGAAATTTGTTGTAGATATTTATGTTGGGTCCAAAGGGGAAAGTCCTTTGTGATTAAAAACTTATTTTATGAAGAAAAATTGTGGATTTTTTTTGAGATTTGACAGTATTTGAAAAACCTAAGTGTTAGGGTTAGATTTTCTTGAACCGAGTAAATCCATAGCATTCAAAAAAGTTTAAGGTCGATTTTTCAGTTTATGTAGAGCTAGAATCGTAGATCTGGAAAATTTTGGGTGAAAGTTCGATATTTGGATGAAATTATGTTATCGCTCGACGTCAAGTATTATCGCTCGGCGGTCGTAAAAATTCGAGTTTTAACATATTTTTCGCTTACTTTGCAGGAATGGCTTTCAGAGCGAGAGCACGGAAGAGTTCTTCCAGCAATCCTCATTCGTCCTACCAATCCTTTCCAGGGATCGAGAAAGCGGCTATAGGAATTTCAAAGATCATGGAAGTTGACTTATCTCATGATGCTCATATCTACGATCTTTTAGCGCAGGCATGTATATTGTCTTTGATCATCCCAGACACATTTAGTTCAGTGTTTGTGAGGTAGTTTTATAATCATTTGGAAGATCCTGCATACTCCGGGTTAAATGGAGGAGTGAGATCTCACATCCAAAGTGGGATAGTTGAGATAACACATGAAAATTTGAGGATCGAGTTCCGATTAATTGTTTGTGGAAATGTATTAGACATAGTAGAGAACTACTGCAAGGATAGATATTTAACACAGCCTAATTTATGCCTTCACGGAACTGCCATTAAAACACTTATCCACTCCACATCGACTCTCAACCTATATGATGCAGGATATACTTAGACACACAGTGTTGTTGAAAGGAGGAGACACTAGGGAGATAACCACACAACTTACTTTGTTTACTTATATTATTTTAGTGAAAGAGCTGTTTGATGCAGCCGATCTAGTGTTATTAGTGATTCACTAAGCATATAAGATGAAGGATCCAATGAGGAAAAAGATCAGCACGCTACCATTTGGAAGTACAATTCAGCAAGTGATATACTCGAAGTATAAATGGATCCACCAAAGTCTACATATAGACGACTGTATTACGCCTATTTACAACACGAAGATGACTAGATTCCTGACTGTACATGGTGAAGCATCCTCTTCTGGCATATCATGACCGACTCGAGGAGAAGCCTCTACATCAACCATTCCTCCACTTCCTCAAGGTGGATTGCTACGAGAAAGAATGGATGGCCTATATGACTTGGTGGAGCTGTGACATGCCGAGACGACTACAAGGCTGAAAGGAATGAAGAAATTCATAAGTTTCCTAGCTCAAGGTTTAAAGTTCAAAGCGACCCCGGCGGAAGAAAAAGAGTGGGAGAGTCCATTGGTGGATCCTCCTCGTCACTCAATTCGACGCACGAGACAACCGAAGCAGCAATGAGACCAGAGCTCGAGCGAGGACCAGCCAACCACCAGCGAGGATTGGGATTTCTAAATTGATTTTCTACAGGCTGAGGTTATTGGAGCTATCGCGAGGCAAAATCAGCTATCGCCCGACGACACTTAATTGTTTGTTTTTCTAATTTTCTGTGATGTGAGACATGTTATGATGATGTTTTAATTTGCTTCCAGATGAATACTTATTTATGTCAGTTGTGTTAAGACAATATGTGATGGTTTAAATTATGTTTAACTTAATTTTGACGTTGTGTGATGTGATTGTCTTAATGTTGATTAATTGCAGTCTCTTTATTAGTTAGTTTTTTTAATATGCAATTAAATTTTCAGTTTGAAATATCTAAGACACCAAACTCTAGTCTTAGTGTAGAAAAGTGTGAATCAGGAAGTGGCTTAGTGAAAATTTCGACAAGTTGTGAATCCGTTCCTATAAAATTGATTTTAATATTATCCTTTTTAATATGGTCTTTAATAAAATGATGTCAAACATCTATGTGTTTAGATCGTGAATGATGTACTGGATTGTATGTTAGATCGATTATACTTTTATTATCACATTTCAATTCCATAGTTTATTGATTTACTCCCAAATCTTCTAAAGTTTGTTTCATCCAAAAGACTTGTGCACAACAACTACCTATTGCAATGTATTCAGCCTTAGTGGTGGAGAGGGCAACATAATTCTATTTCTACTCGACGAAGAAATAAGTGAATGGCCTAAAACATGACAATGTTCACTTGTGCTCTTACGATCTAAAGAACAACCAGCATAATCATAATTAGAATAACCATGTAAGATAAAATCATTATTATGAGGATACCATAAACCTAATTTTGAAGTATCAATAAGATATCTAAAAATTCATTTAAATGCTTTTAAATGAGATTCTTTAGGATCAGCCTGAAATCTAGCACATAAAACTGCAAACATAATATCAGGTCTAGATGCGGTTAAATATAATAATGAACATATCATTCCTCTATATAAAGTTTGATCAATAAAAATACCACTTTCATGTTTTCCTAACTTTAATAAAACACTCATACGAGTACTAGCTTGCTTAAGGTTTTCAAAATCTTTTGAGAACATCATGAATATATTTTGATTGGCAAATAAAAATAGCATCTTGTTTTTGAGTAATTTGGAAACCTAAAAAATATGTAAGTTCTCTTACCATGCTCATTTCAAATTCATTTTTCACAGCATTTACAATATCGTTACATAACTCTTCATCAGGGCTCCAAAAATAATATCATCAAAATAAATTTATAAAACTACTAAATCATCGTGAACATGCTTAATGAAAAATGTACAATTAGTACTGCTCATTTTATAATCATTCGTTAACAAATATAAAGTTAATCTTGTATACCATGCACGAGATGCTTGTTTCAAACCATAAAATATTTTTTCTAATTTATAAACATGATCCGGAAATTTTTCATTCACAAAACCCGGGAGTTGTTTTACATAAACTTCCTCCTTAATGTACATATTTTAAAAGGCAGTATTCACATCCATTTGAAATTTAAATCTTTTGAAACTAGTAAAAATAAGAAAAATTCTAACTACTTCAAGACGTGTTACGAGTGTAAAGGTTTCATCAAAATTAATCTACCCCCTCAATCTGAGCATATCCTTTTGCTACAAGCGTAGCTTTATTTCCAGTGATCCTAAATTAACTGTCTAATTTATTCTTGAAAATTCTTTTAACTCCTAAAATAGGATGATCAGAAGGTCTCTCTACATGTTTCAAAACTTTATTACGTTCAAATTGATTAAGTTCATCATTCATAGCGAAAAACAAATATTCATCATTTAAAGTGGTTGAAACATCTTTAGGTTCTATATTGGAAACAAAATAAAGGTTTGAAAATAAATCATGTAAAGAAGATTGAGTACTTACCCCTCGTGATGATTCACCAATTACCAATTTTTGTAGATGATCTTTTGAAAAAATAAGTTCTCTTGGAGACACATATTCTTCAACTTCTTCTCTTTATTCTTTCTCGTCTTGTTCTTGTTCTCTAAGGATTTCTTCATCATCCTTCTCCAAAAGAAGAAGGGGTTCTTCATCATTTCCTATAGGATTAGCTTCTACACAAGAAACAAACTCATCAAATTTAACATGAATCTATTCTTCAACTATTTTTGTACTTTTATTAAAAATTTTATAAGCCTTACTAGTTGAAGAATAACTAATAAAAATGTCTTAATCACATTTCTCATCAAATTTGCCTAAAGCATCTTTTGTATTTAAATAAAATATTTACATCCAAAAACTCTAAAATAAGATACAATAGACTTCTTTTGATAATATAGCTCATATGGTGAAAATTTTAAAAATGGACGTAGCATGACACGATTGATCACATAACAAGCAGTACTAACAGCTTCAGCCCAAAAAGATCTAGGTAATTTATATTCAAATAACGTAGTATATGCTAGTTCTTGAAGAGTTCTATTTTTTCTCTCCACTACACCATTTTATTGTGGTGTGCGAGAAATAGAAAATTCATATTTAATCCATAATTCAGTACAAAATGAGATAAATCTATCATTCTCAAACTCACCTTCATTATCCGATCGTATGCATTTAATTTTTAAATCAACTTCATTTTCAATACGAATACATAATTTTGTAAATTGAAAATACGCATCAGATTTGGAAACTAAAAATATTGTCAAACAAAAATGAAAAGAATCATCTATCAAAACAAAAGTATATTTTTTATCTCCTAGACTTTGAGCAGTAACATGATCAAACAAATCCATGTGAATTAATTGTAAATATCTAGTAGTAGAAACGATATTTTTGCTTTTAAAAAATGAATTTGAGAATTTTCTTTTTTGACATGACGTACATAAAGAAGAAAGATTTTCATCTAACAAATGTAAACTTTTAATCAATTTATTTTTGGAAAGTTTAACAACAAGTTTTGTACTAGAATGATCAAGTTGCCTATGTCATAATTCTAATTCATCATTTTTTGAAATAAAACTTTTAAATGAAGAATGAGAAAGATCATGAAAAGTAATCACATAAACATTGTGAATTCTCGGTGCTGTAAAAACATTTTCTTGAGTTTTTGAATCAATGATTTTGTAAATATTTGAAGACGATTCAAATAAAATATTTAAGCCCCTATCACATAGTTGACTTATAGAAATTAAATTATGCTTCAAACCATTTACAAATAAAACATTTGAAATAGTAAAGAAATCATTATCAACTACACTGATGCTCATAATTCTTTCTTTGCCATTGTCGCCAAACGTCACTATTCCTCCTTTCTTCATTTCAAGGCAAAGAAACTTGGATTTGTTTCCCGTCATGTCTTTTGAACATCCTGAGTCCAAGTATCACATGTCTTTTTTGTCCTTAGCCTGCCAACACACCTAGAAAGAAGATGAGAGTAAAGATCTAGTTTCCCAAGTGGTGCTTCACATAGAGTAGGTGGAAGCCTTAAGTACCTAAAATTGTTTAACCAGATTATGGTCTATCTTCTTGCAAGAGTCAGTAGTGTGTCCAAACCTATTACATTTGGCATAAGTAATAAAAGGTGATGACGCCTTTTTCACAACTGAATTCAGTTTCTTACTAGAAGATGGATGATCATTAGAGAAATTATTTTTAATTTTAAAAATTGATTTTCTGGACTGTGAGCTATTGCTAGTGGTAGTACCTATCGCGGGGCGATAGCTTTCATCGATATATTTGAGTTCGTACTTTGCAGATCTATGACACTGGTTGGCTAAAATAATATCCAAGAATTTTTGACCAATTCCAAATTTCTTAATAGCTATATTTAGATCATGAATCCGGGCTTTCAAAGTGGTATTTTCAGTGACTAACATAATACACCGATTTGCAAATGTCTTTTTGACACTTTCTACTCGAGATTGAGAAGTTTTTAAAGATCTCTCTAAGTCGCTTTTTTCTTTGGTAAGAGAATCTTTTTTGGATTGGGACTTAGCAAGAGCTCTTTTACCCTTCCCGAAGAGTGATCACACTCTTGACAAGTTACTTTCTCCTTCCCAAACACGTTCAATTCACTAGTTAATTTTTTATTTTCTTTTAATAAAATTTTATTTTTAGATTTTAATAAATCAATATCTTTAAGACTTTTATCAAAAAAATTGCAAGTTTGTAAAATTCAGAATATAATTCTTTATAAGTAGGAGGAGTTACCTCAGTGTCGCTCTAGACACTGCATTCATCTTCGGATGGTAAAACGCTCTTTCTCATCAAACACATGTTGGCTTCCTCGTTGTCTTCAGAACTTGAACCACTTGAACCTTTAGATGACAAATCGTCGCATGTTTCTGCCTTCAAAACCTTCTTCTTGTTTTTTTGTCTTGTCTCTTCTCTTTCTATTATTTCAGATACTTTGGGCACTTGTTTCTAATATGACCAATCTTTCTACAATTATATAAATCCGGTGGCAGACGCTCTTCATCTTCCTCAGCATTAACTTTTCCTTTGCTTTTCATAAATCTAGACTTTTTTTGTTAAAGTACTTCTTGAATGAGTTTCTCCTCTCTGGATTCCTCATAAACATCTTAAAGTTTTCCTAACAAACAAACTCTCATCATCCTCTTCATCCATTTCGCTCTCCATTTCTTTCTTAGACTTCAATGTCAACACCTTTTTTTGGCTCCAAGTTGTACTTTTATTGTTGAATTTTCAATTAGACTTCATGGGTTTTCAGATTTCTAATGAGGCTCTCAATTTGAAGAGTTTTAAGATCATGTGTTTCTGAGATGACCGTCACCTTCGGATTAAACTTTGGGGGGAGTGATCTTAAAATCTTTCTTACCAAATCTCCGTTGGAGAAATTCTTTTCATGGACTTTAGAATCATTGACAATTTTTGTAAATCTTGAGTACATGGAATCAACATCTTCGTCAACCTCCATCCTGAACTTTTCAAATTCTGACTCCAATTGAAATAGCTTCGAATCATTCACTTGTGATGTACCTTCAAGTAAATTCCAAATATCGTAAGCAGTTTCACATGTGCAAACTCTATTAAACTCGGTTCTATCTAACGTACAAAATAAAGCGTTCATGACCTTAGCATTATTTTTGCAACGAAGTTTATCTAGATCGTCCTATTTATCCTTTGGGTTTTCCATAGTAACACATCCAACTACCATTGTAGATGGAGTGTAGCACTGTTCTATTATTCTCCAGACATCTATATCTAACATAATAATAAAAACATCGCATTCAAGTTTTTTTAGTAATTGTAATCTGTGCCAGTGAATAAAGGAGGTCTGTTAATTCCTTGCCCCTTAGAAAACGAGTGATTATTATTCGCTATTTCTCCCGGTGGTAAAACTATTTTGGAGAAACCTCCTTCATTTATCAAGTGTTGGATCTTGAGGTGCCCTTAGAGGGTGGGGGGGAGGCTGAATAGGGGCAAATTATAATTTTTCGCCTAACAATTTACTTAGCTTATCATCACAGAAAACAAGTAAACTTTTTCTCAATCAAATATTCATAACAAACACTTAGAAATTAATGAGAAAATTTAAATGCATATTTAATTCATAAGTGATGAGTATCATAAAGAAAAGATTTCAATAAAGCCTGAAATCTAGGTTGTGATGAAAAATTCTCCTTTTTATTTCACTGGTTCTTCTCCCAAGGACCGGCTCACTAAAGTCTGTATCTCCCTAGATACAGCAACTAGCCTCCCGTAGATCTCACCATGACCTAGTTGTTGCACACACAAAAGCGATTTCTCCCTAAACCACACACAGACCTAGTCGTCACTCAAAAAGCGCTGAATTATCTACCGATTACAAAGTGAATGAAAAAGAAAACGAAATCTGAGAATAAAAACTCTCACTGGTCTTGAGCACTGAAGAGGCCGGAAAATCCTTCCGAAAATCATCGGAGATGAAAAGCACGAACGATCCCTTCTTCGCTCTTAAGATTTCACGAACACTTTTTTTTATCCCATGGAGTTATCTGACTGAAGATGCACGAGATCAAGGCTTCTGGAGGTGTGTAACATCAAATTCCTGAATTTCAGGCCTTTATAGCTTTTCCAATATCGCGCGGCGATAGTGCGATATTGCCTGCGATATCTCCAATGGCTGCCACGTATCCCACTCTGTAATAACCACACTGAGATGTTGGAGATCATGCACGGACGTGGGTCTATTGCGCCACGATAACACGATATCGCCAGGTGGTATCTCCGATAATGCGCGTCGTGGCAACCGTTTGGAATCTTGGCCTTCGTCATCACGGTAATGCGTGGCGGTAGTAATTGTTGCCTGCGATATCTCAACTTTGTAAATATTATTGTACATCACCCATCCAAAATTATGAAAATATTATACCTGTTATATCTGCACACCACAAACACACTATGATCAAATACATTCGGGATTTGTTGTTTTCAAATCAAGGAGTGCGGAATGCATGCTCCAACAAATTTTTCTCCTCCAACTGCAATCTAAGTGCAATCCAAGGTTATTGGTCCCGCGATTTGGCTGACCGGTTCTGAATACATGTGCGAAGAAGAGAGAGAAACTGCTAAAGGATCTCAAGCACTATAGTAGGGAGGTCCCACTACGTACCCAAAAGTTTTAGGAGAAAACTTCCCTCCACAACTAAAAATGGCTAAGCTAGGTACGAGAAAGACACAACTTAGAGAGTTGGAGTCTCTAAATAAGGCGGGGGTCAAGATTTTGATGTGTCACTTCTGGTACCACTGAAGTTATATATATAGACAAATCCTCGGGAGGGGGGGGGGGGGGTATGTTGAAAAGAATATCCACCCTTTGCGAGGTTATTTCTTTTGATTTCATGATCTTATGACAAACGATTGAGGGAATATTGGAGGATCTCACACACACTTGACAAGAAGTCGTTGGATAATCGCTAAGTGGACAAGTAACTCTTATACTCACCCACATTGCTGATAGTCGCATGCATACCGTGTATCCTAGATTCTCGCACCTAGCCAGAAATGCTCTTCTATTTTGTTTGTTGGTGTCGACTCTTCTTTGACCCTGACTTACGTAACACAACTGGGCTCATCCTTGACGAATATGGGTTGTACACACATAGTAAAATCCCTCATTTTTTGGTGTGGATAATAAAATCCCTCATTATGGGGTTTAGGTAGTAAATTACTCCCTCATGAGGGTGCAAATAGTAAAATCTCATATCATATGGTGTACATAGTAAAATCCTTCATCATGAGACACACATAGTAAAATCCCTTATCATGGGGGTGTAGATAGTGAAATCCTCCATCAGGGAGTCCACATAGTAAAATCCTCCATCATTGGGTATGAATAGTAAAATTCTTCATCATGGGGGTGCACATAGTAAATCCATCATTATTGGATGTGGATAGTAAAATCCTCCATCATGGGATGCACATAGTAAAATCTCTCATCATGTGGTGCAGATAATAAAATCATTCATCATAGGGTACACATAGTAAAATCCCCCCATCATTGGGTGCGGATGGTAAAATCCTCCATCATTGGGGTACACAAAGCAAAAAACCCTCACTTTTAGGTGTGAATAGTAAAATAACTCATCATGGGGTGCAAATAGTAAAATCCTCCATCATGAGTTGCACATAGTAAAATCACCCATCTTTGTGTACGGATAGTAAATTTCTCCATCATTTGTGTGCACATAGTAAAATCCCTCACTAATGGGTACAGATTGTAAAATCCCCCATCATTGGGCGAGTATAGTAAAATCCCTCGCAATGGGGGTGCGCATGTCCAAATTTATGATCATGGATGTGCAGATAGCAAGACTCTCTAGCAGCCTAATTATCAAAATGTCCCTCTCATAATCTTTAAAAAAGACCCAAATCTCTCATTTAAGAGGACCTGGTCTTTTACGCTCGAGAGAGCTCTTGAAGATTCATTCTAAGATCTCCTTCGATGATGAAGGGTCTCCTTCGGCGCTCGAAGATTTCCTTTGAAGATTAAAGATTTCCTCGAAGATCTCCTTCGATGCTCGAAGATCTCCTTCGTGTATAAAATACGGGGTGCCGAGAAGAGAGATTCAAATGGGAAAAACAGAGCAAATAAAACACAAACACCAAGATTTACAGAGGTTCACTCAAAACCGGGCTACGTCCTCTCCCCCCTTCTCCCCTTCCTTCTTGTATTCACCAAAGTAAAGATACAGATTACAAAGTTACAAGAATCAAAACCGATCCTACCTCGCACCTCTCTTTTTGGACAAGAAACGGACAGGGGAACCGCCGCCGGAAAACGACTCGCAACTGCACTCCAAACGGCGCTCCCAAAAACCTCCTCAGCCGAAAACCGCTCAGGAAAACTCAACCCTAAAATTCGGGTTACACGCCTATAAAATTCTTGTGAACCTCGTCTTGTCTTTGCAGCCTTCGCCTTGCCGTATGGTGGTGATCTTGGATAAAACTCCAGTAGAGAGAAGGGGGGAGAAAAAAATTGTGAAAATGAAAAGAGACCCTTTTGAAATAGAACTGGGCCTTTTTATAGATTTTGATAGGGCTGTCAGGTAATTTTACCTAATAACTACTGGACCGGCCAATAGAATCGCTCGGAAATGATCACGTGGATCGTCACTTTTTGAGAAATGACAATCTTGCCCCCGGGTTGAGGGACGGCCCGCCCGCGAAGAACGGCGGCCCAACGACGTCGGTGCGAGCGGCTGGCTGCCGCCCCTCCACATAGAAGGCGGCCAGAAGGGGAGGCCGACCGCCTGGGAGAGGTCAGCCATCACAGGGCCCGATCGCGGCGAGGCCTCCCGGATCCGGGCGGCCTTGGTCGGCCCTTGTGAGGGCCGACAACGGGGTGACCGCCCGGGGTCAGGCGACTTTGGCCGGCCCTCCCCGGGGCCGTCCACGACAAGGACACCCGGTATCGGGCGGCCTGGGCCGGCCCCTTGCAAGGTCGGCCGCGGCAAGGCCGCCCGGGATCGGGCGACCTTGGTCGGCCCCTTGCGGGGTAGGCCGCTGCAACAGATTTAAAATTTTATGTGAATTAAAATTTTCACAGCAACAGATTTAAAATAGGTAATCTTGTGCACAACTATTGACACGTTTTTTTTTATGAATTTTTAAAACTATTTTGAGGACAAAGTAAAATAGATAATCAACAAGTAGAGAAAAATTAATTGTATGATTTGATAAAAAAAACAAAACTAATTAGAAAAAAAATGTAAAGATGAAGAGATAATTGTGGTGCAATTAAATATAATGTTGTCTCCATATTGTAAGGACCCAGTTTTTAAAATCTTGGGAGATTCTTATGCTCAAGCCAAACCTCTCATCAAAAGAATTGCATCTCTGCAGAGATCTCTACCCCTCTCGCCTGATTTACCACCCAATTGTCAAATCCCTCATTTTGTAAAACTAACACATACAATAACATTGAGAGAGCATATTAAAGAATTTGCAGAAGTAAAACAGCAGAGATAAACCAAGCATCACAACAAATATGTCGAAAATGAAAGCCCAAGAAGGGGTGAATATGGTCTTGATGGTTTAGCCATCGTAGTCCTTGTTAGTACCCAGATACCGGCCCAACTGCAAAAAACTAAGCGTAGCGAGCGAGAATTGATCCTCTCAAAGAAAATGTAGTTGCAACTTGGTCCCGTCACAAACTCAAGAGCTGTTGCGACTTGGTCCTGTCACATACCCGAAAGTATAGAAGAAAACTTCCCCTCCACACCCAAAGGCCGAGGTGGGCACCTTGGACGACTTGGTGAAGAACTGCTCGAAAGGTGGGAGCTCTAGGGCCAGGGTTGCAAGCGGTTCGATTTAGGTCGGTTAATTTAGATTCAAACCGAAACAAAACCGAAAATTGACGGTTATTTATTTCCACAGACAGAACCAAACTTAAATCGATCCATGTTGTTTGGAGCAGTTTTTCGGGACAGTTTTCGGTTTTATTTGAATACTTTTTAAAACACAAAATTGATATTATTAATTTTATATTACTTGATGTATACCTATAATTAATTGAAGATTGTGATAAATTAACTAATCTTAATTTAAATTTACTCTATGCAAGATTGTTTCGCTCAACTTGTGAGTTAAGAATCTTATTTTTGACTAAATTTCTAAGAGAGAAAAAATCATACCAACTTTAGAATATTAAAAAATAATGAAATTGGGGAATGTATTTATGAGAAATATTGGTATTAATTAGAATAGTCATGAAAATAAAATGAAAAAAATTCATGATATCTATATTGTTTCTCAATCACCATTTTATAATTTATCATGCACCAAATTAACATGCAAATTTAATACAATAAATTTACTTACATATGCAGGCAAATTATATAATTTGGTAATAAGAGTTTGATGGAATGACAACACAAGATGAAAAAAACTTATTTCGACTTTGGTTAAGATTGACTACATGATTAGAGTATAGACTATAATATATTTATGTATTATTAATTTGGTTGCAGCCAACTAAATACTCCTGATAGACTAGATTAAAATAGGTCGTCTTAGCCTGTGTAGCGGTCGAGCGCGCAAACAGTCACATAGTAAATAAAGAAATGCACAATACAATTTTAATGTAGAAAAACCCTTCAATTGGGTAAAAAATCACGTGACCAGTTTGGTGCAAGGCAAACTTCACTATCAGAGATAGTTTACAAGTTGTCAGTGAAATCGAAGGCGACAGACCGCTGCTCGTTACAGCTTGGAGATGAGAGAGAATACAAGAGCGCTTGGTGGGCGACAAACCGCCTCATACAAAGCTCGGTTTCTATTTCCTTCAGGCAACAACGGATGTTGCCCGGACGTTGAACACTGCTGTGAGGTGCGTAGAGATGTGTTGGCGTGGACTTGCAGAATGATGCGCACGTAAGAGACTTCTTGGAGTGGCCGGCGAAACGCCTTCTGCTCTGGAGCGTTTTGAACTTAAACGAATTCTCAGCTTGCTCGACGGGAGGAGGTGGCTCGTAGGATGATTTCGGCAGAGCTCTAGCCTGCGGAAGAAGAAAGTTGAGAGGAGAAAATGTTAGAAATGGGCGGGGACTGAGGGCCTTTTATAAGCCCCAGGCGAGTTATGGTAGTTATGCGGCTATCTGCACACCGTAATTAACAACCCAAATTATTGAGTGCAGATCATATTTAGCATAGTATAAATACACATTATTTTTATAATATTTCTTATGTGCATACCGTAATTAAATAAATAAAATCCCTCACTAACAATGGTGGTTACACGAGTGGCTACATTGGTGGTTACCCACGTAACAGACGACAGTGGTCGTGATGGAATGATCAGATGGTGGATTGGGCTCACCATCAATAGGCGACAACTCATTGACGGTGGTTGACCGTCAAGGGATGAAGGGGAGTCGCAGTCGGCGGAACGGTCGGCCGTGTGCAGATATTCAAAATGTTGCCTAAACGTTGTTAGAGAATAATTTATAAGTGTTGCAATAGGTTTACATCTTTAAGCAACACTTTCTGTGCAATATTCAAAAACTGTTCTCTAATCCCTTATAGGGAACCTTTTTGAAATGTTGTCTACGAGGATTCACTATAGGCAATAATTATGATATGTTGTCTTCTAAAAAATTAATTTGCAATATTTTAAAAGTATTGCCTAAAGATTACTTTAAGAATAACCAAAATTATTATTCTCCCACACCAAATTATTACTTTAAAAACTATTTTTATAAAAACAATATTTTTAACTCGTACACAAACCCTTGATAATCCTTTCCCGACTCCACACTACAAATTTTTTACTTAATAGCCTCGTTTTTTAGCGACGCTTGTTCAATCGTGGCTGATTATTTTGATTATTATTCCGGTCTGATAGATACTCTTGTTTCTCACACCAGGTTTGATCACGTGAGCTTAGAGGAATCGAAGTGTGAATCCCTCCGACATATCTGGTGCTGACGACAGCGGGGGTCCGATTGCAAAATCTTCTTCCCCGTCGACGATGATAGTCCGATTGCACCGACCTAGCTTCTTCCCCGCCGACGCCGACAGTCCGATTGCACCGAATCGACGACGAAATCTGTCGGAAATTCTCCGTCGGATACCTAGCGCAGGGTTCTTGCACATTCTTCCTCTGCATATCGTGTGCTACCGTTCTCCCTATCGCTGAGGTATACCCCTTCTCCTGCATATCTTGTGTTTGATACCTAGCTTGTTTGATTCCATTTTTTCTATGCTTAAATTCAAAAATGTTGAGGGATGGGATTTCATTCTTCCTGTATGTTGTATGTGTGTGTTGTAGGTGTTTATGTGTGTTGTTGTTGTGTTGTATGTGTGTTGTATGTGTGTTGTATGTGTGTTGTTTGTGTATGTATGTGTGTGTGTGTGTGTGTGTGTGTGTGTGTGTGTGTGTGTATGTCACTACAAGAAAAACCATAATTAGCAAGGAGCAGAATACCTTGCTAATCATTTAAATTCATTGCTAATTTTAATTAGCAACGAATTTAGAAACAAAAAAAAAATCGTAGCTAATATGCTCATAGCTAATTTTAGCAACGAAATTTTTTCTTTCTATATAGCAAGGATTTTTTAGCAAGGTACTTTATACTTTCTAAATTAGGAAGGAATTCTGTTTTTGTTGCTAAAAAATATATTGGTTTAATTGTATATGTTAGGTTTTGAACACACAACCTACTCCAAACAACCAATCATTCTTACCAACTGCTCTCACTTAATTCTTTGTTTATAAGTGACGATATTATTTATATGTAACGTATACATAATTCATACAATTATATACTCAAATATAAATATATAAATATACATTTCTTTATATATAACATATATATTCCATTATATAATATATATTTATATTATATTATATATTTATATATATTAATTATAAATATAATTTATATTTATTGTATATATATAATGATATTTTTTTTGTTATATATATATGTGTGTTGCTATATAATAATTGAATATAACAATATAATATATAACTATATGTATAGTTATTTATATTATATATTGTTCGTATAATCTATATTTATTATAATTATTATTAATTTGTTAAATACTAATAATCTTTATTAATTTATAAATTTATATATACGATTTTAAATAATATATACAAATATAAAATTATATATATAATTACATATTTTATTAATTATTTTATTGAATACAAATAATTTACACTATTTATAAATATTTTAAACAATAATTATGTTTTATGGCAAAGGATAATTTTGTAAGATAGAGTCATGTTATTTTTCTGGAAAAAAATTCATCAATAAATATTTTGCAATAAAAAATTTTTAATGCACAAATTTGGTTTGCAATAAATATTTTCCAAATTTGGTTTGCACATAACATTTGCCATATTTTAATGCAAAAATTTTAGCATGAAATTTTTGAAAGGAAAAATTTCATTGCAATTTAGCAACAAGTATTTAGCAACAAAATATTTCGTTGCTATTTTTGCATCAAAAAATTTCGTTGCTATTTTTGTAGCTAAAAACAAATATTATATGCGTTGCTAAATTCGTTCCTAATTAGTAACAAACTGGTAAGCCTTTCTAATTTTCGTTGCTAATTCATGTTTTTCTTGTAGTGATGTGTGTGTGTGGTGTGGTGTATGTTGTATGTGTGTGTTGTGTGTGTTGTGTGTGTTGTGTGTGTTGTGTGTTGTGTGTGTGTGTGTTGTATGTGTGTGTTAGTGTTGCGTATGTGTGTGTGTTGTATGTGTGTGTGTGTATGTTATTGTTGTACGTGTGTTTGTATGTGTTGTATGTGTGTTTGGAATGTGTGTGTTGTATGCGTGTGTGTGTGTTGTTATTGTGTTGTATGTGTGTGTGTTGTTGTATGCGTGTGTATGTGTGTGTGTGTGTGTGTGTGTGTGTGTGTGTGTGTTGTGTTGTATGTGTTTGTTGCATATATATGTGTGTGTTTGTTGTTTTTGTGTTGTATGTGTGTGTGTGTGTGTTTGTGTGCGTTGTTTGTGTTTTTTGTATGTGTGTGTGTTGTTGGTGTGCATCTGTGTTGTTGTTGTGTGTGTGTTGTATGTGTGTGTATGTGTGTGTGTGTGTGTGTGTGGTGTGGTGTATGTTGTATGTGTGTGTTAGTGTTGTGTGTTGTGTGTTGTGTGTGTGTGTGTGTGTGTGTGTGTGTGTGTGTGTGTTTGTGTTGTATGTGTGTTGTTCTATTTGTTGTTATTGCATTTTATGTTTGTGTGTGCTGTATGTGTGTGTTTGTATATGTTATATGTGTGTTTGGAATGTGTGATGTATGTGTGTTTGGAATGTGTTGTGTGTGTGTGTGTGTGTGTGTGTGTTGTGTTGTAGGTGTGTGTTGTTGTATGTGTGTGTGTGTTTGTTGTGGTGTATGGTGTATGGTGTATGTGTGTGTGATATAGTTCTCTCTCTCAAATCATTTTTCATACACATAAATTATCTTGCAATGTTTTATACTAATGATTTTGTTTTAACATATCAGTGAAGAACACACAATTCTTCTTTTGTAAATTTTGCTTTGATAATATAACTCAATATAATATTTTTTTTGTTTAGGTACAGTCATTTTTCATTATTCAAAAAATAAAATATGATAAAAAAAGGATTGGATTTAGTTTCCTCGTTATGGTGAAGATTATATTAATGGTGTTAAACATTTCTTGAATATTGCGTTTAGTAAAGATTTGTTCGAAGGAGAAGATTATATTAATGGTGCTAAATTTCAGCGAGCTGCAGGTGCAGCCCGCTGAACTTCATGGTGTACATTATTTGATAATTTCAATATTAGTTAGTTCTCCATCATACTTTTCTTTGAAAATTTCAAAATACTTTGGCATGCACTTTTCTTCTTTAAAAGTATACCAAATCAATGCCCAAGAAATCAATGAAATGTGTTAGTGTTATTGTGTAGATGTATTGTACAGTGTGGAGTGAAGTGTATATTGTGTGGCAAATGTGTGTGTTGTGTAACCAGATAATTGGTTTGTGTAACAAGTGAAGTATGTTATGTAGCAACTAGCAAGTGTGTGCACAGGTAAGTGAAGTGCAGAATTTGTTGTATGTCTGTATGTATGTGTGTAATCATTGAAATGAGATGTGTTATTTTGTACATATGTTGTGTAGTGCAGTGAAGAGTTGTGTATGTAATCAGTAAAGTGTATTGTGTAGTGTGTGTGTAATTAGTGAAAATGTGTTGTGTTATTGTGTACATATGCAGTGAAGAGTGAAGTGTGTTTATGATGTGTGACTAGTGTGTGTTGTGTTATTCAGTGTAATCGGTTTAGTGGTTGTGTGTGTGTATTTGGTGAAGTGTGAGTTCTGTCACTTTTGTAGCAATAACCAGTTGTCAAGTATGTGTATGTGTGTGAAGTAGTTGTGTGTGTCATTGTGTGTAATCAGTGAATTGTGTTGTGCACATGTGTGCAGTGCAGTGATGACTGAAAAGTGAAGTGTGTGTTGTGCATTTGTGCACACGTTCTATGTTTGTTTTTGTGGTATTGCACTTATTGACATTTTAAAATCTGAATTATTTGTCATATTGAGCTTTTGTGTACATGTTCTATTTTATATTATGATCTTATTAATATTGTTAAATTATTAACTATTCGTTCATTTGTCATTTTGAGTCTTTGGTTGGGTGATAAGTACAAATTATTAAATACATGCTCTATTTAATAATATTAAATATGAACCTTTTTGACATTGTTAACTTATGCAGCGTTCCAAAGAAATATGAAGAGACAACAATGTCATAACAAAGACAAGCTCAAAATAAAATAGGTACAACTAGTATCTAGAGACAGGACGCTACATGCACAATAAAACAACAAAACGTACAAAAACATGTAAACGCTACAGCTACTCTCCCTCGACATCTGAGTCAGAGCACTCGTCCCCGGAAACATCTGCAAAGCTGAAACTGGAGGTGTCACGCTCAAGGAGCTTGCCAACAAAGCGAAAGGCCTTCAAAATGCCGCGAAGGAGCGCTAGCTTGCGTATATCGTCCATCTGAGTCTCCACCTCCTTGGACCAAATATCATCACAAACCTCCTCCGCAATCAAGTTGCGGTCTCGCAGGTAATCCAGTGACTCCAAGTACTCCGCAAGCCCTGCAGCCTTCAGCTCTGATGTATGATCGTCAGAAGAAAGCATCTCCACCTGCGCCTTCGCCGCCCGAAGCTGAGTTTCAAGGCCTGAGTCCTCCTCTCGAGCCGCCTGCAGCCGGGTCCCTAAGCCAGATGTCTCCTCTTTTGCATGCTTCAACATCTGGGTGGTCCTCTCCACCAGAGTCTTCTCCACGTCCAAGGCCGCATGCGTATCTTCTAGCTCAGACTTCAGTTCTGAACCAATCCGACGGAACCGTGCAATGTCCCGGTAATGTTCCTCCTTCAAGGAGGCGAGCGAGCTCATCGACAACCGAAGCTTCTCCTGTAGAGCAAGATACCCGTCCTCCAGGTTAACGTAATGATCCTTCAAGGTCATTACAATCTGCGCCTGAGTCTCTATCTGCAAGAGAAAAACACATAATTAGCCTCTTTCAACAAAAAAGAAAAGAAAGAGAGAGCAAGAAGAAAAGGGAAGTTACACCCTTACCGCATCACTCATCGCCCGCAAGGAAGATGACATCCGTGGAGCCGCTGTACTGGCAGGCACTTGAGGAACGGGGGAAGCGGGTATCTGCACCTCTGGGGCTAAATCGTCAGAAGCTACCACCACAACATCAAGGTCATCAGCAGGGGCCATCACCGCTTTCCTCTTACGGCCCCCTCCCTTAGAAGTCGCCACCACCATAACTGTGCCCGTCGAGATACCACATCCTAGCAGCCGCTTTTCCTCCACATAAACATAGATATTGAAGAGACGGTTGGCCAACTCGCGAGGCTCAGAAAATTCGAGCACCGGGGAAAAATTCCGCTCCTTCCCATTCACCCGACGGAAGCGGTCGGGAAGCGCATTCCACACCTCAGGAAGACCCCAGGAATTCTTCACATATCCGAACAAAATGTTGTCATGACGACGATCTTTACGAGCTTCGAACTCCAACTAAACCTTATTGCTGCGCACGTCCACCCGCTCGCCACCATCAGAGCGAACGTCGCACCAATCAGGGAACTGGTCTAAAGAAAGCTGGCTCCCACGCTCGCGGAAGAAGGCAACCAGGCTCGTAATTCGGGCAATCCCAGCCGGAACAAACTGAGAGATAGGAACTCCGCAGAACTTCAAAATCTCAATCACCTCCTCACAGGGCGGAAAGAGGAAGCCAGATCTCAGGGAAACATCGCAGATCGTCAACCAGCCGCAGGGAGGATTCTTAACACGCTCCTCGGGTCGTGGGATCCTCACTTCCAAATCAGCAGGAAGCCCGTACTTCGCCCTCCAAATGTCAACGCCATCTCCAGTCAAAGAAGAGCGCAGGCGCATCGGACCAGAAGAACTCTTCGAAACCCGCGCATGATAGAAATAAAAAAGTCAGCCCAAAGATGAAAAACCGTACGGCCAATCGCCAAAAGCAAGCGCGAGATGCAAAAAAGGGCACCTGTGCAAACACACGCGCGATAGGGAAGTACACGACCGCGCAAAGCGAACCTCGCCAACGCACGCGACCCATGCCTGCGCGCGCGCGGCCTACGCACGCGCGGCATGCGCGCGCGCGGCCTGCGCCCGCGCAAGCACGCGGCCCGCGCGCGCGAACAACCTGTGCGCGCGCCCGTCGCGGCAGCGCACGCGCCCAACCTACGCGCACGGCGAGCGCGCCCGGCCTGCGCGTGCCCGGTCTAAGCGCGCGGCCTGCGCGCGCCCTTCCTTGCAAGCACTGCTTGTGCGCATACGGCTTGGTGAGATGCGCACCCCGCCAACACCCGTGGTCTTCGCACACACCCTGCACGCGCTCGCCAAACCTCCATGTGTTGTCATACCGTGGAACCACGAGCCGCCGCCGCCTCGGTTTTCTTGCCGGCAATCACCATGACAACAGAGAATGAGAAAAATCCTTCCTCTCACGCTCACTTCGCTCCCGGACAGCAAAGATTTGGGGGGCAATTGATGAGTTCCACCATCATTTATAGGAGAAAAAGAGCCCCCCCCCATGATCTCCACCCAAGGAAAATCATGGGTGGGCCCCACCCCCCTAATTTCTCATAATGATGGGAGTTATGGGAGCGGGACCCGCTCCCTCATCTCATGGGGGAAACCGCCGTCGGGAGAACCGTCGCCGACGGGCGACTTAGCCACCGTCGACGGACGCCCTCCCCCCCCCCCCCGGCCACCGCCGCGGCCGGTCCCGCCGTCAAGGTGGCCGCGGCAAGCCGCCAGTAAGGCCACGACCGGCCTAGCCGGGGGGCGGCCGAGCTGCGGCCGACCTGGCCTTACCGTGACCGGCCACGACCGGCCACGACCGGCCTCGGCCCGGCAAGGCCATGGCCGGCCTTGCCGCGGCCGGCCTTGCCGTGGCCGGCCCCGGCCGCCCCGGCCATGGCCGGCCACGACCTCCCTAGCTGCGGTCGGCCTCGCCGCGGCAAGGCCGTGGCCGGTCACGGCCGCCCTTACCGCGGCCGAACCGCTGGCGGGCCACCACCATGAGCCTCCTGGTCGCCCCTACCGTTATGGCGGCTCGCCGTCATGAGAGGCCTCCCCTCCGTCCGATCAAGGGGAGGCCCTCCTCGTCGTCCGATCAATGGGGTAACCACCCACTACCCCACTACTTTATTGGTGGGGCCCGCCATGATCCTCCCCTGGAGGCTATAAAAGGACCCCCAGGGGTTCCTCATTTCTCACTTTTTCTCCTCACTAGTTCTTCCCCTTCTTCCTCAGGTGAGAGCCCTCCTGCCTCCCCCACCAAGTCGGCCTCTGCTCGCCGTGAACCATCGCCAGTCACCAACAGCCACCGGCGGCCACGAGCATCCATCAGCGGCTACAAGCACCCCACCAACGCATTGGTAGCAAGAGGACACCCAAAATCTCGAGGAATCGAAAGAACAGGATATTGGGAGCGAGCAAGTGTGAGCCGCCTCGAGCACGCGCGCCAGGAGCATTCCACACATTCCTTTGTCCAAGTCACTCCCGCAGTGCAGCCTGTTGCCCGCAGGAGACTACAGTCTCTCTCTCTCACCCCCAAGTTGTAATGGGAGCGGTCTGTCGCCCCGATTCACCAAACACTGTAATCACCCAAAGCTAGTGGAATTTGACCGGCACAGACCCGGTCACGTGATTTTCTACCCATTTCAGGGGTTTTTCCACGTGATCAAGACTTGTCTTCACTGTTCATTTTCATCGACTGTGTGCGCGCTCGACCGCTCCGTGAGCTAAGACGGTCAAAGATTATCCGGTCCGACCGGGGCATCGAGTTAGTCCGCAACAATTACAATGATATAACCTCCCTTTTATAGAATGGAGGAGAGGGGAGATATTACAAATAAGCAATGTGGGACAAATAATTATAGGTACAAGCAGTTATACACAAACTCAGACCGCAGAAGACGTGCGGTTAGACGAATAGGCTAACCATCCGACAACTATTATAAAAAGAAGACAAGCCACTAGGGGAGACCGCTAGACCGCCCGATCTTCAAGTCGCCTGCTTCAAAACGCCAGACCGCCCGGTCTCCAATCAGCAACATCTCGGCTACCAAGCCGCTGGAGAGAAGTTGCCAGACCGCCCGACTACAACGCCGCCAGAATGAAACTGCCAGACCGCCCGGTCTCCAAACCGCCAGACTCAAGCCGCTAGACCGCCCGATCTCCATACTGCAACACATACCACATGGTTTTTATACGGTGAAGTTTTGTTCGGTCGAAAATTGACCCCCTTTAGTGCGATTGCGGTTTGGGTTCAAACTGTACCAGCTTCACTCGTGATAGTAAGTATAAATATTGTAGATAAATTATAAAATAATAGCAATATTATAATAATATTAAAAATCATAATAATTAACAGGTTGCGGTTCGGTTCTACTTCGGTCTGGTTCTAATTGGGTATAAATTTTTTGAAACCGCTTTAGACTTGTATGTCGCGGTTCCGATTCCAGTTCCGGTCTAGATAATAAAATGTAAGAACCACATCCGAACAATTGTTGTTCACGGTTCCAAAATTCAAACCAGAACCCGAATAATTTGCGAACGGTTTGGTTAGGTTCTTTGCGGTTTTTTTCCGGTTTCGTTTGCAGTTTTCGGTTATAAATGACATCTCTAGAGAGATTGCGACCAATTTCAGGCCAACACTCAAGACGAGTGGTTAGGATTCATCTTACTGCATCAGTTGGGAGTTCACAAAAGCGCGACCGCCTAGCTAAAGGCCATCCAGACCATAAAGGCCTAGTCACCTAGTTGCACGGCCTGACAGTTGCCTTTTTCCTTCTTTGTATCCCGTCACCTTTGCCCGGTTCTCATGTATCCCGGGCAGACGATTATTTTAGCCCTACCTGTTGAAATTTCTCAAGCTGATCAACTGAAAGTTTTGGTATTAAGCAGAAGCTTTCAGAGCTATCAAGTTGACAACTTGATCAAGCGGAAAGCGTGAACCAGCCGCAGGAACACTCCAACCATAAATTGAGCTAAGTAATCAGAGACAATAAAGAGCAAACACAGTTCTTGTATTATCAACTCTCTTCTTTACAAAGTTTGGTATACATGGCGAGACATAATTTCATGAAGTACAAAAGAGAAGCATACAAGCAACAAGATCAAGCCGGGCGGACTGCCCCCCCAGACCGCTGAGACTTCCATGTCTGCTGAGACCGCCAAGCCGCTATTGCACAATACTGCACTACAAAGTCCGCCAAACTGCGCGGACAACCCGTTATTCGGCCGAACAACTGCTCTACAAACCGCCGCCGAACTGAAGGAACAAACCGCCTAGTCCGCCGAGACCGGCGAATAGGTTATTGAACTTGAATTGTTGAACAGAAGACTGGCCTGTCACAAGATGCGACCTACTGCAAACTGTCGATTGTTAATCGCAAGCTCCACTGATCCCTGACCGCAGTCAGAGCCAATCTTCTAGCTTCTTAGTGTAAGTTGTACAACCTGCAAACAGCAAACCAGTTAAGCCATTTTCAAACCGCGCGGACTGCGAATCCGATGCCGCAACAACTAATCAGCGCTCAACTTACTGTTCATTCGGTTACTGTTGATGTGACGGAGGGTCATATTTATAGGCGCGGAGAGGAGTGTGGTCACCGCCCTAGTGGATAGAATCACTACCCCATTTCGCAGCTAGCACAAGGCAGTCCACCCAGTCCACAAGGACAAAGCCGGACACCAGCCAAACCGTCAGGCACCAAGGCAAGAAGCTAGTCCGCAATAACTGACAGACACCGCATCAGTCCACTGTCCACATGTTGTCCACGACAAACAGGCACTTCGCTCGATCAACCAGCGGACAATGCGGACTAGCGAACACCCTGGACTTGTCACATATTGTGACAAGTCCACCAAACAAACAAGAGCCCGACACGAGCTTGGCGGACAAGGCCCCAGTCCGCCAGCTCCCAAAACAGCTCGCCAAATAATGCTCCACCTGAGCAAGGAAACTAGCAACTGTCAAGCACAAGAGTCCGCATCAGCGAGCTCCGCGAACTCAGAATGAGTCTACCCTAACCGCGGATACTCCACCTGTCTTCAAGGTTACACCAAGAAACCGCCAATTCCAAGACCACTAGCCAAAACTGATGGACACCACCATCAGGTAGCACATCAAGCCACCCAAACCGCACCATTAGTCCACGCAGTCCACTCCAACAGACCGCCCAGGCCGCGTGGTCTGCCTGATCAACCCCCTCCACTTTCACTTCACAATTTTCAACACTCCCCCTTGAAGTGAGAAGTGGTGACCAGGCCTAGCAGTTCCCGTAACCGAGAAAATGGCACATTCGACAGTGGCTTCGTGAAGATGTCCGCGATGTTGTCCTCACTCTGTACATGCTCCACCATAAGAGATCCCTCCAACACCTTCTCCCAAATGAAATGGTGTTTGATCTCTATATGTTTGGTCCGCGTGTGACAAACTGGATTATTCACCAGTTTCAGGGCACTCTCATTGTCACCACATAGCAGAGTTGGACCATGCACTTCTTCATGGACGTCCTGTACTAACCTTCTGAGCCAGATGGCTTCCCGAGATGTTATGGCTGAAACCTTGTACTCTGCTTCCGTAGTAGAGACAGACACTGAGTCTTGCTTCTTGATACACCAAGATATACTAGCTTATCCATATGTGAAGACATAACCGGATATTGACTTTCGATCATCCGAATCTCCCCCTTAATCAGCATCCGAGTATCCTTGAAGAATAAAACTCGTGCCTCTCCTATAAAGGAGACCCATATCAGAAGTAGCCCTCACGTACTTCAGAATATTCCTCGCCGCCATCAGGTGAGGCTTCCTGAGTTCTGCCATATACCGACTTGCACGGCCAACCGCATAAGTAATGTCTGGTCTTATAATCGTCAAGTAGATAAGACTCCCAACTAGAGCCCGAAATACCAAAGGATCTGGAAGAATCTTTCCCTCATCTCGCTGAAGTTTGATGCCCGAATCAAAAGGATTAAAGCTACTCTTCCCCTCCTGCATGCTGAATCGCTAAACGATCTATTCCGCATAGCTCTTCTGGGACACGAGTATGCCGCTCTCTTTTGTCTCTACCTCGAGTACAAGGAAGTGGAGGAGCTCACCCAAATCCTTAATCTTGAATCTTATAGCTAGCTCTGTCATGAGCCTAGATACCTCCTCCTTGGAGTTCCCCGTGATGATCATGTCATCCACTTACAACAACACCAAGACCAGATGCTCCCCCTTCTTCTTAACGAACAAGCTCGAGTCTGAATTTGAAGCAAGATAACCGCTGAATTGGAGGTATTCTGCAATCTTCCTATACCAGGCTCGAGAAGCCTGCTTCAAACCATAAAGGGCTTTCCGGAGCTTACAAACGTAGTCAGGATGTACTTCAAATATGTAACCAAGCGGCTGATCCATGAAGATGTCCTTGTCGATCTCCCCGTAAAGAAAAGCGTTCTTTACGTCAAGCTGCCACATCTTCCAGCCCTGTCAAGCTGCCAAAGCTATCACTACTCGTACTGAAGTCATATTTTGTCATAGGACTGAACGTCTCCTCATAGTCTTCGCCATATTGTTGAGAGAACCCTCGATCAACAAGGCGAGCCTTATAATGCTCGATGCTTCCATCCGCCTTCTTCTTCAGCTTGTAAACCCACTTGCAAGTCACACGAGTAATGCCATCAACCTTAGGCACAAGGTCCTAGGTCTCATTTTTCTTGAGAGCAGCCATCTCCTCATCCATGGCATTTTCTCACTCCTTGACTCCAGTGGCTTCTTTAAAGCTAGAAGACTCCCGTTCATCCAGGGGGCCTGCGAATAAACAAGAGACAAAGCTCACCGAGTTCCCTTCACAATAACGAGCTTGTGGCTTGATGATCCTCTTCGATCTCCGAAGAGTTCGCTCCTTGCTCACCACCTCCATTGCTTCTTCAGAATCAGCTCTATTCCTGGGCACACTTGGAGCATCGCTCCCCCTACTTCCTGAACTAGAAGCTTTTACCCTAGAGCCTGAAACACCTGGAGCTCCTAGTGATACAGGAAGCTCCACCTGAAGATCTTCTACAGCTTCCTTTTGCCCTTCATCAACCCTGCTCTCCTGTAGCTCAATAGTGCCACCTCCATACTACATCAGTTCATCAAAGACAACGTATCTTGAAACAAAGAACTTCCTTTTCGCAGGATCCATGCACTTTCATCCCTTCATCCGCTCATCATAGCCAATAAAGACAAGCTTCCTTGCCTTTGCATCAAGCTTGGTCCTCTGAGCATCTGGAATATGCATATAGCAGGTTAATCTAAAAACCCGAAGGTGTGTCACGCTGGGTTTCTCCTTGAACATCTTCTCAATTAGAGATTTTGTGTTGATCGGACTCAGAGGCATCCAATTGATGATGTAAGTTGCGCATGACATTCCTTCTGCCCAAAAGGACCTGGGAATGCCTTTTGCATGAAGCCAACACTTACAGGTTTCCATCAAATGACGGGTCTTCCTCTCCGCCACTCCATTTTGTTGTGGAGTATGAGAACAAGTAAGCTCTCTCTAGATCTCATGCTTCCTACAGAAGTTAGAAAACTCGGATGATACAAACTCACCATTATTGTCCGATCTAAACTTCTTCAACCGCGGTCCAAGCCGGCCCTCAACCAGCTTCTTAAACTCCACAAACAATCGGAAGCCTTCTGACTTCTCCTTCATGAAATACACCCAAGTGTATCTTGAGTAGTCATCAATCAGCACCAACATGTATCTGTTGCCTCCAAGACTAGTAGTAGCAGTTGGCCCCATCAAATCACCATGGATACACTCCAATGGTGTCATGCTCTTTTTTTATGACTTATTAAACGGAAGGCAATGAGCCTTTCCGAACTGACACCCAGTGCAAACATGGCCATCTCCGTAGGATGACAACTTTGGCAAGCCTTTCACAAGACTTCTTACTAACATGGATTTCAGCATGTCCATTCCTACGTGCCCTAACCTTTCATGCTAGATAGTGATACGCCCAAAATAGATGTATATTTATGCAAGTGCACGTGTCGGATCAAGTAATATAAAGTGAGAAGTGATCGTTCCCTCGAGGAGGTGATTGACCTAGTGATCACAATTACTAGTTCTTCCCGTTCTCTAAATTCAAGACGATAATTAAGGTGAATTTCTAGATTTATTTAAAGAAGTACTCTTTACACAAGAACTAAAATGCGTGAACAAGAAAATATTATTATCCAAGTTTTAGGGAAGCAATCTTGCATGTTGGTTTCCATTACCTATTGCGATGATTTTTTATAGAAAAAGCTTTCATGAGTTGTTTAACTTCTATCTTGCAAGGATTTAAAAGCGGATCTCTTTATCCCTCGATTTCCGAGATCCGGTCACCCAAATTCCCCCAGTTATCTCTAACTTGGGTGGAAAGAAAGTAACGAAAAGCGCACAAATCCACTACGCTAACTCAAGAGGAAATCTCTTTCTCTCTCGAAGTTATATTGGAAATTAGGTTACACTTACACCGTTCCTCTCTCGATTCTCGCAGTGCAGTAAAAAGATGAAATTTTGACTAAAGAAATACGTGACTCCTCTCTCGAATCTCACCACGTAATATAAAGGATTCAACCCTAGACTAGCATAACTCCTCTCTCGAATCTCGCCATGCTAACTAGAAGATGAATACTTACTCAAAACATCCACAAATAAAGAACACAATTCCAATAAAGATAGAAAATCAAACAATCATTAAGTCAAAACTTTGAATCAAGTCATCACAACAAGTAAGGTACTCACAACACACAAGATCTAAGAAATTAGTTCATGGCGGAGAGATGAAAGCAAATTAGATGGATCTTACTAGACATGCTTTAGAAAATTCAAAAGTTTCAGGAAATAATTCATACGGATGTGTAAGATCCGTTGCTCTTGACGATCCAGAGTAGTCTTCTTCTTCTTGCCTAGGGTTTTTCGGCCAAGATCGTTCTTCTCCTCCAAAATCTCTCCTCTCTATGTCCCGAACTCCCTCTTTTTTTTCCTTCCTTTTATCCTTTAAAAACGCCTTCAGATATGCCAAGGGATGCCTCCTTCCATATTTGAAAAGATAGCAAAATTCGAATTTCAAACTCTAAAAACCGCTCAGGAGACGTTGCAACCTTCATTTTTGGGGTGTTGCAACCTTTTTCCAGATTTTGATATTTTGGCAGATTTCCGCCCATGAGCCTATTCCTCTTACACCACTAGTAAACATACAATGAAAAGAGACCAAATTAGCCTTGAATTAGATAATCAAACAATTACTTTCATTTCTAGAGCTTTTTGTGTTTATTCGTGTCGGATATGCCGAGTAATATGTCAGAAAACGTGGCTAGATAACTTCTTTTGGGAAGTTATCACACCCCCACACTTGAACCTTTACTAGACCCGAGCAAAGAGAAATAATTATTTCTAATGGGTGCCCGATAATTATCACACTCCAAATCAGAACAATCATATCTTAACCTGCATTAGTCCAAGATACTCAAGAAGTTCGCTTTACTCAACTGATAAGCTTGATTATCATTAAAAGTTCAAACATCACAAATCCATTAGCTCAATAAAAGATCAAGCATACTAAAGAATTTTGTGTAGTGTGTGTGCCTTCTTCCAGATTATTTACTCTCCCGTACTTTTTTATTGAACATCCTCAATAATTCAAAAGGGTAAGAATAATCTAAGTCATTACACTAGCCTTGACAAGAATTAGCAACATACGAGAGCATAGGTTTAGCTTTGGCTTGGTTGGCAATTCATGAATAAGCTTAAATAGTGGCATGGTAATTCCCTAGTTAATAATCTCAATCTTTCACCATATTACGAGGTTCAATCCTTAAGCCTTGAATATATAAACATATTGTGCCTATAGTTGGGATCATTCTAAGTATGTAATTGCCTACCCAGGCCACATATCACTATGACAAAAGTTTTTGATTATTTTCTTTCTCTTTTGTTTTATATGGTCACAGTTGGGATCATTCTAGATAGGCGTGTACATACTTAGGCCACATATCACTATGGCAATTCACAATTTTTCTTTTTTTTTATATAAATGCTGAATTGGAACACCCATAAATGGCTAGTGGATTAAGATAAAACTATTGAAATATAGGAAATTTGGTCATTCAGTAGTGGGTAGCAAAATGATACAGAACCAATCAAAGAATCTCATGAAAGTTCAAAATGGTCTAGCTACTAAAACATTATCTTGACTCACATTATTACTTAGTTCTTGCTTACCCAATTTCCTAATTTTAGAAATCAACATCAAAAGTTTTCAGAGAAGTAAACGAAAACTGGAGAAGGATGTGCATGAATCAAATGCCTTAGAGTGCTTTATTAAAAAAAATCTTGCTAATTTCAAATTCAAAATATGAACTCCTAGGATTCTCTAGCTGTACCAATTAATTATCATTGAACTTCAAGAATAACTTATCACTAAGTACGGTCAATATACGAAATATTACAATTACGAGTGATCAAATTATCTTCCACCACAATTGCAGGGACGATGTTAGCCAACACCCCCACACTTAAGGGCTTGCTAGGCCCTAGCAAGGTTAATGTGCTATATAAAAAATAATATTCTTGCAATACTGCTCAGCCAGTGCATGAATTAAATAAAAGTTAAATTGAAACAGTAAAAACTCCCCTGATAAGGAAATGATTTCCTTTGAGTCTCTTGAGTTTCTTTAATGTGCTCCCCATCTGCTCCGATGATCTACAGTACTCCGTCCCATATTGGCCTGCCATACTTTTGTCTTGGCTATGACAGAAGAGAACAAAATATGGAGGCAATCTAATAAAGTACGTAACTGCATGAATTAGCAACAACAATGAACCAGAATAACTTAATCGCCTTCATTTTCATGTCATAACTTTCAATTATAGCAATAGCCTAAATCATGTTATATCAATTTGGACATAAGAGAAGAGTAATAAGGTAAATTAAATTAGGCTTTCCAAAATATCTAGCAACTTAATGAGTCCAAATAAACACGCAAGATCATATCATATCATGTGAGAAGTGCAGAGTAACTAGTCACCATGCAGTTAAGCAAAATAGTTCAAAATAAGATCATCCAGAGCATAAAAGAAACAAAATAGTAACCATCAACCATTAGTACAGTCATCCAAAAACAAATGAATCAAAAATGATATAATCAGATCCCCCCTCATCGTCTTCTTCGGGTTCATCCATTTCTTGATCCTCCTCGCCTTCTGGATCCACCTCTTTTTCCTGATTCCTTTCTTCCTCCTGATCCTCGTCTTCTTCATCTAATTCGGTTGAGTCGAGAGTGCTTCCATCAGCCGCTAACAACTCTCCCTTGTTGTTGAACTGCCACTGATATCGAAACGACTCTTCATCCACCTGCAACTTTGCTCTCTTCAAGAGACTATCAATCTTCCTCTCCATAATATCCAGTCGGGAACAGAAGTAGCAGTGTTGGCATCTCAAGTATACCTTTATGTACTCAATACTATCCATAGCTTCATGTAATGTGACCCCTGCCCTAGATGGCACTGCTACTTTCTCCCGCTTTCTGGCCGATAACATTGAATATCGACTTCCTATTCTTTTGTGAGGTGTCTTAAAATCGTTGTCCATCTCAGTCCCAACTTTAATATTCACCTCCACAACCTGTCCAGTTATTGGCCTCCGCACTTGGGTAATCAAATCTTCAGCACCGCAGGCCACCCCCGCCTGCCTACAAAGCTCCGTGATCAAGATTGGGAACCATAGCAGCTTGGCCTTGTCCTCCCGGATTTTCATCTTCAAATGGTTGTTAATTATCTCTCCCACATTAATCCTATGCCCCTTCAAAATGTGATATATCAGCTCTACCCTGTCCAACGTGACGTTGTTCAGGTGGTGGGTAGGCATAACAGTAACATTTATGAAAAGAAGCCACACCTTAGCTTCCCTGGACAGTGATGTGGATTTCAGCGCCTTCATCGACCTCTTTGACCATTCCAGGTCTGGTGAATTGCAGATCGCAGCTGCCAGTTCATCCGATGTAATTTGATAGTTCAAACTCTCTAATTCTTCATCAGCACCTACTCCGTACAGCTCATTGATTACATTGGAAGATATGTTGACCGGCCTCCCTCGTACCGTCACTACCTCATCCTATATTTGTTTAGCGTTTGCGTAAAATTCGTATACCCAGGATAGAATGGCCTCCGACCGGTGATGGAAGAACGTCTCCCAGTGCAACTCATGCATTTGGAGAACGTAGGGAAGGCTCCACGCTCGCTTCTCCATCAGGAATCCCCTTTCATAAATCACTGGTAACTTCTTTAGATTCTCAAATCTATATGCGGCAGCTTCGCTAACAAACCGTAACGCTTTCTTCGCTATCGATTTCCCTTTCCTTTTGGTCGACATTTCTACAGTATGGTTTTAGTAAGATCAGGAACTCCTCACCCTCACACTTTCGAGAATCAGGCATGGCGATAAGAACTGAAATAAGAATGGTGCTAGGCGTTTTCGAAAATTACCTGATCGGGCTTGAGATAAACCGGTAGAAAAGTGTCCGGCGAAGTTGCACTCGTCGTCAGGTCGCGAAATGGGGATGGGCTCGCTGGGAATCAACTCCTAGCAGTTTGCCGCCACTCACGCCGCCGATTACGCCCCGCAATCCACCGCAGATCTCGCCGACTCCTCCGCGCTCGCGTATTAGGGCAGGAATCGGCGTTGTTTCGATTTTCTTCCCCTTCCTCTTTCTCTCTTTTTTTGTATTTTAGCGTTTCCAATAAGAAGAAGCCCGGTTCAAGTGAACCGGGCCACGTGGCGCACTCTGTATGGATCCCTCCAGCAGGTTCAGCGTCGGATTGACTGCCCATTCCTCAATACTGGCTGAAACTAAAAGGTTGCAACCATTTAAATTCGTTGTTGTTGCAACACCCGCGTGGTTTAAACTCTCCAGCCCAACCAGAAAGAAAGGTGTTGCAACTATTTATTTTCGCTGTCGTTGCAACACCTGCGCGGTTTAAACTCTCCGGACAGAAATCTGGACGTTGCGTCAAATTAAAATTTTCAGCGCTACAACTACCACAACTGCTCCTATCAATTTTCCCATCAGCAATTGAATTCATTCCTCTACCACTACTCTCCTAATCAACATCAAAGAAAAACTTGAAGAAAATTACTAAATTCAAGCAATAAACTAAACATAAAGCGATGGGTTGCCTCCCATCTAGCGCTTAAGTTAATCGTCTCGGCAAGACGACACTCCTAGTACTCGTCAATGAAATTTTATGACCATCACATCGCGCTGGTCACCACCCTCATAATAAATTTTTAGTCGCTGTCCATTCACCTTGAAAGTTGATCCGTCCTTCTCATTACATATTGTTACTACACCATGTGGGAACACCTCAACAACTCAGAATGGTCCAGACCATCTCGATTTCAGCTTTCCTGGAAATAATCGAAGGCGTGAATTATACAAAAGCACAAGTTGTCCGCTTCTAAACTCTCTCTTCTGCAGTCTCAAATCGTGCCATTTTTTAATCCGATTTTTATAAAGCTTTGTGTTCTCATAAGCATTAAATCTAAGCTCTTCTAACTCATTCAAGTGCAGAAGCCTTCTTTTACCCGCTTTTTGAAAGTCAAAGTTAAGTCTCTTGATCGCCCAAAAAGCTCTATGCTCCAATTCTACTGGTAAATGACAGCCCTTTCCATACACCATCCTAAAGGGAGTCACACCTATGGGCGTTTTGTAAGCAGTCTTATAGGCCCATAACGCGTCATTTAATTTGAATGCCCAATCCTTCCTGGTTGTACTCACTGTCTTCTCTAATATGGACTTAATCTCTCTATTGGAGACTTCGGCTAATCCATTGGTTTGCGGGTGATATGCTAGGGCCATTTTATGTGTTACACCATATTTTTTTAAAAGTAATTTAAATTGTGTATTACAAAAATGTGAGCCCCCATTAATAATTATCGCCCTAGGCGTGCCGAATCTCGTAAATATATTTGCTTTTATAAACTTGAGTACAACCTTGACATCGTTTTTTTGTGTGGTAATGGCCTCTACCCATTTTGATACATAGTCTACTGCCAATAATATGTAGAAATTTCCTCCTGAATTCACAAACGGCCCCATAAAATCTATGCCCCAAATATCAAATACCTCTACTTCCAGAATATTGGTCATAGGCATACTTGCCCCCCGATGAATATTGCCCGTCTTTTGGCATCTATCACACGCCTTGACAAACAAGTGAGCAGCCTTAAATAGCGTTGGCCAATAGAAACCAGCCTCTAGTACCTTCATAGCAGTTCGTTCTCCCATAATGTGCCCTCCGTAAGGAGATGCATGGCACTTTTCTAGGATATTACGAACTTCCATCTCAGGTATGCACCTACGAATGGCTTGGTCAGCGCATATCCTAAATACATAGGGGGCGTCCAAAAGATAAAACTTGGCCTGGTGAAGAAATCTTTTCTTCTGCTGATAATTTAAATCTGATGGCAAAATGTTACTCACAATGAAATTTACGATGTCAGCATACCTGGGGTATTCCCCTCCGATACTGCCAGCAAACTCTCATCAGGAAAATTCTCCCTAATCTCAATGTCTACATTCTTCCCATACTTTGACTCTAGACGTGATAGGTGGTCTGCTACAGGATTCTCCGCCCCCTTACGATCTTTAATCTCCAAATCAAACTCCTGCAAGAGGAGTACCCACCTAATCAATCTAGGTTTAGCATCCTTTTTCTCTATCAAAAATTGTATAGCTGCATGGTCCGTATAAACTATCACCTTAGACAATATTAAATAGGAGCGGAATTTGTCAAAAGCAAAAACAACTGCTAATAGTTCCTTCGCGGTAGTGGTGTAGTTTATTTGTGCGTCGATCAGTGTCTTGCTAGCATAGTAGATTATGTGGAAGACCTTGTCGCGCACTTGTCCTAAGACCGCGTGTAACGACCCCATCCGTTAAATGACGTATAGTAGAAGGTCCGGCCGGGGCCCCACACTATATGCCACAAACAGACGGTGAGGTCACAGGATAATACCAAACCAAACGAGTCCTAACTCAGAGCATTCTAGCGGAAGCTTATTAAGTGCACGAACTCATGCCATTGAATGTCCACTAATATATAAATATCACATTTATATAGATAACCAGGAATGTTTACAAAACCACACCGCACACGGCCTTACGGCCTTACAAGTTACTCTTTACAACACATATAATTTCATACATCGGCACGCAGGCCGGCCACACATGAAATCCAACACTTCGCACGGCCTTCGAGGGCCTACCAGCAGCATGGGCTTTTGCCCGCTCAATCCATCAGCCCGCAACACCTGCATAAGGACGTCCACCCCATGGGTGATAAACAAAGCAACGGTCAGCATTCAGCTGACCAATTATAACGACCCCACCCCTTACCCGGGGCAGTGGTTCCTTCCCTGCATGTATAGCAATTTCAACATATAAAGCACATACACCCAACATCACAAACGCCGGCCTCAATGCCAGGCACTCCGTGCACTCAGGGCACCTTTTATGGTTTGTACTTGGTAGGCGGGCATAAGCCTCCAAACCCTTGTTGAAGACCTCACGCACCCGTCTCACTCAGAGGTACGCACCACACCAAAACCCGTGAGCACTATCAGTCGACCTACCCCCGTAGTGTAACAAGCCTAGGGAATTCGCCCTGCTGCTTTGCTACCAATCGACCGCTCACCCGATCTTAACATTGCCACTTGGTGAAATGGGCATAAGCCTCCAAACCCCTGTTGAAGACCTCTTGCACCCACCCACTCAGAGGTGTTCATCGCCACTTGGTAGAATGGGCATAAGCCTCCAAACCCCTGTTGAAGACCTCACGCACCCACCCACTCAGAGGTGTCCGCACTCCATCAACCAGCTCTTAAAAGCATACAACCAAAGGAGCTATACAAAGCATCCTATACACCAAACACATCGTCCTCACCATCTCCGCAGGCTAAACGATGCATACACGGAGTCTTCTCCGGATCGCAATATAAACATCACCAATCCCGACATACGTCTGGATGGGCTTCACACAGCATGCCTATGCCGTACTACAGGCTTCCGGCTCTAGATGCGGACTCAACTGCTGGAATCACTTACGCGTTTCCATCTCTTGATGGAGGATCCCATGCACATGCAAAACAAAGGGCTTCACCTGCCCAAGGAAGAAAGATCGTTACCCTTGACGATCGCTTCGGCGCCATAGAAAACTAGCCGGATGGAAACCACCGCAGCGGCCTTGCCTCCGCAACGCTGCTCTCGGCTCTCTATTCGGCTCGACGATGCTCCACCGGCCTCCTCCTCCTCCTCCTCCAAGCTCTCCTCTCTTTCTTAAGAAGAAAGGCTAAGTGGAATGAGCTTTCAACTCAATCCACGGCCTTAAAGAGGCTGGAAATGCTATGGACCACACGATCCAAATAGAAGGAAACGAACGGCCGAGATCTGCCCAAAACCCCAATTTTGCCTGACACGGCCTGTGACACGCCCGTGTCACAGGCCGTGTACCCTTAAGCGGCACACGCGGTTTGGAACCGACTGAACAACACGGGGCTCGACACACCCGTGTCGAACCTGACACGCCCGTGTCAGTCTTGAGACACGCCCGTGTCCCCTGCTACACGGCACCCATCGACTTCCAAAACCAGTACACGGGTCGGAACACGGCAGCCGACACGCCCGTGTCCAGCCTGACACGCCCGTGTTCATGGCCGTGTTCACGGCCGTGTACGGCTCTGACCCGAATAGGCCAATTTTGAGATTTAAATCGAACACGCCCTGGGACACGCCCGTGTCCCAGGCCGTGTACCCCCGACACGCCCTGGGACACGCCCGTGTCCCAGGCCGTGTCTACCAGCCTGCTACTCAAAAATGTGTACAAACATATTTTGAGTTCTGGGGTGTTACAACCCTCCTCTCCTTATAGAAATTTCGTCCCGAAATTTAGCGCAACGCACAAGTATCAACACAACCACACTGTTGCGATACAACCCAAAACGATCCAGGTTTAGAGCTCAGAGGCCACAGCTTGGCTCGCCCCATGGAATCGTACCACCACACTGTTTGTCTCAAACAGAAATACATACATACATATATACAACAAACAACAAAATAAAGTGCACACTCCACTTTATTTCGGCTTCTCCGCATCTCGCAGAATCCGTCTAGCGGCCTCCATTAAGTCCAACGCACGGATTTGCTATTCTGCTTGATTTGAGCTTTGCGGCTCCTGCATCTCAAGAGTGTATATTCTCGGTTGCGCCCGCGATGCAGACGACTCTGCCCCAGCTTTACCCTTCTCGTCATAAGACGCACCTGTCTTTCTTTCACCCTTGGACGCACCATTCCAGCAAAATCGCGCAATATGTCCTGGCCTCCCACAAATGAAACATGTCCGCGGCTCAACCCGTTCTTGCCCAAACGTTGCTCCTGACGCAACATCTGAAGAAGTTTGTTCAGCAGGCCTGAACCGCTTCTTATCACGTTTCCTGAAATCAGACTGCTCTGATGGCGGAACTTTGAAGTCGGACTTTTCCACCGCTACGATCTTCTTCTCCCGCACCCGCTTCAAATCCTTCTCTAGCGCACTAGCGGTATGCACCAATGCTTGGAATCCTTGGTTCACTGAACTTGGGAGAGCCAACCTCAGCTCATCACGCAGCCCTTCATAGAACCTATTTGTCTTCCGCGCCTGGTCCGCAAACGTCGACCCCGCATAACGACCGAGCTTGGTAAACTCATGCAGGTAATCGTCCACGGTCTTATCACCCTGTACCAGACGTTGAAATTCATTTTCCATTGCAATTCTCTGCGCCATTGGCAAATATTTCGCCCAAAACAATCTAGAGAATTCGTCCATCGATATGTCGCCCAGATCTCTACCGCCCAACTGGTGCAACTCGATCTCATCCCACCAAAGCCTCGCCTCTCCTTCCAGGAGGAAAGTGGCTAACGGGACTTTCTGCTCCTCATTAATCCTGAGCGCAGCCAGGATTCTTTTCACTCTAGAGAGCCAATCCCCGGCCTCTGTTGGAGACGTTGCCCCGACAAACGTAGGCGGATTAAATTCCATAAAGTGCTTAAGTTGCTCGTCCGCTGCTTGCACAGCAACCGGAACCTCAACATGCTCTTGCCTCGCACCAACCTCAACATGCTCTTGCCTCGCACCAACGTGCACTGGCGCCACAGCGGGCCTCGCTTGTCCAAAAGGTTGTGCCTGAAGCATAGCAAAGATCATCTCCGCAACTAAGCGCACCGTTTCCGCAGAAGGGGGAGGTGTAGGCACCTCAGGTGGTGCCGCACTCTCATCCGAACGCTGGGGCTCCGACTGCCCAGCTCCACTCCTCGTCACCTATAGGTGAACAAGATAGCATTACTTTCCATGGTACTACGGCAAACTCACCGAAAAGACACACACACACACATTCCTAGTGGACATTCTTGAGTTCATTAGCATTACAGCAGGTCGCAGGATCGAAACCTGGCTCTGATACCAAAATGTAACGACCCCATCCGTTAAATGACGTATAGTAGAAGGTCCGGCCGGGGCCCCACACTATATGCCACAAACAGACGGTGAGGTCACAGGATAATACCAAACCAAACGAGTCCTAACTCAGAGCATTCTAGCGGAAGCTTATTAAGTGCACGAACTCATGCCATTGAATGTCCACTAATATATAAATATCACATTTATATAGATAACCAGGAATGTTTACAAAACCACACCGCACACGGCCTTACGGCCTTACAAGTTACTCTTTACAACACATATAATTTCATACATCGGCACGCAGGCCGGCCACACATGAAATCCAACACTTCGCACGGCCTTCGAGGGCCTACCAGCAGCATGGGCTTTTGCCCGCTCAATCCATCAGCCCGCAACACCTGCATAAGGACGTCCACCCCATGGGTGATAAACAAAGCAACGGTCAGCATTCAGCTGACCAATTATAACGACCCCACCCCTTACCCGGGGCAGTGGTTCCTTCCCTGCATGTATAGCAATTTCAACATATAAAGCACATACACCCAACATCACAAACGCCGGCCTCAATGCCAGGCGCTCCGTGCACTCAGGGCACCTTTTATGGTTTGTACTTGGTAGGCGGGCATAAGCCTCCAAACCCTTGTTGAAGACCTCACGCACCCGTCTCACTCAGAGGTACGCACCACACCAAAACCCGTGAGCACTATCAGTCGACCTACCCCCGTAGTGTAACAAGCCTAGGGAATTCGCCCTGCTGCTTTGCTACCAATCGACCGCTCACCCGATCTTAACATTGCCACTTGGTGAAATGGGCATAAGCCTCCAAACCCCTGTTGAAGACCTCTCGCACCCACCCACTCAGAGGTGTTCATCGCCACTTGGTAGAATGGGCATAAGCCTCCAAACCCCTGTTGAAGACCTCACGCACCCACCCACTCAGAGGTGTCCGCACTCCATCAACCAGCTCTTAAAAGCATACAACCAAAGGAGCTATACAAAGCATCCTATACACCAAACACATCGTCCTCACCATCTCCGCAGGCTAAACGATGCATACACGGAGTCTTCTCCGGATCGCAATATAAACATCACCAATCCCGACATACGTCTGGATGGGCTTCACACAGCATGCCTATGCCGTACTACAGGCTTCCGGCTCTAGATGCGGACTCAACTGCTGGAATCACTTACGCGTTTCTATCTCTTGATGGAGGATCCCATGCACATGCAAAACAAAGGGCTTCACCTGCCCAAGGAAGAAAGATCGTTACCCTTGACGATCGCTTCGGCGCCATAGAAAACTAGCCGGATGGAAACCACCGCAGCGGCCTTGCCTCCGCAACGCTGCTCTCGGCTCTCTATTCGGCTCGACGAAGCTCCACCGGCCTCCTCCTCCTCCTCCTCCAAGCTCTCCTCTCTTTCTTAAGAAGAAAGGCTAAGTGGAATGAGCTTTCAACTCAATCCACGGCCTTAAAGAGGTTGGAAATGCTATGACCACACGATCCAAATAGAAGGAAACGAACGGCCGAGATCTGCCCAAAACCCCAATTTTGCCTGACACGGCCTGTGACACGCCCGTGTCACAGGCCGTGTACCCTTAAGCGGCACACGCGGTTTGGAACCGACTGAACAACACGGGGCTCGACACGCCCGTGTCGAACCTGACACGCCCGTGTCAGTCTTGAGACACGCCCGTGTCCCCTGCTACACGGCACCCATCGACTTCCAAAACCAGTACACGGGTCGGAACACGGCAGCCGACACGCCCGTGTCCAGCCTGACACGCCCGTGTTCATGGCCGTGTTCACGGCCGTGTACGGCTCTGACCCGAATAGGCCAATTTTGAGATTTAAATCGAACACGCCCTGGGACACGCCCGTGTCCCAGGCCGTGTACCCCCGACACGCCCTGGGACACGCCCGTGTCCCAGGCCGTGTCTACCAGCCTGCTACTCAAAAATTTGTACAAACATATTTTGAGTTCTGGGGTGTTACACCGCGCCCACAACAAAATTGCTTGCGTCACACATAATGGTGAATGGTAGAGACCAATCAGGTGCAATAATAATCGGTGAAGAAACTAGACTTTGCTTTAATGTATGAAAGGCGGCTAAACACTCCTCGTCCAAATTAAAGTGGGAATCTTTCTCTAACAAGTGGCTTAGCGGCTTAGAGATTTTAGAAAAATCTTTAATGAAACGACAGTAAAAGCCTGCATGGCCCAGAAAACTACGCACTCCCTTAACATTAGTCGGTGTGGGCAATTTTTCTATAACCTCAGTCTTCGCTCGGTCTACTTCCAACCCCTTCTTGGACACCTTGTGTCCCAGAACAATCCCTTCTTTGACCATGAAGTGACATTTTTCCCAGTTTAAAATTAAGTTGGCTTGAATGTATTTGTTCAAAACTTTCTTTAGCACTTCTAAACATTCATCAAACGATCTCCCAAACACTGAAAAATCATCCATAAAGATCTCGATCCCCTCATCAATTAGTTCACTAAAGATAGCGATCATGCAGCGCTGAAATGTGGCAGGAGCGTTGCATAATCCAAAGGGCATTTTCCTAAATGCAAATGTTCCAAAAGGACAGGTGAAGGTTGTCTTATCCTGATCCTCGGGAGCTACCATGATTTGATTATACCCCGAGTAACCATCTAGGAAACAGAAATACTCATTTCCTGCTAACCTATCAAGAACCTGATCAAGGAATGGGAGTGGGAAATGATCTTTCGTAGTCGCTTTACTCAACTTTCGGTAATCCATACAAATCCTCCATCCAGTTACCGTTCTAGTGGGAATCAACTCGTTGCTCTCATTTCTAACTACCGTAATACCCCTCTTCTTTGGCACACACTGAACAGGACTTACCCACCGACTATCAGAGATAGGATATATAATACCCGCATCCAGCCATTTGATTATCTCCTTCTTGACCACTTCTTTCATGGGTGGGCTAAGTCTTCGTTGGGGTTCTATTGACTCTTTTGACTCTTCCTCTAGAAGGATTTTATGCATGCAAATTGAAGGACTTATCCCTCTAATGTCTGCAATGGTCCAGCCTAATGCTCTCTTGTTCTCACAAAGAACCACAATCAATTTATCTTCATTCTCCTTTACTAAAGATGCATCAATAATAACCGGTAATGTGTTATCCTCACCTAGAAAAACATACTTTAGGTTTTCGGGTAGCGGTTTCAATTCAAGCATAGGTGGCACTATAATAGAAGGCTTCATGATCTCCGACTCGCTTGACCTGCTTATTAACTCAAACGCGTTAGCATTTGGTAAATGCTCAAAAGTACATAACACTTCCTCAGTTTCCTTTGAATCTGGATCCTCTTCTATTTCTTAATTTGTTAAAGCACTAAGAATTTTGTGCTCCCAATTATTTTCATTATGCATCATCCGTATAGGTGCACTCACCTCCTCAATGGAGAAACACTCCTCCTTATCATCCGGAAATCTCATGGCTTTAAGGATGTTGAATGTCACATTCTCATCATTAACTCTCATCGTAAGCTCACCCTTCTGAACATCAATGAGTGTTCTTCTGGTGGCCAAGAATGGTCTTCCAAGAATGATGGGGACATCCTTGTCCTCATCCATATCAAGTACTACAAAATCAGCGGGGAAAATGAATTTCTCCACTTTAACCAACACGTCTTCTACAATTCCCTTAGGAAATGCAAGAGACCAATCGGCCAACTGTAGAGTAAGAGAAGTAGGTGTAATCTTTCCTAGACCCAACTTCTTATAGATAGATAATGGCATCAGGTTGATGCTCGCTCCAAGGTCACATAACGCTCTCCCAACAAACTTTACTCCAATAGAACAAGGAATTGTGAAACTACCGGGATCCTTAAGCTTGGGTGGCAGCTTGTTCTGCAATATAGCACTATACTCCTCAGTCAACGCCACTATCTCCTTATCAACAAACTTTCTCTTCTTTGCCAAGATATCCTTCATAAACTTAACATAACTAGGCATTTGCTCAAGAGCCTCGGCAAATGGGATGTTTATAGTTAGCTTTTTGAAAATATCCATAAACTTCTGGAATTGTATGTAATGTTTGGATTTAGCCAGTCTAGATGGAAATGAGGGTGGTGGGTAGATTACGTCTTTCTTTTGGTTTAATTTCTCTTTTTGCTTCTCTCTCACCTCCTTCTCTAATGTGCTCGACTCACTCGACATCTTACTTGCCTCTTCTTCCCTAGCTTTCTCAAGCAACCCCTCCCCACTTAGAATCTCTACACCACTCCGTAAAGCAATAGCTTTGCATTGATTATTATGATTTTCTTTTGTTAGACTTAGTGTGGTATCAGAAGGTAGAGTTCCAATGGGTATTTGACTTAATGAAGTTACAAGTTGACCCATAGTTATTTCTAGTGATCTTAATGAAGATTCTATTCCTCCCATTCTTGAGTCATATTTTTGGAACATGCCTAAGATAAACTCATCGGATATCTTCTTTTGGTTTAATTGTTGGGGTTGAGAGTTATTATTGATAGGAGGGTGGTTCATATTTTGATTGAACCCTTGTGGGTGATTCGCCCCTTGATTGTTTTTCCAGGAGAAATTGGGGTGATTTCGCCACTCGGGGTGATAATGATTGGAAAATCCAGGTGGAATTTGCCTTTGTGCTCCTCCTACATAATTTGCTTCTTCAGAAATTTGATTTAATTGCTTCACCGTCAATGGAGCACTAGATGAAGGCTGTGATAATGAATCTAACCTCTTATTAATTAGGTTGAACTGTGATGCCATTTGAGCGGCCAAAGAAGTGATTTGGTCCACTTGATGGATACCAACCGTGTTATTGTTCCCTTGACGCTCATAGGCTTGATAGTTATTTGCAGTGAGATCTTTGAGGATTCAGACGCATCCTCGGGATACTTCTTAAGTAACGATCCTCCAGCAGCCCCGTCTACTAAGATCATGGTTGCAGTTTGCAACCCATTATAGAAGGTGGAAACTTGCTGATGTAGGGCTAACCTATGGTGGGGACACTTTCTCAGTAGCTCCTTAAAACGCTCCCAAGAGTCGTATAGTGTCTCTCCATTTCCCTGCTTGAATGTGGTTATATCTCTTATTAGCTTTGCAGTCTTCGAAGGAGGAAAGTATTTATGTAAGAATTTTTTGACTAGTTGCGTCCAAGTTGTGATACAATCATCAGGTAAAGAATCTAGCCAATCCTTAGCCCTCCCTTCTAGTGAGAATGGAAACAATCGTAACATAATTGCATCATCTGATGCCCCGTTATACTTAAACATATCACAGATGGCTAAGAAAGTTTTTAAATGAGAATTTGCATCCTCATGATTGAGACCCCCAAACTTATTGTATTGAACTTGTTGCATGATTAGTGGGTCCATTTTAAAGTTATTTACTGCAATTGCCGGACGAGCAATGCTGAAATGCAAACCCCCGCCTAGAGGTGTATTATAGTCATAGCATGTCATGTGAGGAGCATTAGGTTGAACATTTTGTTCAACATGCTCCTCATTATCATCAACGTTGTTTTGCACATGATTATACATCGCAGGATGAATAATGTTAACGGTCCTAAAGTCTCTCCTGTTTTTTCTAAAGGTACGCTCAATTTAAGAATTCAAAGGCAATAATTCTACTTGCATATACCTGGACATACACTGCACAGAGTTTTAAATAAACTTGATTCAAACAAATAAACAAAATAACAAACAAAGACTTGATCTCTAAGTACTAGGGATTCACTAATATTATGAAAATAATTAACACTAACTCAGAAGCACCTCCCCGACAACGGCGCCAAAAACTTGATACGCCCAAAATAGATGTATATTTACGCAAGTGCACGTGCCAGATCAAGTAATATAAAGTGAGAAGTGATCGTTCCCTCGAGGAGGTGATTGACCTAGTGATCACAATTACTAGCTCTTCCCGTTCTCTAAATTCAAGACGATAATTAAGGTGAATTTCTAGATTTATTTAAAGAAGTACTCTTTAGACAAGAACTAAAATGCGTGGACAAGAAAATATTGTTATCCAAGTTTTAGTGAAGCAATCTTGCATGTTGATTTCCCTTACCTATTGCGATGATTTTTTATAGAAAAAGCTTTCATGAGTTGTTTGACTTCTATCTTGCAAGGATTTAAAAGCGGATCTCTTTATCCCTCGATTTTCGAGATCCGGTCACCCAAATTCCCCCAATTATCTCTAACTTGGGTGGAAAGAAAGTAACGAAAAGCGCACAAATCCACTACGCTAACTCAAGAGGAAATCTCTTTCTCTCTCGAAGTTATATTGGAAATTAGGTTACACTTACACCACTTCTCTCTCGATTCTCGCAGTGCAGTAAAAAGATGAAATTTTGACTAAAGAAATACGTGACTCCTCTCTCGAATCTCGCCACGTAATATAAAGGATTCAACCCTAGACTAGCATAACTCCTCTCTCGAATCTCGTCATGCTAACTAGAAGATGAATACTTACTCAAAACATCCACAAATAAAGAACACAATTCCAATAAAGATAAAAAATCAAACAATCATTAAGTCAAAACTTTTAATCAAGTCATCACAACAAGTAAGGTACTCACAACACACAAGATCTAAGAAATTAGTTCATGGCGGAGAGATGAAAGCAAATTAGATGGATCTTACTAGACATGCTTTAGAAAATTCAAAAGTTTCAGGAAATAATTCACACTAATTTGCAAGATCCGTTGCTCTTGACGATCCAGAGTAGTCTTCTTCTTCTTGCCTAGGGTTTTTCACCCAAGATCGTTCTTCTCCTCCAAAAGCTCTCCTCTCTATGTCCCGAACTCCCTCTTTTTTTCTTCCTTTTGTCATTTAAAAACGTCTTCAGATATGTTAAGGGATGCCTCCTTCCATATTTGAAAAGATAGCAAAATTCGAATTTCAAACTCTAAAAATCGCTCAGGAGACGTTGCAACCTTCATTTTTGGGGTGTTACAACCTTTTTCTAGATTTTGATATTTTGGCAGATTTCCGTCCATGAGCCTATTCCTCTTGCACCACTAGTAAACATATAATGAAAGAGACCAAACTAGCCTTAAATTAGATAATCAAACAATTACTTTCATTTCTAGAGCTTTTTGTGTTTATTCGTGTCGGATATGCCGCGTAATATGTCAGAAAACATGGCTAGATAACTTCTTTTGGGAAGTTATCAGATAGCAGCGCTATCATTGACTCCCATCTGATCAACATAAGAGCTTGTTGATAACATAAATAAGTATCTGACTCTTCTCCCTACATGGGCAGCATCAGCCTTTACTGCTGATACGTTGCGGAGAAATTTCACTTCTGTTGGACCAAATAGAACGTGAAAGCCCGCGTTAACTGCAATGGTCACTGAGAAGAGGTTCTTCTTCATGTCAGGTACGTGATTGTTGATGTTAGTGGCCGGGCGGTCTGGCGGCCTGTCTTGGCGGATTGAAGGTCGCGCTGTCTAGCGGTTTGTCTTTGGCGGCTTGGAGACCGAGCGGCCTAGCGGTCTCCCTTGGCGGCTTCCCTCTCTCTGGTGGTAGCCGAGCGGTTAGCCCTTCTCATCTAACCGCGCGGCTTGTGCGGTTTGTTTTGTGTATAGGCCGCTTGTCCTGTAATTTTTTTGTCCCGCATCTCTTATTTGTATTCTCTCTTCTCTCCTCCATTCTATAAAAGGGAGGTCATACCTTTGTAATAGATACCTTTTTCAGATAATAAAATTTCTGTTAAACCTCTCTGGTTTGTTTTTTGTTCGTTTCTTACATGGTATCAAAGGACTCGATTTCTCCTCCTGATTCTGGGTGCCTTCTCTGACCGCCGCGACATGTCCGTGCGACTTGGTTCTTCTTTTCGTGACCTGTCCTCGCGGTCTGTCTCTTCGGCCAGCTTGCGTCCTGTGTGTGCGACCTCCTTGTTTCCCCTTTCTTCGCACTGCAACCTGTCCTTAGTCGTCGTGCCCTCTTCTCTAGTCGCCATGACCTGTTGTCGTGTTTGCCTTCCCGCGGACCTTTCTCTGTTCGCGCGGTCTTCTCCTTTCTCAGTTCGCGCGGGTTGCTTTCTAGCCGCACGACTTCTTTCCCTCTCCTTGGTTCTGCGGCTTGGTCGTGGTTTTTCTGACCGCTGGTGTCTTTCATCGTGACCTCTGCAGCTCTTTTTCTTCTAACCGCTGTGATTTCTCGCACACGGTTTTCTTGCCTAACCGCCCGGTTTCGTTCCTAACTGTGCGGCTTCCTACCGTTCTCTCATATGGCTATCTCTGATGCTTCTACTTCCACCACTCCTATCACCAATCTGGCTCCGCCTCTTCCTCCTACTCCTTTCAGGAACCTTGGCACCGTTTCCAAACTTGTCGGCTCCAACTACCCGGATTGGAGCTTTTCCTTCACCTTTCTCCTTCGCTCACAACGCAAATGTCATCATCTCGTTGATGACCCTCCGCCCACCACTTCACCTCTCTTTGATGACTGGGATGCGAGTGACACACTTGTGCGTACTTGGCTCGCTAACAGCCTCTCCGATGAATGCCTCCCCATTATCCGTCATGATGAGACGGTCAAGGCCACTTGGCTTCATCTTGCCACTCTGTACTCAAAGGGGGCTCAGACGTCCTGCATTTATACGTTGTATGCAGACCTCATTGCCCGTCCTACTTTATCCCCTGATGCTGCCTACCAACAGGTTCAGGCTCTTGGGGCTGAGATTCTTCTGAATCGCCCCTTTTCTTAGGATTTGGCTCAACAACACAAGCATTTCCAGGAGCTTTTGGTTATGTGTTATCTGCTCCGGCTTCCTGATACTTATGATATGATCCGCCAGCAAATTCTGGGCGAGGCGGAATCCCCTACCCTAGATGTCACTGCTGCCCGCATCACTATTGTCACCTTCCTTCTTTAGCGCCCCTTCTTCCCGCTCACTCTCCACCGGAAACCTATGCTCACCAAACTCAGCGGAGTGGCTCTGGTAGCCGCAGTCACCCGTCTGGCGGACATGCTCCTTCCCGCTACCTCTGCTCTCACTGTGGTCGCACCGGCCACACTATGGAACGCTGCTGGACGAAGCATCCCCATCTTCGCCCCTCCGGTGACTCTTCCGCCTCCTCTTCCAAGCCGTCTGCCTCCGTGGTTACATCATCAGGTAGTGCCCACATGGTGACTCAAGGTAAATGGCTTATCGACTCTGGTGCAACTAATCACATGACAGGCAATCCTTAGTGCTTCTCTATCCTCGAACAGCATGATTGGTTGCCTCCTGTCCTTGTTGCAGATGGTTCTCCCTCCCCGGTTCATGGGTCGGGAGTCGTTCATGTTACTCCGTCTCTTCGCCTAGCGGACACTCTTTATGTGCCTAAGTTTTCGTGCAATTTATTGTCGGTTACTTCTTTATGCAAGCAGCTTCAGTGCTCTGTGACGTTTACTCTTACTTCTTGTTCTTTTCAGGATCCGAGCTCCCACTGGACGATTGCTACTGGGAGTGAGAGTGGCGGCCTCTACTTCCTCGACAACGTTTCCGCCTTATCTGCCTTCTCCTTCTCTTGTACGGATCTTCTCCAGTGGCATCTACGCCTCGGTCATCCTCCTCCACGGCTTCTACATCAGCTTCTGCCCCACCTCCCTCCTTCCAGTACTCCTCCCAACTGCGACGCTTGTCAGCTTGGCAAGCATCACCGTTCCTCCTTCCCGCCGAAGCAAGGTCGGGGCTCTACCCGTCCGTTTGATCTAGTCCACTCCGATGTCTGGGGACCTGCTCCTTCCCTCACCATTGGTCGGGGTAGTTCTTATTTTGTAACCTTTATTGATGATTTTTCTAGATGTACTTGGGTGTATCTCTTACGAGATACCTCTGAACTTTTGGATGTATGGATCTCCTTTTATCAGTTAATTAAAACTCAGTTTAATGTTTGTATTAAAACTTTTCACTCCGACAATGCAAAAGAATATTTGAGTCATGCGTTCACCTCTTTCTGTGTGCAGCATGTCATTATTCATCAGATTAGCTGTGTTTATACCTCCCAATAAATGGGGTGACGGAATGCAAAAACCGTCATCTCCTCGATGTCGCTCGTACTTTAATGACCCGGATGCATGTCCCTCGCTCCTATTAGGGCTATGCTGTTCTCCTTGCCTGTTACCTCATCAATCGCATTCCATCCACCGTTCTCCACGGGAAAACCCCATTCTTCATTCTGTATCCGTGCAAGGAGCCTTTCCTTCTCCCTCTCCGAATCTTTGGGTGCACATCCTTCGTGCATGCCCCATCTGCCACTCGGGATAAGCTCTCCCCTCGCTCCACCAAATGTGTCTTTTTGGGATACTCTCCTACTCAGAAAGGCTATTGTTGCTTTGACCCCATTCTTCGTAAGCAGTTCATCTCTACTGACGTCACCTTCTTCGAGAATGCCTCCTACTTCTTGGATGACCCCTCTACTTCTCTCCCCCCAGCTTCGGATACTCCTGATGTTCTCTTCGTCCCCTCATCTCCTACTGCGATCTCCACCCCCACTCCGTCTCTATACGAACCTCTCCCTCCGCCTCTCTCTCCCTCCCCTCCGCTACCATCTCCCTCATCTCTGCCGTCGTCGCTCTCTACTCCTGGGCCAGCTCTCTCTACCACGGATGCTCCGGATGCCGAGGGACCCACCGACCTAGATCTTCCGGTAGCTCTTCGCAAAGGGGTGCGGACGTGTACTCTACACCCCCTTGCTACTGTTGTTTCATATGATCTCCTTACCTCTTCTCGCAGGGCCTTTGCACTGGCTATCTCAGCTACTGCCACTCCCCATTCCTACCAGGAGACCCTTGATATCCCTCATTGGAAGATGGCCATGGATGAGGAAATGGCAACCCTCATTGAGCGGGTTACTTGGACTCTTGTTTCTCCTCCCTTCGGTACTGATGTTGTTGGCTGTCGTTGGGTCTTTGTGGTAAAATTTGGCCCAGACGGCACTGTCGATCGTTATAAGGTCCGTCTTGTTGCTAAGGGCTTTACTCAGACATATGAGATTGATTACTTTGACATCTTCTCTCTAGTGGCTCATCTCAGTACTATCCGAGTCCTTCTCTCTGTGGCTGTCAATAGAGATTGGCAGATTTCTCAGCTGGATGTCAAGAATGCCTTCCTTTATGGTGATCTTCAGGAGGTCGTCTACATGGAGCAACCTCCTAGATATGTTGCTTAGGGGGAGACACGGGTATGCCGGCTGAAGAAGGCAATCTATGGCCTCAAGCGGAGCCCTTGAGCTTGGTTTGACAAGTTCAGCGGCATCGTGGCGGCCGTTGGGTAGGGGTGCAAGTTGAGTTGAGCCGGCTCGAAAGCTCGATGAGCCGGCTCGAAAAAAGCTCGACTCGAGCTCGACGAGCTCGAGCTCGATTACGAGTCGAGCTCGAGATCATCTAATGTTGTTCATGAGCTCGCGAGCCGGCTCACGAGCTTTTTATTTATATATTTTTTTAAAAAAAAGTAAAAAAAAATTTTAAAAAAATATGAAAATAAAGCTCATGAGCTAAAAAGCTCGCGAGCAGCTCGAGCTCGATAAGTTGTCCTTGAGCTCGAGCTCGAGCTGGGATAATTGAGCTCGAGCTCGAGCTGGGATAATTGAGCTCGAGCTCGAGCTGGGATAATTGTCCTTGAGCTCGAAACTCGAAACTCGAGCTCGAGCTCGATAAGTTGTCCTCGAGCTCGAGCTGGGATAAGTTGTCACGAAAAAAACTCGACTCGAGCTCGACTCGTTTGCACCCCTACCGTTGGGTTTACGCGAAGCTCTGCCGATCACTCGTTATTCATTCGCAAAACCTCCTCGGGTCTGGTGGTTCTTGTTGTGTACGTTGATGATATTCTTCTCACTGGCGATGATCAGGAAGGGGTAGCCTTGAGAAAGCGGCATCTTCGTCAACATCTAGTCACGAAAGATATGGGCTCTCCGAAATACTTTCTGGGGATTGAAATCTCTCGAAAGCTCAACTCCTTTGTCTTCTCCCAACGTAAGTATGCTCTTGATCTATTAAAAGAGGCAGGATTGACTGGAGCAAAACCTGCCCGATGCCCCATAGCAACTGGAGAAGACAAAACCTGGACAGATGATTCGCCTCCTCTTTCAGATGTTACGAGGTATAGGCGTCTGGTTGGTAAGCTCATATATCTCACAGTGACCAGGCCCGACATTTCCTATGATGTGGGCAAGGTGAGTCAATTCATGCAAGCGCCTAGGGAGTGCCATCTATAGTCCGCTTTGCGGATCTTGGAGTATATCAAAGCAGCACTTGGGAAAGGATTACTCTTTCAGAAGAATGGTCATCTGAGGGTTGAAGCATACTCAAATGTGAGTTACGCTGATGACAAAGGGGATCGCAAGTCAACCTCGGATTTTTGCACCTTTGTTGGGGAAAATCTGGTGAACTGGAAGAGCAAGAAGCAGTCTGTTGTTTTCAGGTCCAGTGCAGAAGCAGAGTATCGAAGTATGGCATCGACCACTTGTGAGTTAAAGTGGTTACGAGCGCTCATGATGGATTTAGGAGAGGTTTACAACCATCCTCTACCTATGTTCTGTGATAACAAGGCTGCCATATACATCTCCAAAAATCCGGTATTTCATGAAAGAACGAAGCACATTGAGGTCGACTGTCATTTCATTCGTGAGGAGATTTTGAAGGAACAAATTTGCACTCCCTTCGTCACTTCTGATAAAGAGTTGGTTGACATCTTCACCAAGCCAGTGTCCGCCTCATTTCTTCATATTTGTGACAAGCTGGGCATGATCGATATATATGCTCCAGCTTGAGGGGGAGTGTTGATGTTAGTGACCGGGCGGTCTGGCGGCCTGTCTTGGCGGATTGAAGGCCGCGCGGTCTAGTGGTTTGTCTCTGGCGGCTTGGAGATCGAGCGGCCTAGCGGTCTCCCCTGGCGGCTTCCCTCTCTCTGGTGGTAGCCAAGCAGTTAGCCCTTCTCATCTAACCGCGCGACTTGTGCGGTTTGTTTTGTGTATAGGCCGCTTGTCCTGTAATTTCTTAGTCCCGCATCTCTTATTTATATTCTCTCTCCTCTCCTCCATTCTATAAAAGGGAGGTCATACCTTTGTAATAGATACCTTTTTCAGATAATAAAATTTTTGTTAAACCTCTCCGGTTTGTTTTTTGTTCGTTTCTTACAGTGATACACACTCCTTAACGTGAGCGAGCCCTAAGCACTCTCCAAAGAAACTACACCCTCCTTCTCTACAGTATGAACAGAGTCATCAACTGTAATAATAGCTTCGTTCCTTGAGAATGTGTGTAGTGAAGAGAACTTTGACTCGCCTCCAATGAGGTGATGACCACACCCCGAGTCGACTATCCAGTCATCTTGGTAGTCCACGGTGGAAAGAGGACGAACACACGTGCTTGTTCGAAAAGCTCCTCCCCACCTAGCCTCCTCAGCACTAGAACCAGCTCCTTCCTTGCCTGTAACATGCCCAGGCTGCAGCTTGACCTTGCAGTCACACTTGAAGTGGCCTGGCTGATTACACCTATAACACTTCAACTCCATCTTCTAGTTCTTCTTAGGAGCAACGCTCCTCTCTTGCTGATAGGAAATTGAAGGCCCATCCTCAGCAGCATACTTCTTCTTCTCCCATCTCTTCTTCTTATTATTATTGAAGAGAGCTTCACTACCTCCTTCAGAGATAGTCACCCTGAACATCTGCATAGCCAAGCACTCCTGTGATGACAGCAGATTTTCCAGCTCCAGCAAGGATGGCTGAGTCGCCCATCCTTGAACAGAAGTCACAAAGGCCACATACTCCTTCCGCAATCCGCGAACTATGTGCCTTTTCAACTTTGCTTCAGATATGGGCTCATCAGGATCCAATGTTGATATTTCAGTGCACTGGTTCTTCATCTTGAGGAAGAACTTCGAGACGGACAGATCTCATTCTCTAAGAATCGTAGCCTTGCTACGTTCTTCCTATTAAACAAACCATCAATGGTTGTCCAAATCTCAGCAGCAGACTCACATCCTAAGATGTGATCAAAGAGCTCAGGTGAGACAGTCCGCTTGAGAGCAAACTCTGTCTTTGCATTAGTCTTCATCCAAGCTCTCACCTATTTAGCAGAACCAGTAGCAATAGTAATTTATTGCATGTCGTCACCACTGACGACCTCCCATAGCTCCTCACCAATAAGATAGCTCTTCATACACGACTTCCACTTCTTGAAGTTAGTTGTTGTAAGAAGCTCAATATCAAGACCCCTTGCGAAATATCCTTCCATTGCAACACCGTTGAACTACTAGATTTCAGAAGCACCGAGCACAACTGAGGTTGATTCACTGCTCAAGCCACTATTCCCTCTGATACCATGTTGATATTTCTCAAGCTGATCAACTGAAAGTTCGGGTATCAAGCAGAAGCTTCCAGAGCTATCAAGCAGACAACTTGATCAAGCGGAAAGAGGGAACCAAGCGTAGGAACACTCCAACCATAAACAGAGCTAAGTAATCAAAGATAATAGAGAGCAAACACAGATCTTGTATTATCAACCATCTTCTTTACAAAGCTTGGTATACATGGCGAGATATGATTTTGCCAAGTACAAAAGAGAAGCATACAAGCAACAAGATCAAGCTGGGCGGACTGCCCCCCAGACCGCTGAGACCGCCGAGTCTGCTGAGACCGCCAAGCCACTGCTGCACAGCACTACACTACGGAGTCCGCCAAACCGCGCGGACAACCCATTATTCTTCCGAACAACTGCTCTACAAGCCGCCGCCGAACTGAAGGAACAAACCGCCGAGACCGGCGAGACCGGCGAACAGGTTATTGAACTTGAATTGTTGAAGAGAAGACTGGCCAGTCATAAGATGCGACCTGCTGCAAACCGCTGATTGTTAATAGCAAGCTCCACTGATCCCTGACCGCAGTCAGAACCAAACTTCTGGATTCTCAGTGCTAGTCGCACAACCTGCAAACAGCAAACCAGTTAAGCTCTTCTCAAACCGTGCAAACTGTCAATCTGATGCCGCATCAACTAATCAGTGCTCAACTTACTGTTCATTTAGTTACTGTTGATGTAACAGGAGGTACTATTTATAGGCGCGGAGAGGAGTGTGGTCACCACCCTAGTGGATAGAATCACCACCCCAATTTGCAGCTAGCACAAGGCAGTCCGCCCAGTACGCAAGGACAAAGCCGGACACCAGCCAAACCGCCAGGCACCAAGGCACGAAGCCAGTCCGCAATAACTAGCGGACATCGCATCGGTCCGCATGCTATCCACAACTAACATGCACTCCGCTTGGTCAACCAGCGGACAATGCAAACTAGCGAACACCCTGGACTTGTCACAGATTGTGACAAGTCTACCAAACAAACAAGAGCCCGACGTGAGCTCGCCGTACAAGGCCCCAATCCGTCATCTCCCAAGACAGCCCGTTAAACAATGCTCCACCTGAACAAGGCAACTAGCTGCTGTCAAGCACAAGAGTCTGCATCAGCGAGCTCCGCGGACTTAGAATGAGTCCGCTCTAACCGTGAATACTCCACCTATCCGCAAGGTTACACCAGGAAACTGTCAACTCCAAGACCACTAGCCAAAACTGACGGACACCACCATCAGGCAGCACAACAAGCCGCCCAGACCGAACCATCAGTCTGCGCAGGCCGCTCTAACAGACTGCCCAGGCCGCGCGGTCTGCCTGATCAACCCCCTCCACTTTCACTTCACAATTTTCAACACTGCCCGCTTGGGCCGGCCCCGAGCATATAAATAGGGGGGAACATCACTCCCAAATCACGTTGACTCGAATCTAGTCGCTTGTTTGTTAAGAGTCGCGGTCTTGATTTTAAGGCTTTGTGGTCTCCAGCTTGCGCGGTTTTTTCTTTTCAACCTTTGTAGCCGCTTCATTCATTCAATAGAAAGTCTGCCACAAAAGAGGCATTCGCTGCTGCGGACCAAATCTGGTGTTGCCGCTTGGCAGTTTTCCTGTTCTTTTGTTATTCGCAAGTTTTTCAGTTCCGAGTCACTTTTCCTATACCATCCGACCCTTCTCGTGGTAGTGCGCAAAGAGTTGATGTCCATTTTGATACCTAAAGGAAACAAATAATGTTTTTTTTATATTTTCAGTGAACTTTGGACACAATTTTACAACAAAGTTAAAGTATAATATTTTATCTACACATTGCCGCAAATTAGAGATAGGTGGACCTGTTGGAGCTTTGATTGACTTATTGACCGGGCCCCACATGCATGGGGAGTTACATATTTTATATTGTTTTAATTGCATTAAGGGGGAATGAATGTAATCAATGGGGAGTTGAGGAGTTGGTAGGTGAATAGTTAGGAGTTAGTGGCTTTTATTGTTTTGCCACTTGGCACGTTTTTATTCGTTGTAGTTGCCTATATAAAGGCTTGTAATCCTTAGTTGTAGATTGATGAAATAGTGAGAAAAATTCCCAACTCTTGTTCAAGTTTAGAGAGAGGAGAGAGCGCCGCAGCGCCAAGGTTTCTAGTGAGAGAAGGTTGCCGGCAGTGAACGTGCCAAGCAGTTTGGAGTTGAAGCCGGCCGGAAGGTTTGATCCCGCCATCTCGCCGAATAGGAGTTGCAGCTCGCCGGTGTTGGGTTGGCCTCGGCGGTGAAGGGGAACTCGGTTGGTGCTCGTTCTCGCCGGTGCTGTGGACCAGCTCGCGAGTTGAGCTCGGCCGAGCGGTTAGGCCAAGTTAGAAGGAGCGCCGGGCGACTAGGCCATCTCGCCGCGCGAGTGCGTACTCGCGGAGTATAGTGATCTCGCAAGTATTGTGCACTCGCGTGTGCTCGCGAGCGAGTTGAGTTAGTCATAGCCGCGCGGGTTGTTTGGTCTCGCTGCCGAGTAAGTGCTTGCGAGACCATAGAAGTGTTGGCGAGGAGGTCTTGGTGTGGCGGTCTCGCGTTGGTCATCTCGCAGGTGGGAGCTCGCGCGGGTAGGCGGCTAGAGTTGGCGAACTCGCTGTTTACTAGTGGATTTTGTGCTAAGTGTTTTTGAGGTGTAGTCCGAAGCAGGGACTCATTCACGTTTCCAACAAGTGGTATCATAGGGAGCTTGAGAGACTCCTGGAAGTTGTGTTTGCGAAGAGTAGTGATGGAGATGGGAAGCGGGATGCCGGGGCAGGTCCCCAAGCTGAGCAAAACAAACTACGGAAATTGGAGTATTCAAATGCGAGTGTTGCTCGCCTCTAAGGAGCTATGGGATGTTGTGGAGGAAGGTGTCGAGATGCTTACTGCCGAAGCAGAAGCCGCGTTGACTAACGCTCAAAGGATGGCAGTGAGAGAAACCAAGAAGAAGGACAAGAAGGCGTTGTTCATCTTGTACCAAGGGGTGGATGAAGCTACATTTGAGAAGATCTCGGATTTCGAGACTTCAAAGGAAGCTTGGGAGATACTGCAGCACTCCATGCAAGGAGTGGACAAGGCAAAGAAGGTGAAGCTGCAAACCCTCCGAGTCCAGTATGAGGTGATGAGGATGCAAGGCTCAGAGAAGGTGGGTGACTATGTGACCCGTCTGCGGACGCTCACAAATGAAATGAAGAGGAACGGAGAGGTGACTGACGACATCAGTTTCATGGAGAAGCTTCTGCGGTCGATGTCCAAGAAGTTCAGACACGTGGTGGTAGTTATTGAGGAGTCAAAGGACCTCACCACGATGGGGGTGGATGAGCTTGTTGGCTCGCTACAAGCACATGAGTATCGGATGATGCAAGATGAGGAGGAGTCGAGTGGCTTGGGGAAAGCACTCCAGACTCAGCTTAACTTTGGAGAGGGCTCAGAAAGAGGAGGAGGCCAGCGTGGCCGAGGCTACCAAGGCAAAGGTAGAGGAGGAAGAGGTGGAAGAGACTTTGGAAGGAATCAGTACAACCAGTGTGAAGTGGAACAACCTCAGGGTTGGAGACACGACGCAGGAGGAAGAGGAAGAGACCAAGGAAGGGGTCAAGGCAGAGGTCAGGGAAGAGACCAAGGCAGAGGAGGAAGAGGAGACATGTCCCAGACCCAATGCTACAACTGTGGCAAGTTCGGGCACATGAGCTACGATTGTTGGGCTCCTAGGAAGGGAGGAGATGTCAACCATTATGCGGAGACTAGCAACACGGGAGGCGACCGGATGATGTTCCTAACCGTCCAAGGAGATGGAGGTGGAAAGAATGAAATATGATACTTGGACACCGGAGCCAGTAATCACATGTGCGGAGAGAAGGAGCTGTTTACGTGCCTTGAACCAAATGGTGGTGAGGTGAGTTTCGACGACGCTTCTAAGATCTCGGTTGAAGGAAGAGGAGTAGTGGCGGTTGTGTTGAATGGGAAGGAGGTGCTCATCAACGACGTATTCTACGTTCCAGGCTTGAGGAGTAACATCCTAAGCCTCGGGCAACTGGTGGAGAAGGGCTACCGGGTCTTATTACGGGATGGAACCCTAGCCATGAAAGATGGTCAAGGGAAAGAAGTAGTGAGGGTGAAGATGACGACGAATCGTCTCTTTACTTTGAGCATGGATGTGAAGGAGACGGCGTGTCTCGCGAGGACTGAAGAGGAGGAAGAAGCTTGGCTGTGGCACCACCGGATGGGGCATCTGGGGTTCACAGTCCTGAAGCTGTTGTCTGGATCCAAGATGGTGGAAGGGCTGCCTATGATCACACCTCCTCAAAGGGTCTGTGAGGCATGCACGAAGGGGAAGCAAAGAAGGGAGACATTTGAGGGTGGCAAGTCCCGGAGAGCAACAAGGCTGTTGGAGTTGGTTCACTCGGACATCGCTGGTCCGTTTGAGACTACTTCAATAGGTGGAAGCAGATACTACATCACATTCACCGACGACTTTAGCAGGAAGTGTTGGGTGTACTTTCTAAGGGAGAAGGCTGAGGCACTGGAGAAGTTCAAGGAGTTCCGGGCGATGGCTGAGATGGAGAGTGGTCAACCGCTGAAGATGCTCAGAACGGATAGGGGTGGGGAGTACACCTCTAGGCTGTTTGATGAGTACTGTAAGCAATGGGGGATCTCTCATCAGCTGATGGCGACATACTCGCCTCAGCAGAATGGCGTGGCGGAGAGAAAGAACCTTACCATCATGAACATGGCGAGGAGTATGGTGAAGGACAAGGGGTTGCCAAAGAAGTATTGTGCGGAAGCAGTGCAGGTAGCAGTGTACGTGCTGAACCGTTGTCCAACAAAGAGTGTGAAGTTCAAGACACCTTTTGAAGCTTGGAGTGGGTGGAAGCCCAGTGTGAAGCACTTTAGGGTCTTCGGGTGTGTTGCTTATGATCACATCCCAGACAAGAGGAGGAGTAAGTTAGATGACCGGAGCGAGAGATGCATCTTTGTAGGCTACGCTCCTGCGAGCAAGGATTACAAGTTGTATAACCCGGAGACAGGGAAAGCCATCATCTCTAGAGATGTGGTGTTTGAAGAAGGAAGCTGCTGGAGCTGGAATGAGGAGGTGAAGAACACCAAGGGGATGTTCTACGAAGATGATGAGGAAGAAGGTGGAGAAGAGGCTGAAGCCGAGATGGGTAGAGCGGAGCTACCATCACCACCTAGCAGAGGTTCAGGGGGAGCTCTCACCCATTACTCTAGTGGTGCAAGCACGAGTGGAGGCGGCTCTGGAGGAGCAAGCACTAGTGGGAGCAAGGAAAATTGTCCTCAGCCCAGGATGAGGGGGCTGGATGAAATCTATGAGGAGACGGCACCGGTCCTTAACAATTTTTCTTTATATTGTCTTTTGGCAGATGTCGAGCCGTGCTCCTATGATGAAGCTGCAAAGGAGAAAAGTTGGAGGAAGGCGATGGATGCGGAGATCGCCTCCATCAAGAAGAATGAGACCTGGAAGCTGGTCGACCCACCTGCAGGCCACAGACCCCTCGGGGTGAAGTGGGTGTATAAGGTGAAGAAAAATAAAGATGGAGGCGTGGAGAAGCACAAGGCGAGGCTGGTCGTGAAGGGCTACCGCCAAGTTCAAGGTGTGAACTATGATGAAGTCTTCGCACCGGTAGCACGGATTGACACCATCCGCTTGATCATCGCCCTAGCTGTTCATCATGGGTGGAAGATCATGCAGATGGACGTGGTCTCTGCTTACCTGAACGGGTACGTGGTGAAGGGGAAAGAAAGAAAGGTCTGCAAGCTTGTCAAAGCACTCTATGGGCTCAAGCAAGGAGCTAGAGCTTGGAACGGGAGGATAGATGCTTTCCTGCAAAAGCATGGCTATCAGAAGAGCCCACATTAGTATGCCCTTTATACCAAGGTGGATAAGGACGGAAGCATGATGATAGTGTGTTTGTACGTGGATGACATGATCTTTACGAGGAACAACACAGCTATGTATGAGGAGTTCCGGGAGATGATGAAGAGGGAGTTTGAGATGACAGACCTAGGAGAGCTGAGTTACTTTCTGGGGGTGGAAGTGAAGCAGGGAGAAGACGGGAACTTCATATCCCAGAAGAAGTATGCGGAGGAGATTTTGAAGAAATTCAGGATGGAGGATAGCAAGCCTATCTCCACTCCTGCCGACCCGGGAATGAAGCTGAGCAAGGAGTCGAAGGAAGGAGCGGTGGACTCCACCTTATTCAAGAGCTTGGTGGGTAGTCTGCGCTACCTGACCTTCACCCGACCGGACATCATGTACGCGGTCGGGGTGGTGAGTAGGCACATGGAGGAGCCAAAGGAAGACCACTTCACAGCAGCGAAGAGGATCCTGAGGTACATCAACAGGACGAGAGGCCATGGGCTGAAGTATGGTACTGGAGAGGAGTTGACGCTGGTAGGTTACTCGGACAGTGACTACGGCGGGGATGTCAATGACCGGAAGAGCACTTCCGGATATACTTTCAACATGGGAACATGAGTGTTCTCTTGGAGTTCAAAGAAGCAGGCCACGATAGCTCTATCGTCCTGCGAAGCGGAGTACATTGCGGCGGCAGCTGGCACCTGCCAAGCCATCTGGCTAAGGAACCTGTTGGAAAGCTTGCAACATGGAGTGGATGGGCCAACGACCATGTTGGTGGACAACATGTCGGCCATCCAGCTCGCGAAGAACCCGGTACTACACGGGAGGAGCAAACACATAGATACAAGATATCATTTCCTGAGAGAGCAGGTGGAGCTGAAGACCGTGGAGGTCAAGTATTGCCCGACCGGAGAGCAAGTGGCAGACATTTTTACCAAGGCGTTGAAGGTGGACACGTTCCTGAAGCTCAAAGGCAAACTTGGCATGTGCTGCCAAGTTTGAGGGGGAGTTTGTTGGAGCTTTGATTGACTTATTGACCGGGCCCCACATGCATGGGGAGTTACATATTTTATGTTGTTTTAATTGCATTAAGGGGGAATGAATGTAATCAATGGGGAGTTGAGAAGTTGGTAGGTGAATAGTTAGGAGTTAGTGGTTTTTATTGTTTTGCCACTTGGCACGTTTTTATTCGTTGTAGTTGCCTATATAAAGGCTTGTAATCTTTAGTTGTAGATTGATGAAATAGTGAAAAAAATTCCCAACTCTTTTTCAAGTTTAGAGAGAGGAGAGAGCGCCGCAGCGCCAAGGTTTCTAGTGAGAGAAGGTTGTCGGCGGTGAACGTGCCGAGCAGTTTGGAGTTGAAGTCGGCCGGAAGGTTTGATCCCGCCATCTCGCCGAACAGGAGTTGCAGCTCGCCGGTGTTGGGTTGGCCTCGGCGGTGAAGGGGAACTCGGTTGGTGCTCGTTCTCGCCGGTGCTGTGGAGCAGCTCGCGAGTTGAGCTCGGCCGAGCGGTTAGGCCAAGTTAGAAGGAGTGCCGGGCGACTAGGCCGTCTCGCCGCGCGAGTGCGTACTCGCGGAGTATAGTGATCTCGCAAGTATTGTGCACTCGCGTGTGTTCGCGAGCGAGTTGAGTTATTCGTAGCCGCGCGGGTTGTTTGGTCTCGCTGCCGAGTAAGTGCTTGCGAGACCACAGAAGTGTTGGCGAGGAGGTCTTGGTGTGGCGGTCTCGCGTTGGTCATCTCGCAGGTGGGAGCTCGCGCGGGTAGGCGGCTAGAGTTGGCGAACTCGCTGTTTACTAGTGGATTTTGTGCTAAGTATTTTTGAGGTGTAGTCCGAAGCAGGGACTCATTCACGTTTCCAACAGGACCTCCTATGCAAGTAAAAATAGATGCGCTATGCTGGGATCACAATCTCGTATCCTGGCGGAGTTCCTGTTCTCTACCGCGTATCATGGAAGTGACTCTACGTGCAGACTACACTAACATGCGTCGGGGTCGTAATCTCATGCCATAATAGAGTCTTTGCCCTCAACCGAAACGGTGCGAGGTAACTCTCATTGCATGAAAATTATTAAAAATGCACAAAGTAATGGTGTTAAGACCGGGGAAACAATTTGTTGCCATTGGTTGCGCCTCTTTTTATCATGGAACGAATATAAACTTTCCTTATTTGTGGATTTGGACTTCTCGCGACGATTCAAGATCTGAATCGACTCCTTCATAGCCATTTCAAATCATAGCAATTCTCTTCTTCTTGCTCTAGCTCCACAACATCCAATTGGCAACTAAAAAGCCAATCAAGGGATTGGTTGATAAATATAGGCAAAGGTGAGTCTCGATCATGAGAGCTCCTACTCCTTTCACCGTCGACGATTCAACAACTCGTCAAGAGGGAGGAGGGCGCAATAGCAATCCTCAGCAACGGGCATCGGGTTAGAATTTGTCGGAGTGGTCGTCGGTGTCGGAGGAGGGGATGTTTCCCATCGAGTTATCGTCGGGCGTCAGGTTGGAAGGGATCGCGAGAGGGAGGGAACGAAAGGGATGAGGTGGCTGTTAGTTTCGCAAGAAGAGAGGGAGTGTTGTCACGGGACTGATCGGGTAGGTGATGGGCTTGCGTAATGGGGTTTATGTTAGAGTTTAATAAAATGTATGGTTATATTAATGTATATCTTAGGCTCATTACGATTGTCTCTTCTATACGCACCAACTGAAAAGATATGAGCTCAATTCCTAGCTCGATTGCTCGATTTAACCTTCTTGTAGTGTTTTTTTGCTCGATTTGACTCAAACATCAGAAACCACCCTAATGAATGTTGGAGTGCTCGAAGCATCCGCGTGACCATCAAATTTGGAATGGTCTTCTCGTTGCCCCTAGCTAGGGTATTTATAGGCGAAACCCTAAATCCCCGACTACGGGTTTGGATTCCTATCGGATCCTAACCGACCCGTTATGGAGCCCATTAACACATATATAAATATACCTCAACAATCTCCTCCTATATTGTATATAAGTGTTATCAAAGAAAAAGGGCTACTTATTCAATAGTTAATAATGACCAAAACAAAAGAGATTTTCCAGAATTATAAATATGAGTTTTAGATAACAAAATGCTAAACTCAAACCAAATGTTCCAAACATGAAATAAAGCAAGAAACTGGAAAAACTCAAACTGATAATTGATCTAGGCGAACAGCAGATCATCATCATCTGGGTCAAAATCAACTGTCTCTCCTCCAAACTCTATTTTCCCTGCAAACAAGTACAACAAGAATGTCATGAGACAAATCTCTATGAATTCAAGCATTTGCAGAAAATAAAGTGATTAGTTCTAACAGCGGGTGAACTTAATACTCTAACTGGGAGGAGAGAATCTCAAGAAACAGCATCTCTATCTAATTTACACAAAATTAGATTTGATTGATTTCATAGAATCAAACTATGTTCCTTCGATTATTAAGATTATTATTAACGTTCCACAATTGTGCTATATCATCAAGTTTGGAATGATACAACAAGCTGTGACTATTATATCATCAAGTTTGGAATGATATAACTAATAATCATAATATCAGGGCACATATCAGCAACCTCAGTACTCCTTTTTGGAATGATACCCAATTCAGCCTTTGGCAAAGAATAATTGCGTAAGTCATCAAGTTTGGAATGACTGGCAACTATCTCACCTCTAGCTTTCATCAGATAACATCTGAAATACTTTAGTGTGCTCAACGTAGATGCTTGAATGTAAGCAGACAACGGTTCTTAAATTTAAAACATAAGCTAGGTATTAAGTCCTCCTAAATGGACGTTAATCCCATCTCCCCCGATGTTTTAGATGTGAGAACCTTACATAAGCCTTTAGTAAGGACATCTGCTACATTATCTTTTGATCTCACGTCCAATAGGGAGATTATCCCCTGACTGGTGAGATAGGTCAACCAGGCCTGTTTCATCCTTAGTTGCCTTCGCTTTCCATTGAACAACGTATTTGTAGCAATGGTCTTTGTGGCTTGATTGTCACAATAAATCGAAATAGAGTTCATTTTTAGACTCGTCATTGGAATGTCCAATATCAGATCTCTTATCCACTCTGCTTCTTCTCCAGCTGAAGCGAGAGCATAGAGTTCCGATTCCATAGAGGATAGTGCAATGCACGTTTGCCTCTTAGACTTCCAAGCTACTGCAGCTCCTCCTAGTGTAAACACAAAACCACTAGTGGATCGACAATCAGCTATTTCCGAGCACCAAGATGCATCGGAGTACCCTTCAAGCACTGGAGGATGCCCACTGTAACATAAAGCATACTTTTCAGTGTACTTTAAGTATCTCATTAGCCTGTCTAAGGCGTCCCAGTGGTCCTTCCCAGGGTTACTGGTGAATCTACTCAACATGCCGACCGTAAAGGCTATGTCAGGTCTAGTGCAGGTAGTAGCGTACATGAGACTTCCTATGAGTTTGGAATAATCCAACTGTCTAATAGCTGAACCTTCGTTCGGTTTCAGTCTATTGTTATAATCGTATGGAGTCTCAGCCTTTTTGCTTTTATCATAACCCCACTTTTCCAGTAGATTCCTAATATAGTGACTCTGACTCAGGGTAATACCCTTTTTTGTGAAGTTCACTTCCATTCCTAGGATGGTTTTCACCTCACCTAGGTCTTTCATGCTAAATTGTGCCGTCAAGGCAACTTTCACGTCTTTCACTTCAGACTGATCAGTGCCCAGAATTAGCATGTCATCAACATACAAGCATATGATGGCTACTTTATTTGCACTTGTCCTTACGTACAGACATTTATCTGATAGACTGGATTTGAAACCCAAGCCTTTTACACAGGTGTCAAATTTTTCATGCCACATTTTAGGTGCTTGTTTCAATCCGTATAGTGACTTAATCAACTTACAGACCTTGGTTTCTAGACCTTCTATGACGAACCCTTCAGGTTGGTGCATGTAGATCTCCTCAGTCAGATCTCCATTAAGAAATGCAGTCTTGACATCCATCTGATGAACAGTGAAGTGTTCAATAGATGCTAGTGCGAGAAGAATCCTAATTGTCGCATAGTGACATACAGGTGAGTATATGTCAAAGTAGTCTACACCACTCACTTGAGTGAAGCCTTTGGCAACTAGACGTGCTTTGTATTTTGCGATACTCCCATCAGGATTTAGCTTCTTCCTCAGAACCCACTTATTTCCAATGGTTTTAGCCCCTTTGGGCAAATCGACCAAAGTCCAGGTGTTGTTCTGCATAAGAGAGTTCATCTCTTCGTCTATGGCTTCTTTCCATAATAGAGAGTCTCTAGATCGCATCGCTTCCTTATAGGTGGATGGATCAGCTTCAACTTGGTAAGTCACGAAGTCTGTACCGAAGCTTTTGGGCATTTTCTCTCTACTAGATAGCCTTCTGGTATCTAAACCAATCGTGTCTACAGGCTCAGTGTCAGAGTTACGTTGTCCTGGCCCAGCTAAAGGCTCAGTACTAGTGGCTGGCAGACCTGGCAGAGTCAGGTTCTTGTCCTTAAGGAACTTATCCTCAAAGAAAACAGCGTCTCTAGATTCTATTACAGTATTTGTGGAGAGATCCAGAAACCTGTCTGCAGCACTGTCATCTGCACATCCTAGGTAGACACAAGTATTGGTCCTAGGTCCAATCTTTGCTCTTCTAGAGTCTGGTATCCTAACATAAGCGATACAGCCCCAGGTCTTAAGATTGTCAAATCTAGGAGGCCTCTTAAACCAAAGCTCGTAGGGTGTCTTAGTCAACTTAGCATGGGGAACTTTATTAAGAATGTGATTTGACGTGAGGACGGCTTCACCCCAATAGGCCGCAGGCATGCCGGCAGTCAGCAACATGGAATTCAACATCTCTGTTAAAGTCCTATTTTTTCGCTCAGCGATACCGTTGGATTGTGGTGAATATGGGGCAGTCGTTTCAGGAATTATGCCATTGCTGGCAAGAAAATCTCTGAACTCCCCCGAGACGTATTCGCCTCCTCTATCACTCCTTAGCCTTTTAATTTTCATGTCAAGTTGATTTTCAACCCTATTTTTGAATATACGAAATTTTTCAAAAGCTTCATCTTTGGTTTTAAGAAGATAAATGTGACTGAATCTAGAGTAGTCGTCGATAAAAGTTATCAGATACTTCCGACCTCCACGTGTGACAAAGCTTTTGTAGTCACAAATATCGGAATGTATTAACTCTAGCAATTGTGTGCTCCTAGAAACCTGACTGAAAGGTGTTCTAGTTATCTTAGTTTGAGCACAAATTTCACATTTTTCAAATTTGGTTTTTGTGTCGAGGGGTATATTGTGAGTTCTAGCTAGCAGGAGTAGTTTTCTATAATTGACGTGTCCTAGTCTTGCATGTAAAGTCTTAGGATCTATCAGATTTGAGCTAACCTGATTTACTACTTCGTGTGCTAGACTCAGCCTATACATCCCGTTAACGACATATGCGCAACCAAAGTAATGCGAGTGAACCATAAGAGTTACTCGACCACCACTAATGTTAAAAGACATACCCGCATCGCACAACAGACTAATCGAAATTAAATTAGCAGCTAATGTCGGTATTAATTTAACATTTTTCAAAGTAAGAGTCTTACCTGAGGAGAGAGTCAGGGTAGCGTTGCCGACCTTCAGCACGTCAGCTATAGCTCCATTCGCAACAGTGACAGTCTCTTCCACCTCTTTTGTATCCTCCAGAAGCTTTGGATTGTTGCAGACGTGGCAGGTAGCACCTGAGTCGAGCCACCACTCTGAACTGGCCGTCCCGTTACCGACCATGGCAACAAAGTCGGTAGGCGCAGTCTGATAAACCATGTTGGCTTGATTATCAGTCCTTGGTGTGCTCGATTCGCCCCGTTTGGGCTGCTTGCACTCGGAAGCGCAGTGACCCCACTTATTGCAGTTGTAGCACTTGCCTTTGAATTTCTTCTTTATCTGTTTGCTGGTGGCAGCAACTGCGGGTGCACTGGTCGGTGGGCGAGTCTTCCCAGGCTTAGGCTTTCGCTTAGGGTGCGTGATCATGTTAGCAGTAGAGGACTGCTTGCTGATCGTCTCTATAGCGTGCCTAGTCCGGTTCTCATCCTCAATGCAGATGAAGCGCTTGAGGTCTTTAAGACTCACCTGCGTCTTCTTCCGGTACATCTCAGTCTTGAAGGAATACCAGGCCGAGGGCAATTTGAAGATAATCGCCCCTGCAACAAATCCATCTGGCAGAGGGATATTCTCACTGTTGAGCTTGTCCACCAGATTTTCAAACTCGGCAACCTGTGGCAGGATTTCCCTTTCCTCAGTGAAGGTGAAAGCCATGAACTTGTCCACCAGGTGCGTCTTGGACATGTTCTCCTCCTCCTTGAACTGCTCTTCCAAGGCTTCCCAGATCTCCTTGGCCCGTTGCATCTTGCCGTACGTCTCTGCAAGCCTGTTGGAGAGGCAATTCAGAATGTAGTCTCTGCAGAAGTCCTCGTCGTTGACCCACTGATCTTCATCTTCGCTTCCTTTGACGTCCTCAAAGACAGTCTGCACTGTGTAGAAGATGTTCAGGTATTTCATGCCGAACTGAGTGTTGCGCTTCCAGGCACTGAACTCGGCGTTGGAGAATTTCTCCAGCTTGATCATCGGCACGGGAGAAGAGTGATTGATCGCCTTTGACATTTTTGCGTTTCTTTCCACAACGAGTAATTCTACTTGCACACAAGAAATCACAAGCAGAAAAATACCAGAAAGAAATCACCTGAGCCGCGGAGACGATGAGATCTTCGGATCCAATCCAGAAAAAAAAAAATTTGTTTGCTCCTCCAAGCGGCAATGCTCCGTAAATGCAAAAGATTTCAAGGCAGTGCTCAGCGCAAGCAAGAGATCCCGCGACAAACTTCAACAGAAGAAAGTCTAGGTCAAAAAACTTGAAGAACTCCCTTCAGCTTGTTCCAGAACCCAAGAACAGGAGCAGAGAAATGATTTGAGAACAAATCTGTATATGAAAATTTAGAAGGCCAGCTGATCCCTTCAGAACTGATGATCTCAATCTACAAGAGAAGAGATTCACTCCAACAGGAATCCAAGTAGCAAAACAGCGGCGTCCAGAGTGGAAAAACTCGATTAACAGAACACTTCCAACTGAGGGTGGACAGCTCCTCTTAAAAGATTTCTTGCAAGTAAAAAAGAAATTTCACGATGCTGGCTATGGGAACTGGATCTGGAACGAGAAGATCAACCACAAGGATGTCCTCCTCCTTTGCAATTTGAATCAATGAAGGGCAAGACTGGATCTGGAGATCACCAAAGAAGGGCAAGACTGCCTGCAGCAGATCCGGCGAAATCAGGTCCGATCGGGAGAATCGTGATGCGACGGCGTAGTCGCGAGTTCGCACACGGGGATTAACTCCTTAGCGATCGGCAGAACCTCGAAATCGCAGAAAAATTGCAGAAAGGGAAGAACGAGACCGGCGTGAACCTTCTTCGATCGAGAGCCGCCGCTCGATCGGTGCTGTTTTCGCACAGGAGAAGCGATCGACGAAAAACAAGACCAGCAATCGAACGCGAACAGGCGGCGGCGGGATCGATTCGAACGGCTAGGTCAGGAAAATCTGAGATCTCCTTCTGATCGAAAGATGCGGCCCGTTCCCGGCGACGTCTAAGAGTCCTTCCTCCAAACCGATCGGAAGCGGCGGGATCGGCAGCGCCGGCGTGAAAAGGCGGCGGCCTTTCTTCTTCTTCGCGAGCAGCAAACTTCCCTTCTCCTTCGGAATCGGAAGCAGCGACTAGGTCACGGGAGCGGAGCACGGCTAGGGCAAACGAAACCTTCGAGAATGTTGGAGTGCTCGAAGCATCCGCGTGACCATCAAATTTGGAATGGTCTTCTCGTTGCCCCTAGCTAGGGTATTTATAGGCGAAACCCTAAATCCCCGACTACGGGTTTGGATTCCTATCGGATCCTAACCGACCCGTTATGGAGCCCATTAACACATATATAAATATACCTCAACAATGAAGTCGAAATTGCACTCGGAAAACTCCATTCCCCTGAAGATTTCAAAGTCAAACCAGAAGGAATTCGACCAAAATGTTCAAGCAAGCCGACCCGATCGAACGTATCGCGCAATAAAGTTGCGTACGCTCGAAGGGAATAAAAACACATCAAAGACGAGGACGAAGCCGATCGCATAACCCTAACACGCAACGCGCATACAAAGCATGTGCAGCACACAGGCGTGACACACGCTACTTGCGCGCACGCGCCGGCGGCCCCCACTTTCGCCATCGGCCCCCGTCGCCGCCTGGAAACCTGTCCGGGCTGCCCGAACTGTCCAGAGGGCACATCCGTTATTTCATGAAAATTGGTTATCTAGATGTCCGAAACGGGGCGACATATCATTCGTCAACTCAAGAATCGGCCCGACGAAATTACCAACACGCCTCTCTAGAAAACTATAAAAAGACTCATAGGCCTTCATTTGAAGGCGAGCAACTCCAGAGAATAGAGATAGCTCTGAGATTATCCGGCGAGAACGTAAGATTTAGATTGTCTCTCCGCTTGAAATTTGCTATGCTCATTCTCTAGCTTGCACAATCCCAGACGCTCACTTGGATACTGTTGTGAGCTCGGGAAAAAGCACTGGAAAATGCCCCCGCAGAGGAATGCTCATGTGAATGCTCTCATGGAAGCTTCGTGGAAGCTCTTGTCCAAGTTTTGTGGACGCTCTCCTCCAAGCATCGTGGACGCTCTTCTCCAAGCTTCGTGGACGCTCTCCTCCAAGCTTCGTGAATACTCTCATCTAAGTTTCGTGGACTTAGTTTATTTACCTTTTTTTCTGCACTCGGAGCTTGTAACGGAGCGGTGGTCTGTCACCCTCCAAGGAAACTCCCAATATTTGTAAATTCAAAGCTAAATAGTAGATTTTGGCATGACATTGATCCGGACACGTGGTTTTCACTCTTTTCGGATTTTCCAAGATAAAAAAAGTCTTTCATCATTTCTGCTAGATTTTCATTGACTATTTACGTGCCCGGTCCGACTCCGACCTAAGGCGGTCTGATTCTCTATATCGGAGGAAAACTTGGTAACCCGCAACATGCTTGTATCGTCCATGCAAGTCTAACAAAATTGATAGAGGTAAATTTTGAGTTTGTTTGCTTAACTAATTTTGCTTTTTAAATAATTATGGCATTAAAGTGGACTTTTCTCACCACATCATTGTCCCAAACAAAACCTTCAGTTGGCTTCGAAATGAAATTTTTGGGGCGATAGCTTTTCTTAAAGGGATCGTTCAGTTGCCATTTTTTATTATTTTTCCTCGACTGCTGACAGCATTGGAAGAAGAGAGGAGTTAGGGTTGAGTATAGTAAACAACACATCACTTGGGAAAGAATTAGGCCATATATATGCAAGAGACTCTTCTACAAAATTCTAAAAGCATCAACCACTTTAGAAGGTTCTATACAACTCCAAACAATAGCAAGTCACCGAAAATTTCTATATTAGAAAATTCGAACAATGCGGTTGAAAACGTGTCACAAACAAAACATGAGCTAACGGTTTCCAGCAATCCCAGCCGTTCAATTCGTCGTCCGATCCACTGTCCGATTTAAAAGAAAAAAACAATGCGAGATTGAGGCCTCCGCTGCCGTCAAATTCATCAGCAGCCTGCCCGACCTCCACCTGAGGGTTTGCCGGACCCCGGCGAAGCCGCCAGGGAGTCGTCCGGCGGTCGGTTGTGCCCCTCCTCGCTCGATGTCGGACGATCCCCGGCGGGTTCGCCGGGGTCCGGAGAACAAGCTGGTGGGGGCCGACGAGGGAGGCCTCAACCGTGAAGGGTATGCCGCCGCCGGGGAAACCCCCCCCCCCCCCCCCCCCCGGGTTTGTCGGACCCCGGCGAACCCTCCAGTGGGGGCCGGGCTGGCCTCCAATGGCTACGCAGGCGGCGGCGAACCATTCACGGGCAGGCGGAGAGGGAGAGACGGGAGACGACGGCGAGATGCAGGAGGAGCAAGTGGAGATTTCCAGTGCTTGTAACCTCAAACTATATACTGAATTTTGGCGTGAAACAGATCCGGCCACGTGATTTTTCATCATTTTTGGATTTTCCACGATAAAAAGCCTCGTCATTGCTACTATTTTTCATTGACTTCTTGCGCATCTATTCCAAATCTAAGCTAAGGCTGTCCGATTCTCCGAACCGGAGGAAAATCGGGCGACCCGCAACAATCATAAAAGGATGCGATCCACGAATGCAACTTGTTCTCATCCAAAGAATCAATAGAGTTAACCACGATCATGAACATTTCCATGTCCAACAGTCACAACCAAATAATAGGCACGGACAGCATTTATATGACTACAAATTATTATCGTACTAATAATGTATAAAAATATGTCTTTATTTCGTAAAATTGTGCAGCATTTACTTCATCCTCGCGCTCGCAGTCAATTTAAAAAAAAAAAGATCCTCTTCAACGGGCAAAAAAATAAAAAAATAAAAAAAAATCTTGAACATTGAATAAAAATAAAAGACCATTGTTATATATAGACCAACTTTGAATATATATAGGCCAAAATGTGAGTTTTTTCATCCTTTTTTTTCTCTATATACAAACCTAATATATATTTCCCTTTCCACCCAAAAACAAAGATCCCGATCTTTTTTTTTTTTTGCCCTAGCCGCTCCCCGCTCCGCTCCTCCGATACCGTCGAATCGCTCTCCCCGTTTCTGCTTCCTCACCGCGCGCACCTCTCTGGGATCGACTACGTCTCCTTCCTCTAGGTCGGCGAGGTCGGCGACCATCTCTCACGCGCACCTTGCCGGGATCGACGACGCCAATCACCGCCAACTTCATATCTGTAAGCTTTATTCTACTGTTCTCATTCAACCGAGGAAGAACCCATCCTTATCTTTGCCATTCAATCATACATTTTTCAAGCTCCTGCTCATACACATCTAGCAAATTAATGATACATATTCTTTTTATTTCAAGTTATTCTTGTTTTGTTCATCTTTTTTGAAACGGATGGAGTTAAAATTCAGGCAACCTCTTTGCCAAAATGAGTAGCAAAGGAGGTGTTATTTAGCTCGAAGATCAAAGTCGCCGCTCTTCAGATCTGCTGAGAAGTTGGGGGAATTTCCAGTTTTTCTTCTTTGATGATGTTCTTAGAATCTATTTCCTATCTTAATCTGCAATTTGCATTGAACTTTTGTGCATTTGGATATTTCTTATCTCACAGTTTTCCTGCTCTTGTCCGTGCCCATATAGCTTCAAAATCATTGATGTTGCACTTTCCTAGAAATAACTAGAATTCTCTTTAGATTAATTTTGGATCATTGATTTTTGGGAAAGACCAGTGCTCTGTCTGGCCTGGTGTTTTAAATTTGCTCTATGCTTATGTTGGGTACTACTCCACTTATGGGCATGTTGAGAAGCTTGCTCATAAATGAATTCTCACAACTTTTTGCATATTGTTGCAGGATAAATCATTAGCACTTAGAGCAATGGAGTTGGATAATGTGGAGATTCCTTCGTCTATGCCAGAATATGGTATTGTATTCTATTCGAAAATGTTCAATTATGTATATTGTTTTGCTTGCCCTCCAAGTAGTTATTCCGGAATTTTGTTAAATTTCTCATGTAGATGTGACTTCGTTTTTTCAAACAAACGTGTTGTTTACGTCAAAGGAAGATTTGATTGAGTGGGCACGTAAGGTTGGAAGGAGTCTATGTTATGTTGTAACGATATTAAGTTCTGATAAAGTTACAGCTAGACCACGTCCACGTGTTTTGCTGGGTTGTGATAAAGCCGGTCAGTTTCGTGAAAACCCTAAACAAGTTCGGCAAAACAAGCGTAAGAGTAGTTCAAAAAAATGTGGTTGCCCTTTTCAAGTAAGAGGTCAAAAGGATACACTTGTGGATGAATGGAGAGTTGAAGTGGTGTGTGGAATGCACAATCATGAATCTGGACATTTGGAGGCGCATTCATATGCAGGCCGGTTAGATAAAAATGAGGAGAAGATGGTTGAGAATATGTATGCCACCGGGGTTAAACCACGAAAAATACTTTCTTCTATAAAGAAGAACAGTCCAGGGAATACTACAACAATTAGAACCATATACAATCACAGAGCAATGGTTTATAAGCAAGAGTTGGGAGGTAGGTCCCCCATTCAATTTCTCTTCCAATGTGTTACAAACGCTGGTTATGTATGTTATACAAGAGTGAAGGCGGATGGGAAACAGTTAGAGAGCTTATTTTTTGCAAATCCTATGTCTATTAAGCTATGTCGTATGTTTCCATCTGTGTTCCAACTGGATTGCACTTACAAAACGAATCGATACCGGATGCCTTTATTATCGATCGTTGGAGTCACGTCTACAAGTCAATCATTTTTTGGAGCCTTTGTATTTATGTCAGATGAGACAGAATATAGCTATCGTTGGGCATTGGACTGTTTCAAATCGATTTTGGATTCATGCTCTCTACCACTTGTTTTAATCACTGATAGAGAGTTGGCACTTATGAATGCTATCAAGATTATTTTTCCGCATTCCAAAAATTTACTGTGTCAAGTTCACATTCACAGAAATATCTTGGCACATTGCAGGAAGTTATTTACTAAGGGTGTTGACTGCGATATTTTTTTGGGTAAATGGCAAATGTTAATGAATGCTACAACTGAGGTACAGTTCAACATAGAGTTCAATCAACTACTCATTGGATATGCAGAAAAATACCCAAAGGTATTCTCCTATGTTGTTAGCACATGGATTGAGCCATATAAGGAGTACTTTGTCTCTGCTTGGATAGACAAATTCTTACACCTAGGGAATGTTACTACAAATCGAGTAGAAGGTGGACACTCGCAACTAAAAAAATATCTTGAGGTATCTATTGGCAACTTAACAACGGTTTGGAAAAAGTTTGATCAAATGATTAACTTACAACATACTGAAATAAAGAGGTCATTTGGGCATAGTGCGATTCAGGTTAGCACTTTATTTACGGGCCCACTATACACTAATCTTATTGGTTGCGTATCAATTAGTGCACTTAAATTCATAAAAGAGGAAGAAGACAAAGTGAGGTCCTCAAACTATTGTCAAGTATGGGAGTGTGCACACAAAAATAGGTATTCTATGGGATTGCCTTGTGCCCATGAGTTGGTCTCATATATCATGCAATCAACTTCGTTCCCTTTATGCATGATACACCCTCATTGGAAGCAGTTATCATTGAAGGAAACATGTGAGGTGCATTTTTCAAATGATATTGCATCTGAGTTTGAAGGAATTAACAAAAGGTTTAACGAAACTACTATGGACCAAAGACAAGAAATAAAAAGAAAGTTGAGGGAGTTAATGGATCCAAGTTCAACACAAATGGTAGAGCCAAGTGTTCCATTAAGCTTAAAAGGAAGACCGAGGGGGAGCTACAAAAAATTTAAAGATGATTCAAAATCTACGAAACGTGACCCGTCTCTTTTTGAGCATGTTTTGATGTCTGAAAATTTAGTGGTGCAAAAAAAAATCTCAAAGAAAACGGTGGCAAGAAAAAAAACGGGCTATCAACTAAGGAAAAATACACTAACTTCGACACAACGTTTCTTTATTGAAGTTTGTAAGCAATTTCCAATATTTTTGGCGGAGCACATCAAAGAGGTATTTAATGTGATTGGTGATGGCCATTGTGGTTTCCGTGTTGTTGCTCGAGCATTAGAAATGGGTGAAAATTGGGCACAAGTGAGGTTAGATCTTATCAATGAACTCAAGGTTAAAGTGAGCATGTATGTTGAAATTTATGGGGAGGAAAGATTGCAAGAATTGATGTCTTCTCTTCAATGTACGGAAATACCAGCACCCCCAAATAAATGGATGTCAATGCCAGATATGGGTCTTGTGATAGCTTCATGCTATAATATAGCTTTTATTCAACTTTCAAAGTTTCAAAGCCTCACTTTTCTACCGTTGAATTCACCGCCGCCGCCAACACAAAGGCTAGTTGCAATGGGTTACATAGATGGAAATCATTTTGTACATTTGATGATGCATGAAGGATGTCCACTACCTCGTATTATCTCTTCTTGGAAAAGGTTCCGTGATCCAATTGCAAGCACATGGGAGGACACATACATGGCACGAGTACAAGCTGCAGATCAACAAATATCCACAACATGCGAGATAGTAGATTTGGGTGTCCTCTAAGGTACAAATTATTTTTTAGCTTTTTGAAGTTTAAATTCTTATGTAACAAAGAGTTTGATTCAATCGGATATCTAAAATTTATTCATTGATTGCAGGTTCGCTTCACTTGGCGAAGAAGACGAACGCCATAGATTTTTGAAAGATTTAACAGTTTTATGTCTTGAATTATCTATTTTGTAATTTTTGCTAATATAAGATATCACATGTTCTTCTAATATAATATTAAATGACTGCTTATAAGAAAATTAAGTTTGATTTTTTTTAAAAATTTTTCATTGGTCTGCATATAACAACTTGGTCTACATATAGCCAGTTCTGAATTAATATGGTTTGTATATAACCATGGTTTGTATATAGCCAAACATGGTTTATATATAACAATGGCCAAATAAAAATTATAATTATCTCAGTTGGCACGGTCATGCAATAGTGTGTAATGGGCGGCTGCACGTGCCCGTATAATCTAAAAATACGTTATTACACACGTCGAACACGGAAACCAGGGATCGCACACTGTGACCAATCCGGTGGCGACAAGTTCCCTAAATTATATATCCCGAAGGGCGGATGGATAATTATCCGTTTTCAGCGGGCATCATTTGAACTGTCTGTGAGCCCGCACATGGAGTTGTGTGCGGGAGGCACGTCTCCACCGTCCATTATTCACGCCAACGTCGGATGCACGGCGTCGCACGGAAAGCAGAGGGGACGTATGGGTCGGGGCGCGGAGGGAATCTGGTGGGGCCGGCGAGTGTTTTGAGGCCGTAGGCGTCGCCATCATTGCACCCGCACCCAAGTCAGGGCGGTGGGTCCCGCGGCGTGTGCGGCGCATAACAGCGTCGTTTTCTTGCTTTCGCTCTCAACGCCCGCTATCGTTTATCGTGGCAGATGACGTCCAATTAGTGGCCCCCACGTGGCAACATCACGCGGCCCCCCACCCCACCACTGTTACCAGGCAGCCCCCGAGCGGCCCGCCCCTTCCGCCTCCTTTATTCTTCGTGAGTACACCAATTATGCCTGCTTGAAAGCCAATCGCCGCGTTTCCGGGAAGCGGATTTTTTTTTTATTTATTTACTTCAAGCGCATCACTCAAATAGGAGTGTAAAAACTCTATAATTAAGTGTGTTTGTGTTGTGAAATCGGATCGAGTTAAGCCGCGGTAGCGCAACGGAATTTCACGAATGAGCAAGAACCAATATCGCGCAAAATAAAATACGGAACGAGATTCTAGCATACACAGACGACACAAAAGATTACGTGGTTCGGAGATGGGCTCCTACGTCCACGGGGAGAGCGCGCCAGAAAGATCCACTAAAGTCAGAAAGTTACCGATTACAATAGACCTCAATGGGTCGAACAGAGAAGGAAACAAAAACAACACAAAGAAAACTGAAACTGGAGCTGTCGGATTTCCGACAGCGCCATCGCCCGGAACGTTGCTCCTCCTGAGCAACCAAAGTGCGCGCGCCAAGCTCGGCTGGAACTCCCTCCAGACCACCGTGCTCCTTCGCCGCCGCGCCTGATGCCTGTCTCGTTGCTGCTCTGCCACCGGGCCCAAAACCCGCCGCCGCTGCCTGAGACGAAGTCAAAGCCGCCGGAATTGCGCCGCCTGAAGCTCTCTGTTCATAAATTGGATCTCACGGATTTTTCCTCTCATCATCGGTCATGACAGCTCCCCTATAAATAGCAACAAAAAACCTCTCTCAATTAGGAGATAATCTAATATAGGAATGAAGAATAACCGGCCATCAAATAACTTCCCAAATAAATTAGGATTGCCCAAAAATGATTTGCCCGGATTAGGAATGAGGAGTCCCAAAATAAATTCTCATCTAAATGATATTCCTATATTGAGATAATCCTAAACAAGGAATGAAAAACTCCCACGGATCGGTGACGTGGCGCGATCCGGACGATCCGTGCGCGTGTGAGGTGTCACGATCCTAACAATCTCCACCTTGACGCCTCACGCAAACGAAACTCCACCTTGACGAACGTAACTCAACCTTCAGCTTAAATCTCCACTACTGGCGACTACGAGCCCCCTCTCCCTGGGGCCTAACCGCGATCAACGCGCATCAGAATGAGTCAAGTCAAGACCGCTCTTGAACTTGACTCCAGTCACTGGACTTCCTCGCAAGTCCGTACTAATATCCCTCCAGGATATCTCCCGCAACTTCCTGCCTCTACCTCTACCGAACTCCCTCAACTCCCGGTGGCGCACACCGACGTGCTTCGCCCTTGCCCTATAGACCGAGTCTTTTGCAAGACGACTCGCACTCAACCTCTCATTGTGCGACTCCACCTTCTCCTGAGTGATCATGAGTTCCCTGGTGGCACCCTTGAACCGGATGGCTCCCTTTGCGGCGTCTGGGCTCTCCTGAGATGACTCTTCGCCCACGGATGCGAAAAATTTACCTCCATCAAGGTCCTCTCTCTGCGCACACGCCCTCGCCACGAAACCTGCCCTGCTCCTCCGCCGGTCCTTCCTAGCTTTCTGCTGAGAGCGGATCCTGCTCTCTATAGCTCTATCGAAGGAACTGCGATCTGGGGAGATCGCATGAAATGCATATGCTACTGTGCCCTGTAGCTCGAGAGACGGTTTGAACTCTCTCCTCGCATCTCCCCTGGCAGTCGTGGTGCCAATCAGTCTATAGAGCGACCCGAAACGCTCTCCTCTCAAGACGGTCTGCGCGCCTCTTCTGACCTCCAAATATCCGCCGTTACCGGTAAAAGAATACCCGGCGGCCTCCAGAGTGCCTAACGAAATCAAACTCTTCCTCAAATCAGGCACATACCGAACGTCGGTGAGGGTCCTAACCACTCCGTCAAACATCCTGATCCTGATGTTACCGACTCCCAATATCTCGCACTCTGAAACGTTCCCCATCCGAACTCGACCACCCTCATATTGCCTAAAGCTGGAGAACCACTCTCTGTTCGGGCACATATGGAACGTGCATCCTGTATCCAAGATCCAGGAGCCTGTGGTCTCAATGCTGGGTGCAGCATGAAAAGCGTCAGCATCGCTCTCATCCTCAGATGCCACCGCAGCCAAATCTGGCTCATGCGCTTGCTCCTTGAGCTTCAGCTTTGGACACTTGTCCTTCCAGTGCCCTTCCTCTTTACAGTAGTGACACGTGTTCCTGCCTACGGACTTTTCCCTAGGTCGGTTTTCCCGCTTTCCTCTCGATCTACCACTCAATGTGTCTTTGCTCTTCACGAATAAGCCTTCGTCGGCCCTAGGGCCCGACTTGCTCCTTATTTCGTTCGAGAGCAGCGTCGTCATCACTTCTTCCATCTTCAGGGTATCCTTCCCGTAGAGGATAGTGGTGACCAGATGATCGAAGGACCTCGGCAATGAAGACAACAGGAGAAGAGCCTGGTCTTCCTCCTCGACCTTAACGTCCATACTCCGCAACTGTGAGACGAGCTTGTTGAACACGTTCATGTGATCTAGCAGTTGCGAGCCCTCCGACATTCTCAGGCTGTATAGCTGCTTCTTCACATACAGCTTATTCGTCAGCGACTTGGACATATATAGCTCCTCGAGCTTCTTCCACAAGTCCGCCGTCGTCTCAGCATCCACCACGTTGTACATCACCTCATCGGCCAAACACAGCTGAATCGTGCTAATGGCCTTCAGATCGAGCTCCTCCCATTCGTCGTCCTTCTTCCCGGACTTCTCCTTGCCGAGGAGAGCCTTGTGAAGGCCTTGCTGGACGAGAACGGCCTTTATGCGCTTCTGTCAAAGGCCAAAATCAATCTTGCCGTCGTACCTAGAAATCTCGAATTTTGCCGACATTGTCTTGCTCGCAGAGCTACTGGGCGATCAAGATGATATTCGCGGAACCGATCTGGGAAGATAGGGAGCGGACCAATGTCGTCACCCACCGTTGACCCAAATCAGAAAACCGGAACGTCCAGACGATCACCCCCGCGGAACCTGCCTCTGATACCAATTGTTGTGAAATCGGATCGAGTTAAGCCGCGGTAGCGCAACGGAATTTCACGAATGAGCAAGAACCAATATCGCGCAAAATAAAATACGGAACGAGATTCTAGCATACACAGACGACACAAAAGATACGTGGTTCGGAGATGGGCTCCTACGTCCACGGGGAGAGCGCGCCAGAAAGATCCACTAAAGTCAGAAAGTTACCGATTACAATAGACCTCAATGGGTCGAACGGAGAAGGAAACAAAAACAACACAAAGAAAACTGAAACTGGAGCTGTCGGATTTCCGACAGCGCCATCGCCCGGAACGTTGCTCCTCCTGAGCAACCAAAGTGCGCGCGCCAAGCTCGGCCGGAACTCCCTCCAGACCACCGTGCTCCTTCGCCGCCGCGCCTGATGCCTGTCTCGTTGCTGCTCTGCCACCGGGCCCAAAACCCGCCGCCGCTGCCTGAGACGAAGTCAAAGCCGCCGGAATTGCGCCGCCTGAAGCTCTCTGTTCACAAATTGGATCTCACGGATTTTTCCTCTCATCATCGGTCATGACAGCTCCCCTATAAATAGCAACAAAAAACCCCTCTCAATTAGGAGATAATCTAATATAGGAATGAAGAATAACCGGCCATCAAATAACTTCCCAAATAAATTAGGATTGCCCAAAAATGATTTGCCCGGATTAGGAATGAGGAGCCCCAAAATAAATTCTCATCTAAATGATATTCCTATATTGAGATAATCCTAAACAAGGAATGAAAAACTCCCACGGATCGGTGACGTGACGCGATCCGGACGATCCGTGCGCGTGTGAGGTGTCACGATCCTAACATGTTTGGGCCTTTGGGCTAGGATTGTGACGGGATAGACGACCTCTTGGAAAGTTTCAGTCCTACTTCTTTAGCTTGAGATTTCCTCATCAAAGACAGGATGCACCCTCCAACAAACAGTTGTGCCCAGTGGTGAGATCGGAGAGAGATTGAGTGCTTGAGTTACAATGTAGACAATACTAGTTGTGCCCTGATGGTCTCTAGGTGGACGTTGTCCTGATTAGAGCAAGGTCTGGGTTGCCACCAGAAGTGCACTACTTATTTTAACGCCCCCTCGCCCCCAACACACCAAGGCTGGTGAGATTCCAGTTATCGGGTTGCAGCCCAAACACACTCAATCCCTCTCCAAGTATGCACTCACTAGCGGGTTGTTGGAGAGGGCAATCTCCCTTCGATGAGGAAAACTCAAGTTAAGCGGGTAGCACAGGAACTTCTTAGGAGGTCACCCTCCCGAGACTATTTTCGCCTGAACATGCTTTACTATCGTGTTTGGGCTGCAGCCTGGTAATCGGTATCCATCCAACATCGCCGCGTTTCCTGGGGAGTGTGGGTGAGTGGAGGGGTGATGTAGTTAAATTGTGGTTGACTTGGCCTGATGACCACCCCACTTGCATGTAATTTTAGGCTCCGTTTCGGGGGGACTTATTTTCACCGGTCAAGCGGTTATGACCGGTGAAAATAAGTCCGGTTCATACGGTCATAACTGCTTGACCTATGAAAATAAGTCCCTCCAAATAGAAGCTTAGTCTTTTTGTGTTCGACGGTTGTGCACGGACCTCTGCTACGCATAAAAATTAAAATTGTATTGTCTTATCTCCTTCAAAAATTTTCATTATCTCCTGGTTACTTAACCAGAAGAACGACCGAAAAATCTCTCCTATAATGAGTTAGTATGGGGAGAAATTATCACAAAAAAATAAAATTTATTCGCATTTCTTGATCTATCAAATATACATTTTGTCCATCAAATTCTAATTTTCCCTATACAAAGGATAATGTTTTATATCATCTGTCATAAATCATTGAAGCCAGCTAATTAAAGAATTCTAGCCCAATGGCTAAACTGACTGAAGTTGAAGAAACCAAATTGCATGACTGTGTTGAGAGCTGTACAATCCCGTGTTAGTGGTCAAATCAAAGCGACTTCACAGCTCCAGGCGAGCCGGGGAGGCGGGCTTGCGCTCGCGTAAACCTAGTCAGTGGGGCAAGTCGGGAAGTAGGACCACACTCGCCCCAGGCAGGGGTGTGTTCAGGAACTTGCCAAAGAAGCGGGCGAGTGCCGGTTTCATCAGGCGCTCGCCCCTCCGAAGAAGCGGGCGAGTGTCGGTTTCATCAGGCGCTCGCCACTCCGAAGAAGCGGGCGAGTGCCGGTTTCATCAGACGCTCACCACTCCGAAGAAGCGGGCGAGTGCCGGTTTCATCAGGCGCTCCCCACTCCGAAGAAGCAGGCGAGTGTCGGTTTCATCAGACACTCGCCACTCCAAAGAGGCGGGAGAGTGCTGGTTTCATCAGACACTCACCATTCCAGGAGGGTGCTCGTTTATAAAGGAACTCGCTATAGAGAGCGAGGTGTGCTGGAGGCTAGCAGGTGTTGGTTCCATCAGGGCACTCGCCATCCAGGAATATTCTCCGTGCAATGTTATAATTATTTTTTGTTGATAGTCATTCCAAACAGCGGAGTTTGGCTATTGGCAGACCAATTTGAGGTGCATTTAGTAAAACCAAATGGTGGGATTGCGATATTGGCAGACCCCGCTAGGAAAAACTCTAAGTAGACCTTGAGGGGTACCTTTGGAGGGATCCAGTTTTTGGCTTCTTTCTCCTCTGGTCAATTTTGGTTGGCTTCAAAGGCTCTCCAAGCTAGGTGCCCAACTTCAGCTTTGGTGTGGGAGGAGAAGCATTCTAAGTTCTTCTGGGTGTGGGGTGGGACCTCTGCGCTATTGTCCAGGGTCTGTTCCTAGTTCTAAACCTTCAGTCATGTGTTCTTTCTCAGGAGAAGTAAGTGTTAGCTGCATCCTTTGGGTCCGAACTTCTCGTTGGACTGAATCCTAGTTCCAACATTTTTGATGTGGTGAACGAAGAAGGTGAAGAGGTTTGACTCGTGATCGCCCATAGTTGGGGGTGGTAGGTCGCCTCATCTTGTTGGATGGGAGAGAAGGGGATGTTGTTGAAGTCCCCCTTGACGAACACAAACTTCCTTAGCCACTTATGGTTCTTATTGGTCGTCTCAAAAACTTTGGCCTGCTGGTTGGAGAAAAACATAGCCCCGTCCTTATTAGTATGAAAGGAGAAGAGCTTGCGGAAGACAGTGATATTGAACTCAATCCGCTCCTTGCGCAAGAAGCAGGCGAACACCACTAACATGGAGATGAAGTTAGGGTTGAGCTGGGCCAAGACCATGCCCAGGTACCTAAGAACTTGGCGCACTTCCAGCTAGAGCGGCAGTCACACTCAAAATGTGAAATGGGGATTGCGATTTCATCGAGGTGGAGGTCGTTGATCGACTCGAACTCCCCCAGGAGGCGGGAGACGAACCCAGGAGAGATATAATAGACGGCCATTTGGAGTTACTCGCTTTCGGTAAGGTTGCAATGCAAGAATGCGTAGTCTAAGAAAGTGAAAGATAAATCTATGGGTAGTTAATCACCTAGATGGGGGTGAATAGGTGTCTTTTAAATTTCTTTGTTACTTGTACTAAAGGTTCAGCAGAATCTTGAAAATAAACTTTCACAAGTACACAACACAAGCAATCCACAGAGTACACAGAAATTTTATAATGGTTCCCCTATCTAGGGTACATCCACTTCCCCCCTTCTTCCTCACTAGCAATGTGCTAGATAAGGTTATATCTCCTTCTCTTCAACTCAGATCAACAGATCTTACAGGCTCAATTTCTGTTAAGAAACCTACAACTCAGACCAACAGGTCCTACCTCAGAGATCCACCCAATCTCCTACCTTAGGTCTCTCAAGAACCCTACCTCAGCCTTTATAACACAGGCTTACACCTCTGTGATCTGTGATCCCACACAAATCACCTACCTCAGGTCCCTCAAGAACCCTACCTCAGACTTCATAAATTAGGCTTAGAACTCAGAGAATTTATCTCCTACCCACTCAGATCTCAAAGAGATCTTACAAAATTAAGAGGTAACTAAGAAAGAATATAATCTCAGAAAACAGCAATTCGGTAATCTGACTTATCTGAGAATTCAAATTCTTCAATTCAGCAGTACATGATAGATTCTTGATGAACAGGATGGCTGAAATGATTTTTCACTCGATCTGTAAGTTCTTGATGTTGATCGGCTTGATTTCCTTGAAGAACTTGTAGAATTGATCCATCATAATCCTCTGATCAACTTGTTGAAAGGATCATAAGATTTTCTTGAAGACCTATGTCTTCCTTCTTCTTGGGGTTGTCGCCCTTCTCTAACTTAGGAGAAATAAAAATGAGTGAAACTGATTGATTGTGTGATTCTTCTGATTGTTGTTTTCTGTGAGACAACCCCTCTATTTATAGCCTTCATGTGTTGTTGGCTTCTGATTGATGAGGTCATCATTAAGTCATCATACTCTATGTCTTCCTTCAAACAATTTTTGATGAGATATCGCGTTACCATAGCTGATTTGACATTTCTGACTTGACTTGACACTTCTGTGTTGACTCTGTACATATTCAGAATCATAAGTGTCGAGATGTCCCAAGTGTCTCGACATAATATTACTTAGTGTTCTTAGAAGGTGTCGAGACATCTTAGTAGTCTCGACACAATATTACTTAGTAGAATTTTCAATCTGAACTTGAAGGTGTCGAGATAGTTGACTTGTCTCGACATAACTGTCGACTGTGTCGACATCTTTAAATCTACACTGTGTTGACACAATTGAATTGTCTCGACACTACTGGCTGCCGGGTGTCGATACTTATGTTAATTCTCCACTTTATCGAGACAGTTGAATTGTCTCGACACTACTGTCTGTCGGGTGTCGACACTTAAAGTCTGCACTTCAGTTCTACACTTTGTCGATACAGTTGTATTTGTCTCGACACTACTGTCTTAAGGTGTCGAGATATCTGACTTGTCTCGACACATCTATCTTGATCTTTAAAGTGTCGGGATAACGGAATTGTCTCGATACTACTGTCTTGATCTTCAAAGTGTCGAGATAACAGACATGTCTCAACACATTTGTCTTAGTATTCAAAGTGTCGAGATAACGGAATTGTCTCGCCACAACTGTCTTGATCTTCAAAGTGTCGAGATAACTGATTTCTCTCGACACTACTCCTGCAAAGGTGTCGACATAGTTGAAGTGTGTCAACACTTTTGTACTTAACCATTTCTCTACATTTCAACTTGTTAGGCATTGACTGTCCTAACTTCACTCAGCACTTTTAGTTGTATGGAGTTGAGTGAACTTACTTCACTCGACGCTTTTGGACTTGGGCAATTTTCTGTCTTTCGAGTCAGCTTCTTTGAGTCCACCTGTCAATATAACTTGGACCACATGTCCAATAAATATGGCATAGGTAATCTGCATGCATGAACTGAAACATACATCAAATACATACTTGTGTATATCATTGAGTTAAAAGGGATTCTTCAAATCAAGTACATTATTTCCAATGTACCCAACAATCTCCCCCTATTTAGAGAAGTCATAACCTCAATTCAATGATATACACCACAATACTAAAATATGATAATTAAGATGTATATGAAAAGTGTTGGACAAAATTATAAAGAACACATCAACGATAACACAGATATAATAAAGTGCAACCAAACTTTTTCATTACAATATGTTAAAAGATTACACCTTTCAGTTTTTTTACAATGTTCTTAAAACAAAATTACATAGTTCCTAGGAAAAGAAACAATATTCTAAGATTTTTCTGGCTCTTTGATTACAATGTCTTTTCATGTTTGTATTTTAGCTTTGACTTCAGGCACCTTTTCATCAACTATTTTCTTTCCCTTGACATCTTTAGCCTTAAAGATTTCTTCTTCCTTTAGCCTTTGTCTTTCAGCATAATGATATGGCTTGGGAAAGTATTTGATGGGCTTTGTAGAATCATCTGGAATCTTCCATGCCTTCAAATCTTTTCTGAATTTATGGATGATCTCCTGCTGCTTTATATGTTTGACACATTCCTGTTCTGAATACCATTTTCCCATGTCAGCTATATTATTGTTAACTCCTTTCCATACAGTGAGTATAATTGATCTGAAGGGTGACTCCACTGCTCAAAATCTAGCTTTTGTTCAGCCTGCTCCCTGAATCTTTTCTTAGATAATTGAGCTTCTTTTTCATTGAGCAATGCAGAAGCAGTCATCTCCACCTCCTCACATACTATATTTTGAATCTGTGGTGGAGGACTGTATATGGACTATGCTGTAGTTTGAATGACCTCAAACTGAGTTGGTTCGCAGCTAGACTTAGCAGTTTGTTCTTCATCATACCTTAAGGGAGGAAAGCCTAGAGTTTCTCTGATGCTATTGGAGGTCTAAATAGCATGCTCATAGTTTGACTTTATCATTACTTTCTCCCCCTTTTATGATTTCTCTTTCTATATGATCTCTTAAATCATTTTTATGAAATCTGACTTGACCCTCTAGATGGGTAATCCCCGATGACAAATGATTCTTTGCTTTGAGCAAGTGGTCATCTAGTTCTTTGCAAGAAGCCTTGATATCCTGAATCACAGAGGCTGAGTGAGTAGATAGCTGAGTTTCAATATCCTTAGAGGTAGAGGTTATCTTGGTCTCTAGAGCTGTAGTTTGCTCAGCTATCTTTGCCAGAGTAGTATCATGCATTACTGTCATGTTTTCATTCATTCTAGTCTAATTTTCCAGGACATATCCTTGTTTTACAACTATTTCATCTTGAGTTTTATTTGAGTCAGTCTGCTGTTGAGAAAGATAAACTACAACATGTGCTCCTCTTTAGAAGAAGTCAGTCATATACTTTTTCAACAAGTTGACCTCAAATCTAATGGATTTGATTTCTTGAGCCAACTGGAACTGCAACTCCTCATTGCTTTCATCTATATATTTTTCCAGTTGATTTCTTTATTGATCTAACATTATCTGCATTTGAACTAGAAGTGAGCTTAAATCCACAGGAGGAGCAGGTGTTGTTCCAGACTGAAATGTCTTCATATAACTCCTACACCTCTTTTTGAGTTCAGTCAATTTTCTTTTCTTCATCTGAGAGGCTTTCTTCTCCTCAGAATCAAAAGAACTAACTACTTCAACTGATTTATGCTCTTTAGCTCCTTTATTATTTGGGGCCAAACTACTAACTCCCCCTCACTCCTTGCACCTTCTTCACCAAGATCTATGGAATCAGGAATTGGATCCTTTGGAAGAGCAGTCATCTCCCCCTGGATATTTGTATCTTTATTCAGAAATATTTCTTCCTCAGTCTCCTTAGAGGCTGCATTCTCATTATCTTTATCAGACATTTCCTATTCAGGAACATCTACTTATTCCAGAACAGTGTCTAACTCCTGTACAACTTCCATTACTATTGTGTTGAAAGTATCCAAATCTATATCTGGCAGAATATTGAGGTTCTCCCCCTCACTTAGATCCTTAGCTGGGATTATCTCCCCCTGCATCTGATCACTAGTAACAGGAGAGGTCCTTGGAGATTTTTCAGGTGATGTATCATCCTATTTCTCTGAGTTATAGCTTCCCTGATTTTCAGATTCATTGGAAGATTCTTCTTCCACAACTACTGTTTTCTTCTTTTTCTCATTCTCCTTCTCTACTATAGGTGTTTCATTGGATAGTACTCTATCCCACCTTACTAGTATTCTCATGTCTATTTTTCTCATGTGATTGATCTTAGATCCAATCTTGAGATTGAGGCTATCAGGAATGGCTTGTACCAAATAGATGCTTATAATTCTGCCTATATTGGAATTCTTGATGCTTTCTGCAATCTTGTCAAAGACTACTTTGCTCCAATTAGTCTTGAATTTGAAGATAATTTATTCATCAGCTCAAACATATATGCAGAAATCCTATCATGTGCTCCTGTTTTGCACAGCAGCACCTTCCCTATTATCTCAGACAAGATTTGCCCTGGGTTTTCATACCCTTCCTGACCAAGGTGCTTCTAATCTTTGTGGTTGGGGCCAATCCACATCGCTCCAAAGATTCTGCAGTCTTGGCAGTATCTAGGTCATCTTCTTGATCAATTCTTGGTAAGTGAAATATCTTGGCCAGTCTTCTGATTGTGATTTTGACATTTGTTCCATTCACTTTACACTTAATTTTTTCAGTGTTTGAATCCAGAAGAGCATTTGAGAAGACTTCTGAAACTTCTCATTTCCAGATATTTGACGGTTCTGAAAGCAGTTATTCCAATCCTGCTTCAGTGATTAGGGTTATTACATTCGTAATTTCTTCAGATGCCGAGTCGAATCCATTGCGAACAAGTTCATAACCTTCAAAGATGTTATCGTCAATCTTGAGTGCCATGAGAGTGGAGAGAAATGGTTGACGAGTGTTGACTGATTAGGGCTCTAGGGCTCAATACTCAGGAATCAATAGTTCACAATATCAAGAAAGCGTAGTCGACTTCTACTCTCACACCCTATTTATAGTCTAATCTTTCCTGAAGATTAAAGGGCGCGCTGCATTTAGACTTTTCCAAATTTTTAGGTAAAGACCTAGTGTCGGCACTAGAAAAATTGTCTATCGAGATGTGTCGACACAAGTCGACACAAGGATAATGTCTCTCGATATATACCTTAGGGTCTTGACATCCTTGATGTCTCAACACATTCTCTGGTGACTCAACACAACTTTTGACTTAATCAATATTTTGTTTTCTAAATTATAGATACTTGACATTTTTTAGGTCTATTCTTGATATTTAGGTAAGTAAACTTAATTACTGACTAATATATTTTATTCTTTTTTATCATTATATATATATATATATATATATATATATATGTATAAATTATTCAAGATTCAACAAGTCAAGTTCAAACTTAAAGAAATTAAATTTCTCTTCATCTAGGGGCTTAGTGAAAATATCAGTAATTTGTTTATTTGTAGGAACAAATTCTAGATTAATATCTCCATTTTCTACCTGCTCCCTAATAAAGTGATATCTAATTTCAATATGTTTAGTTCTACTATGTGACACATGATTATTTGCAATTAAAATGGGACTAGTAGAATCACAATATAATGAAATTTTACTTAACTGAATGTTGTAATCTTGTAATTGATGCTGAATCTAAAGCAATTGTGCACAACAACTTTTAGCTGAAATGTACTCAGATTCAACAGTGTATATTGCTATACTTGTTTGCTTTTTGCTGCTCCATGACACCAGCCTTCTTCTAAGGAACTGATATGAACCTAAAGTGATTTTCCTGTCTTCTTTACAACCTGCATAATCTACATCTAAAAAGCCTATTAGTTCAAAATCACTATTCCTGGGATAGCATAGGCCAAGATTGGGTATGCCCTTAAGATATCTCAATATTCATTTTACTACTGTAAAGTGAGACTCCTTAGGGAAACCTTGATACCTAACACAGACACAAATATCATACATTATGTCTGGTCTACTGGTTGTTAGATAGAGCAGTGATCTAACTACGCCCCTATACAAGGTGATATCAACTGGCTTACCAGCACCATCCTTATCTAAATACATACTGGACCCCATAGGAGTTCTCATGGAAGTGGTTGTTTCTATGCCATGCTTCTTGATTAACTCCTTGGTGAACTTATACTGACTAATGAAAAGTCCATCTTTAGTTTGCTTAACTTGAAGACCCAATAAAAACTTGAGTTCACCCATACTACTCAACTCAAACTTACCTTGCATAAGTATGACAAACTTAGTGCAAAGTGACTCATCAGTAGAACCAAATATAATGTCATCTACATATATTTGTACTAAGATGGTCTTGCCTTTGACTTCCCTTAGAAATAATGTTTTGTCTATTTACCTCCTTGAGAATTTATTCTTCAGAAAGAATTTAGACAGAGTCTCATATCATACCCTTGGGGCTTATTTTAGTCCATAGAGAGCTCTTAATAAAAGATAAACATGATTAAGATGTGTAGAGTCAACAAAACCTGAGGGTTGCTCAACATAGACCCTTTCTTTGAGTCAACAAAACCTGAGGGTTGCTCAACATAGACCCTTTCTTTGAGGTTACCATTAAGGAAGGCTGACTTCACATCAATTTGGTAAACCTTCAATTCTTTATAGGTTGCATATGCCAAGAAGAGCCTAATAGCTTCCAATCTAGCCACTGGTGCAAAGGTTTGATCAAAATCTATATCCTCTTCTTGTCTATAGCCCTTTGCAACCAGTCTAGCCTTGTTTCTGACAATAACATCATTCTCATCCAGTTTGTTCCTATAGATCAACTTGGTTCCTATGATGTTACAGTCATCTGGAACCAGCTTCCAGACATTACATCTCTTGAACTGGTTTAATTCTTCCTGCATAACCCCTATCAAAAATGGGTCTATATTGGCTTCTTCAAACTTCTTTGGTTTTGTTTGAGACAGAAAACTTGAGTACATTACAGTGTTGTGTTGTGTACTTCTTGTGGTCACACCATGAGTTGCATCTCTAATGATAAGTTCCCTTGGATGATCCCTTAGATGTCTGACAATAACTAGTAATGTGACCTCTTCTCTTAGAATAACTTCATCTTGTTGCTGTCTCTTCTTCTGGTTGTTCCTGTACAAGCTCTTCCTCAATAATATTGACTCCATCTTGTATATTTTGGCTTGATGGAACTGAGTCTTCTATTGATAGCTCCTTTAGCTTCAAGTTTTCTCCAGTTGTGTTTGATGTACCTGGCTTATCATTATAATACATAGAACTTTCATCAAATACAACATGAATAGACTCCTCTACAGTGTGATCCCTCAAGTTGTAGACCATATATGCCTTACTGTGGTTACTATAACCAACAAATATACCTTCATAAAACTTCTCAGCAAACTTAGTTAAGTATGTTTTCCCATTATTAAGGACAAAATATCTACATCCAAAGATTCTGAAGTAGATCAAGTTTGGTTTTCTGCCCTTCATTTGTTCATAAGGAGTCTTATTCAGCCTTTTATTGATTGAAGCTTTATTAAGAACATGACATGCTGTGTTAATAGCTTCAGCCCAAAAATATTCTAGGAGAGAAGAATCACTCAGCATGGTTCTTCCAGCTTCAATGAGAATTCTGTTCTTTCTCTCAGCAATCCCATTTTGCTGGGGTGTTCTTGGAGAGAAAAACTCTTATTGAATCTCAAGTTCTTCACAAAACTTTGTCATGCATTCAGATTGAAACTTAGTTCCATGATCACTTCTGATTCTGACCACATAACTGTTCAATTCATTCTGTATTCGTTTGACAAATGTCTTGAATACATCAGGAGTTTCAGACTTTTTCATTAAAAAAAACCCAAGTAAATCTGAAATAGTCATCAACAATCATAAATGTGTAGACTTTTCTTCCTAGACTATGAACTGGCATAGGACCAAACAAGTCCATATATAAGAAGTATAAACACCTCATAGAGTCTTTGGTTTCAATGCTTTTGAATGAAGCTTTGATCTGCTTGCCTTTTTGGCATGTAGAACAAAATGCTCTCCTTAGAGCATGTATTGTTAGGACCATTACTAACTAGCTCTTTACTGAAAAGCTTGCATATGGCCTTATAGTTCAAATGAGCTAGCCACTTGTATTATATGACACAATGTGAGGCTTTCTCATTTGCAACTAGGCATATGAGTGAGTCTGACTTTAGACAAAGAAATTTTAAATAATACACATTCCCACACCTAGTGCCTGTTAAGATGACCTCTTGGTCACTTGACTTCTTTATGAGGCACTCATCCTTGTGGAATGAAATATCATAGCCAAGATCACAAAGTTGGCTTATGCTTATAAGGTTGTGTTGTAACCCTTCCACATAAGCTACTTTAGTGAAAGTGACTGAGTCATTTGAGATATTACCATAAACTCTGGTAATCCCTTTGTCAGCTCCACCAAAGATCACCTTTGGTCCATCTTTTACTGGAATAAACTCCCTCAAATTGCTCTTTGTTCTAGTCATGTGTTTGGAACATCCACTATCCAAGTACCATATGGGTCTATCTTTGGTGCTTGGACATACCTACAAAATAAGAATTTATTTATCCTTAGGAATCCAAATTGTCTTAGGTCATAGGTGCTTGTTAGCTGGGGCTCCATTGAGACCACCTAAAAAATTCATAGCTGGGTACACTTTCTACCCATGAGACACAGTGTGATTGAACCAGCAGTCAAGGGAAAAGTGTCCAATCTTTCCACAACACCAACACTTATATCTATTGTATCTCCTCTTTGGAGGAACAGTAGGAAATTTTGCTGACATTCCATAGGACAGGAATCATCACACTTGACAGATACATTTTGACTGAGAGCAAAATGGTTGTTTTGCCTCTCAGCCATAATAGTCCTCCTTGGAGCAAGCATATTAGTAATAGCTTTCTTATTCACATATGAGTTTGGTCCAACTGGTTCAGACTTTTGGATTTCTTTTCCATTAATCTAAAACATAGGTTGTGACATGACTGGACCCTTTTGTCCTATTAGCTTTTTTCCTCTTCTTTTCTTAGGTTTAATATAACCAAGTCTACTTCCAGGAGTTCCTGAGAAGGTATCTATAATGGGGAGAACAGTTTTAGGTTTAGAAAACAGCTAAACAATTCTTTTCTCATTCAGGAGTTTGTGTTATAACTCCTGAATGGTTGCATCCTTTTGTTTTAGCAACGTGATTTGATCATCAATGATCTTAGTTAGCTTAACCAACTTTGAACTTTGAAGATCAATCTTCTTAGTAACCATCTCGTGATGGTACTTAAGACCTCTTAGTAATGCAATCTTAACAGCTTGTTCTTTGGCAAGCTTTTTTTACTTTGTACAAGAGCCTCTAGCAGTTTTTCAAATTTAAATGTGAGCTGCTGCATTTCAGTCTTAGAGTTGGACTTATGTGACTCAAAATTTGAGTTTCATGAGTCTGACTCATCCCCAATCTCATAAACATAAGTTTAGAATAAATAGAATTGTCATAGATTACCTGAGTATACTGACAGTCAAGAATTTTTATTTCTAGATCATCAGACAGTGCCATCAAGTTAACCTCCATATCATCTTAAAAGTCACCATGGTGTGATGAAGTTGTGGAGTTATTTCCCTTATATATGGTATCTCTGATGAATTCCTCTTCACAGGAGAATAGTCCAATGTGTGCATGTTCTTCTTCTGATTCAGTTGAATCAGTATCACTATCAGATAAAGTCTTTGGCTTATTTACCATCAGACCCTTTTCTGATTTCTTGTCTTTATAGAACTTCTTTTCCCTGGACTTCCTATTCTCCTTTCTTTTTACTGGACAGTCAACAATGACATGTCTAGGCCTATTACAGCAATAACAAATAATTTCAGTCTAAATTTGTTTGTTCTGCTTTGTATCATACCTGACCACATATTTGTTTGTGTTTGTCTTTATTTTTGCTGGAACTTGGACCAGATGGTGGCTTCTTGTTATATTGCTTCCTTCTTCTAATCATATTCTTGAATTGCCTGGTGAACAATGCCAATTCATCATCTGACAATTCTTTTGATGAAGAACTAGTTCCAGTGCTAAATGTATCTTCATCCCTTCTTGGTGATGATGGAATTTCTCTTCTAGCCTTCTTTGATGTGTTTGCGTTGAAAGCCACAGATCTAGTTTGATTTGAACTTCTGGCAGATTTAGCTTCAGCTTTTCTAGAATTTAACTGAAGCTCATGTGACAACAACTTTCCATACAAATCCTGAAGTAACATGTTCCTCAAATTCCCCATTTCTCTTACAGCACAAATCTTTATGTCCAATTCTTTGTTTAGGGATCTCAGAAACTTGTCATTAAGCTCATAGTTTGAGAATTCTCTGTCATAATTCTTTAAGTCACTGACTATTCTAAAGAACTTTTCATAACAAAGTTCTATAGAATTAGTCTTCCCTTGCATGAATTCCTCATACTGCTAGTTGAGTAGAGACTTTCTGTCATCTCTGACTTCTTCTGTGCCTTCCATATAGACTAGTAGAGTGTCCCACATCTCCTTGGATGTTTTATAATATACTAAGTTCTGAAAAGTTGAATTATCTATTGCACTAACAATTATGTTTTGTGCTCTTTTATCCATAGTGGCAAGAACCACCTCATCCTTTGTTATCTCAGACCGTTTCTTAGGGGTTTGCACATTTGCGTCTAAGACAAATACTTTCATAGGAATATATGGTCCTTCTTGTACTGTGACAAAGTTTCTTGGATCTGATGCCTCCATAAACAATGACACCCTTTGCTTCCAAATAGCAAAGTTGTCCTTTATACATATAGGAAGCTTCATAGAACTGAGTTCTCTGTGAGATTCTGAAGTCATTAGATCTGATATGTTTCAACCACTCTTAGGATCTTTTTCTGACTGTTAGGTCTTTCTTTGAAGAACCTCCCTCTAATACCACTTGAAAGATAAATCTATGGGTAGTTAATCACCTAGTGGGGGTGAATATGTGTGTTTTAAATTTCTTTGTTACTTATACTAAAGGTTCAGCAGAATCTTGAAAAAACACAATCACAAGTACACATAAATTTTATAGTGGTTCCCCTATCTTGAAAATAAACAATCAAAAGAACAAGCAATCCACAGAGTACACAAAAATTTTATAGTGGTTCCCCTATCCAGGGTACATCCACTTTCCCCCTTCTTCCTCACTAGCAATGTGCTAGATAAGGTTATATCTTCTTCTCTTCAACTCAAATCAACAGATCTTACAGGCTCAGTTTCTATTAAGAAACCTAAAACTCAGACCAACAGGTCCTACCTCAGAGATCCACCCAATCTACTATCTTAGATCCCTCAAGAACCCTACCTCATCCTTTATAACATAGACTTATCTCAGTGATCCCACACAAATCACTTATCTCAAGTCCCTCAAGAACCCTACATCAGCCTTTATAAATCGGGCTTATAACTCAGAGAATTTATCTCCTACCCACTCAGATCTCAAAGAGATCTTACAAAATTAAGAGGTAAATAAGAAAGAATATAATCTCAGAAAACAGTAATTCTATAATCTGACTTATCTAATAATTTAGATTCTTCAATTCAGCAACACAGGATAGATTTTTGATGAACAGGCTGGCTGAAATGATTCTTCACTGGATCTATAAGTTCTTGATGTTGATCAGCTTGATTTTCTTGAAGAACTTATAGAACTGATCCACCTTAATCCTCTGATCAACTTGTTGAAAGGATCAGAAGATTTTCTTGAAGACCTTCGTCTTCCTTCTTCTTGGGGTTGTCGCCCTCCTTTGACTTAAGAGAAATCAGAATGAGAGAAAATGATTGATTGTGTGATTCTTCTGATTGTTATTTTTTGTGTCAACAACCCCTTTATTTATAGCCTTCATGGGTTGTTGGCTTCTGATTGATGACGTCGTCATTACACCATCATACTATAAGTCTTCCTTCAAACAGTTTCTGATGAGATATCACGTTACTATAGCTGATGTGACATTTCTGACTTGACTTGACACTTCTGTGTTGACTCTATCTTCAGAATCATAAGTGTCGAGATGTCCCAAGTGTCTCGACACAATATTACTTAGTGTTTTTAGAAGGTGTCGAGACATCTTAACAGTCTCGATACAATATTACTTTGTAGAATTTTCAATCTGAACTTAAAGGTGTCGAGACAGTTGACTTGTCTCGACACAATTGTCGACTGTGTCGACATCTTTAAATCTGCACTGTGTCGAGAAAATTTAATTGTCTCGACACTACTGGCTATCAGGTGTCGACACTTGTTTTAATTCTTCACTTTGTCGAGACAGTTGAATTGTCTTGACACTACTGTCTGCCGGGTGTCGACACTTTTTAAGTCAGCACTTCAGTTCTACATTGTGTCGAGATAGTTGTATTTGTCTTGACACTACTGTCTTAAGGTGTCGAGATATCTGACTTGTCTCGACACATCTGTCTTGATCTTCAAAGTGTCGATATAATGGAATTGTCTCGACACAGCTGTCTTGATCTTCAAAGTGTCGAAATAACTGACTTGTCTCGACACATCTGTCTTGATCTTCAAAGTGTCGAGATAACGAAATTGTCTCGACATAGCTGTCTTAATCTTCAAAGTGTCGAGATAACTAACTTGTCTCGACCCTACTCCTGCAAAGGTGTCGATATAGTTGAAGTGTGTCGACACTTTTGTACTTAGCCATTTCTCTGCACTGAAACTTGCTAGGCGTTGAATGCCCTGACTTCACTCAGCACTTTTAGCTGTATGGTGTTGGGTGAACTTGTTTCACTCGACGCTTTTGGACTTAGGCAATTTTCTAACTTTCCAGTCAGCTTCTTTGAGTCCATCTGTCAATATAATTTGGACCACCTGTCCAATCAATATGACATAAGCAACCTACTTGCATGAACTGAAACATACATCAAATAAATACTTGTGTATATCATTGAGTTGAAAGGGCTTCTTCAAATCAAGTACATTGTTTCCAATGTACCTAACAGAAAGCCCACGTCCTTTTTGATCTAACCTCAGCATCACTGCCACCGTCGCCCATCATGTGAGTGCTTGCGCGAGAACTTGAAGGCGAGTGCTCAGGTACGAAGACGACTAGGGAAGGGGCGATGTTAAATATTGTAGGTGAGGGGAAAAGAGAGGGACTATTTATAGGAAATAGAATGGGCGGGAAGAAATCGAGGCGGTAGGTGTGTGGATAACAAAACATCTTCGCAGGCCTCGATTCCCAGGTCGGCCCACTTCCCCTCTCATTCGCAATCAAATCAAGATTAATTTTCCAATTATGATCCTAAGAAAGAAAAGGAGGCACGAAAAACGAGGCGATGCACAATGCGAATAAAATAAAACTCATACCAGGCGAGAGTCACAAGCTCCTAATTGAGAATACTCGAGCAAGTCCATTGTTTAAATATTACAAAATTTAAGAGATTATAGGAGATCAGGGTATGATTTGAGAGGAAGAGTGGGGACTGCGAGTGTCGGTAGGCTCAGTATTGAAGCCATTTCCATCTACCCCGGCCTCGCACTTCCGAATTCGGCGGCCCGTGAGGGTAATGATACTTGCGGACGGCGCATATCTCTATTGAATAAGGAGCAGCTGATCCTCAGACCGCCAGATATACATCCCTGGGAACATCGCATCACTGCTAGCTCCTCGTCGCATCTCGCTGAGAAGTTGACCATAGTCTCTCTCGAGATTTGAGAGCCGCTGCTCAGCGGAGTCCCTATCCTCTTGGATCTGACAGTAAATCTCGCACAGCATTAGGCTGTGATTTTTGAACAACTCAGTCATTCATCTCTTCAACACCACAACATCCGTCGGGTCTCCCAAGAAATCATCGATCTTATCCAGGGAAGGAGGAGGCGAGAATTCTTTCTCGCCCACATCAAGTTCGGTGGATGAGGCCTCTCGATAGCCTACGAGAGAGATTATTAGTGAAACTAAAATCAAGCTTTGGGGGAAGAGAGCAGCGAGTACTCATGTTAACCTAGTGAGGGTACAATCCCCTTGTTAGGGTGTTGGCGGAAGGTGTCGGACCGACCTTGGAAGGGTTTGCTGGAGGTGAGGGTAAAATATTTCCCCAATTCGGGGCGGGCTGGCGCGTGGTCGGCTATCTGATGGGTGGCAGGTGTCGAGCCGTATAAATATCCTTCGATCGGGAAGCAAGAGCCCGGGGTGACGGCGAGGGCGACCAGGCGAACCAGCGATTTCGGTGGTAGAATATGCTGACTATGTAGTCCCAAAGGTGGTGACTGCAAGAAGCAGCAATGGATGAGAACTAAGAGCCAATAAGGGTTAGGGCGAGAGGGCGGCATGTGACTCACCAGGTGGGGGCAGAAGATTGCTTTGGACACTCTCTTATGCCAACGACGAAAGCCAAGTACGTTAGGCACTCAAGTCTGACGATATAGTATGGGTACAGTAAAACTCTTTTCTGTTGCTCAACTCGTCGTGTCAATCAACGACAATGACGCGTGTTAGACTCCCCTTTCCCGTAAATGACATAACTCAAATTATGTCCCACAGTTGGCATCCAAGACTCTCTGCCGCACTCTACAACACTCAAAACCGGAAAATGATATACAATACAGAGTCTTCTCCAGCGCGCAAATATCAATGTAAATATCACCAATTCAGACCAACTTGTCTGAATGAGCTTCACATAGCATGCCTATATCCAAAGTCGAAACAAACGTCTATATGCAATATATGTCGGGGACGGACTCAATCGAACCGGATAAAATCTAGTCGTACGCTAATTAGCAAAAGAGGCACTTTCATATGTGAATATAAAAACAAAAAAGGACACACACGTCCTAACGAGAGAAGGAAGATCGTTACCATTGAAGTTCTTTTTGGCGACATGAATCAAAAATCCAAACAGATAGAAAGAACCGCATCAAACCGCTCTCCGTGGATATGAACTCGACTTGCGATTCGGAGCTTCGAAGCTCCAGCAAAGGAGGAAATACTTCCCCTACTTCTTCCTTTGCTCTCCCCTCTCTCTAACTCTTAGAAAGAGAAAACCTTAGAAGCATTGAGGTAAAAGCCCTCATCTCCCGGCCTTATACCAGCAGAATTAACTCCCCACCGTCGGATCAAACTTGAAATCGACGAGTGGCCGCGATTTAAATTAAACTTCATGTTTTGAGCGCTACCGTCGCGTGATATCAAGCTACCGCCGAGCGGTAGCTCGGTCGGTGGCTTTTTCAGCAAGCCAACCGCTTAAACAAGCCACTCGAACGCCGACAGGTAGCTTCCAGTACCTGGTATACTACCGACGCACGGTATCATACTACCCTCGGGCGCTAGCCCTTATTTCGGTTCGGCAAACAACACTGGTCAAACACTCAGCTCAACATACTACCTCCAGCGATATGACTATCACCGAGCAGTAACTCACAGAGAACTACGAAAATTAAATCTGCAATGCTACCGTCGACGCTAGCACTACCTCCAGGCGGTAGCATTAAGTGAGCTAATTTTGTGTAAACTATGGAGCGTTACACGCAACACAGCCTCAACGCGTGTGCATAACACAGCCGCCCATGCACAGCGTGCGCGGCTGCGCAGCGCGATCCCGCGCGCGTGCAGTGCGCGCCCGCCGCCAATGAGCCTCACCGTCTCCGGTTGTCGACGCCACATTCGACCGCTGCTGCCTCCGGGCACCGTTCCCGGGCCGCCCGAACTGTCTGGGGGGAAGGGGGCACTCCTGTCATTTCGGAAAAAATGGTGATCCGCGTGATCAAAATGGAGCGACGTCATTCGCTAGCACAAATTACTCCCCAACGCAAATACCGACGCGCCCCTCCAAAAAACTATAAATAGGCTCACAGGCCTTCATTTAAAGCCAAACAACTCCAGAGGCAAGAGAGAGCACTGAGGTTTTCCGACGAGATCTTTGACTTAGGTCGATTCTCCTCTCAGGAATTCGCTCTGCTCTTCTCCTTGCGCTGTGGATTCCTCACGCCTCAAGTGACGTCAACCACCTCCACGAGAGCGCTTTCATCTAGGCTTCGTATTAACGAGAGCGCTACCTCCAGACTTGTCCTTGCGCTACGGTTCCCTCACACCTCAAGTGGCATCGACCGCCTCCGCGAGAGCGCTCCCATCTAGGTTCTGCGTCAATGTGAGCGCAACCTTCGGAAGCTCCGTGGACTTGGAATATTTTCCAGACGGAACGCTCCCCCCAAGGTTCCGCGAGCTCAGTGTCGCCTCAATGCCGGGGCGCTTCCATCGAGGCTCCAAAGGCTTAGTTATTTTTTCTCATTTACCGTACTTATAACAGAATAACGGTCTGGCGCCCTCCGAGATTAAACCAATCTTTGTAACACTCCAAAAAGCTAGTGGATTTTGGCTCGGCACAGTTCCAGCCACGTGGTTTTTCACCATTTTCGGGTTTTCCACGTCAAAAACGTCTTTTGTCCATTACTGCGGTTTTCTTTAACTGATTGTGCGTCCGGCTCGACTCTGAGGTAAGGCGGTCCGATTCTCCGGACCGGTGAAAAAGCCGAGTGACCCGCAACAGTACGCACAAATAATTCGTAATAATTTAATTGACAAAAATGAAACGTTAAGATGTTACACCCGATGCATTATTTTTGTGATTGCCCACCAAAATTTCAAATTGTTAGTATCGACTTTAATTGAACCAGTTTAGGAGGTATTCAGACACAAGCCAATCCATGTAGTTAACCAAATGTGTATCCAATACTTTGAAATCTGAATATATACCATCCTATTTTGTACACATGATATCTATTACAAGTTCCTAAATTTACATATGTATTCTCATCAATTAAACTTATAAATTCTACTACTCAATGATTTCATCCTTAAAAGTCATTGTTTGATTTTTGTTTGGTCTTCTTTGATGTCATTAGATCTACAATTCCAATTAATAGTTCCACCCATCATCATTTTTGACATATCTTACCTGTTATCATAAAATTTTTCTCCTTAAACATTTTAAAAGAAGATCATGGACTATTATGCTCATATCATATAATCCGCCATTCAATCTCCTCGAAACTTATATAAGTTGTCCAACCACCATTGCCAGTTGTGTGATTTTATCGCATGTCCTAGATATTACACGCATGCCTTATATGTGTGTGTGTGCCCTTAATATCTCCTTTCATGCTTTGGTTATGTGAAGATTCTTTATGTAATTTAGGTTATAATGATATAATGCTCTCCACACAAAAAAAGATTGATTAAAGACAAATGCTTAAATTCATGAATTTGATTTGACTTTCACCTCAGACGCAAATGCTTCAGAGTATGCATTGGATGTCATTTCTTCCCAATATAGTCGTCATATACAGCGTACCTTTTTTCAACAAATTATTATGATTCTCTATGATGCCTCCAACTTTATTAGAAAAATATGTGTCATCACATTGACAATTGATTAATTGAGCTTTCATACAAACCATTGTATTTAGGAAAAAACCTTCTGAAATAAACTATATTTCTTGGAATAAAATCAATAACAACAACACTCAAGCCTTTATCCCACTATAGTGGGGTCGGCTATATGGATCCTTTGTCGCCATTGTGCCCTATCTTTTGTCATAATCTCACTAATGCTTAAGTACATCATGTCATTCTTTATAGTTTCATTCTAAGTCTTTATTAGTCTACCCCTCCCTCGTCTAACATGCATAGTGACTAGACTCTCACAACGCCTAACAGGTGCCTCTAATGGTCTCCTTTGTACGTGTCCAAACCATCTTAGACAAGCTTCTCTCATCTTCTCTGAAATTGGTGCTACTCCTGTCTTATCCATGATACTTGCATTTCTAATTTTATCCAATCTCGTGTGTCCACACATCCACCTAAGCATTCTCGTCTCCGCAACTCCCATTTTTTGCTCATGTACACAATTCACTGCCCAACACTCAGAATCATAGAGCATCACGGGTCTACTTGCAGTACAGTAAAATTTGCCTGTAAGTTTTAGTGGTACTTTACGATCACATAAGATCCCTGACGCGCCTCTCCACTTCAACAAACCCACTTGGATTATGTGTCACATCTTTATCAATACCTCCATCTTTTTGAACTATCGATCCAAGATATTTAAAACTCTCACTACGGGAAATATCTTGATCACCTAACTTAATAACGAAGTCATATGTCATTCTTGTACTACTAAATTTAAGCTCCATATACTCCGTCTTTGCCCTGCTCAACCTAAAACCCTTCTTTTCTAAAGTATCTCGCCAAGATACAAGTTTTGTGTTTACACCCTCTCGCATCTCATCAATCAAAATGATATCATCCGCAAACAATAAACACCAAGGTATAGCTTGTTGGATATGTCTAGTGAGCTCATCTAAGATGAGGATAAAGAGATAAGGGCTTAAAGCTAAACCTTGATGTAATCCAATAGTGATAGGGAATTCTTGTGTTAATCCTCCAGATGTCCACGCCCTTGTCACTGAATTTGTATACATATCTTTGATTATGTCAATATATGATACATATCTTGGGACAAACACATAATGCAATGCCATCTAAACCTGTTTGCGCTCATTTGACCATATTTTTGAGGCTCTTTCAACAGGCTTCATGGTCACCACTCTCATAAGTTTTGATGAGTTGTATCTCTTTTATGGTGACTATTGTATCTCCCAAAATCTTCATTATTTTTAAATTTGAGCTCTTAAATATGTTCATTCTCCTCACACTCATTACCCAAAAGAAATGATAATTTAATCAGGCCCAACTTGATTTTAAAAACACCTCATTTGTATTTGCAACACTTCCTTTTGCATAACCAAGTACCTTATTTATCAATACCATAAAATCAAATGCCTCCTTGCTACAATTCCCTCTGGTTTGGATAGTCGGTTCATTGCAGAAGTTTACTTGTAATTACATTCTTTTAGCTGTAGGTGGTCAACCTGTTGAGGTTGTGGAACACTTCCGGTTCTCTTGTTTCTCACACCGGGTTAGCCCACGTGAGCTTAGAGGAATCGAAGTGTGATCCCCCTCCGACATATCTGGCGCCGACGACAACGGGGGTCCGGGGGCAGCCGCCCCGGCGGAGGTCCCGCTGACCGGACAGCGGGAAGGGGTCCAGGGGACAGCGTCCCCGGTGGGGGTGCGGGGGCAACGCCCCCGGCCCAAATTTTTTGGGAGATGTTTTCTCCGGTCGTCGAACTGGGTTCGACGTTCGTCGAACCCATCTCGACGTTCGTCGAACCCAGCTCGACGATCGTCGAACTAGGTTCGACGTCGAACGTCGAACGCAGCTCGACGTTCGGCGTTCGAGCTGAGTTCGACGATCGTCGAACGCCGTTCGGGCCGAGTTCGACGATCGTCGAACGCCGTTCGGGCCGAGTTGGACGTTCGACGATGCTGTCATGCTGAAGCCTATTTAAAGCGTATTCCGGTTCTTTTTTAGGGATACGGACAAACGATCTTTGACAGAGTTGCGGCGGCGTATTCTTTTGGAGGCGTGTACGAGGTGTTTCGTCGGCGTCGATCCAGAAGGTTTTCTTCTACGGTTTTCTTGTCCAGAAGAGGAAGAAGGTAGGATCGGGTTTGGATCCTTGAAACCTTTGGTGTAATCTGTAATTTTTCTGGTGAATACAAGAAGGGAGAAGAAGGGGAGAGAGGACGTAACCCGGTTTTGGGTGAACCTCTGTATATCTGTGTGTTTGATTGTTCTGCTTTGTGCTTTGTGATTTGTTATTCGTATTCAAATTTCTTCTTCTCGGCGCTCCAGATTCTTTACACAACCTACCCACTTAAGCCTCAATGTTGATTAATTTTTGTTAGCACTTTGCTTCATAAGACTAGTTACCTCCAGCAGAACTGCTTGTAGCCAGCCACCAATAAAGAATACACACTTGAACAACCACATTCTCCATTTCACTCATCATTACTTTGTCACATCAATGCCGCTTTGCTTCTCTTAGAAATACATCTTCCAAAGCAGCATGAACTCTAAGATTTGCAATGTCAGATAGTTGTCAAAGATTGCATTTTTTGAAGGGCGAAACTACACATATCTAAATCTTACATAAAAATCACAAAAAGTGGGCCCATATATAATAAAATATATTATTTTGTCTTTTTCACACACCTAAAATACACAGAAAGTAAGGTTTGGATTATTTTATTGGGTGTGGGGCCCACTTTTTGTGGTTTTTATGTATGACTTAGGTATGTATAGAATTATCCTTTTTTGAATGCCGTATGGAATCTGTAATGACTTTATGCATTCCCAACCCAAAGATAAAATACACAAAAGTAATTGAAAGAATTTGTAACAAAAAATTTCTTATACTAACAAAGTGCAAATCTTTGCAATTACATTTTGAGAAAAAAAACAAAACAAAACTATGTGACCTTGGAAATCTTAAAGGAAGTAGGATTCTCCTCATTTTGAGTGAAATGAATAGTAACTAGTGTTTAGATGATCCGACAAGTTCACTAATAAATAAATTCTTTTAATAAATAAATTCTATATCATTAGATCAAATGAGAATATATCAACACCTTGAAATGAACCGACTGCGCGAATGGTTGTTGTTTCTTTACTATTTTCTACAAACTTATATTGTTGATCTCCAACATTCACTAGCTGGTTCATCATCGTTAATTGTTCTTCTAGAAGATCAGATGCTCCAAGAAGAAATTTGGGACAAGTGTTCTCCTCCACAATTAGTTTGTACACACAATTGGTCTAAGCATTTAATTCCTCGCCTAAATCAAAATATTCAATTAAATTAATGCTGGTTGGAAAAATCTTTTCAAAAACCATTGTTTAATAATGTAAACAATGTCGGGAATAGGGGGTGTTGTACTGCACCGTGCATTGCGATATTCAATGGCTGGCAGTGCATCAGCACTCGCGGCGAGATGCGTGCGCGAGATGGATGCACTCGCAGCCGTTGGATGTGCTGCACTGCACGGTGCAGTGCAGCACACCCCCCGCATTCAACAATGTCCCATTGAATTGATGATTGGAGTTCATTTGGAAGCGGCGCAGGGAAGGGAGGCTGTGCCCGCCCTGCTTTTTCTTCTGATGAGGATTCTCTTCATTTTGGGTCTCAAATTGAGGTCTATTTCATGATGTGGATGCATTCTCGCTTGATCTAAAGGCGCAAAATTTGTTGATTAAAAGAAAAATATAACAAGTTGGAATTAGTGAGATAGTAAAATGGATATTATGTAGGGCTGATATTGAGTCGAGTTCGAGCGATTTTGCTTCGGCTCGGAATCGAAATTTTCGACTCGAACTCGGTTCAAAATCAAAATAATTTTCGAGTCGAGTCAGGTCGACTCGAAATGGCTCGATTCCGATTTAATTCAATATTCGAAAGATTTTTGAGCGACTTTCATGTTTCAAATAATATGTTCTGCCTTAATACCATACAATACTCGAACATTTTTCTTAATTTTTAAGTTTTTTATAATAATTATTGATGGGGTCAAGTCCCTTTTATAAAACAATCGGGTGCGATTAGACCACTTTCCCATGATCCCACTATCCAAATCGGGATCGTGGAAAAACCGCCGAGCATGCGATTGTCGCACGCGATCCCCAACGCACCGATCCGACTTCGCCCACTTTCGAGTAACCACCATCGCCGGCGTCGGGCGGCCTGCACCCGGCCACCCCTTTCCCGCGGCCACCTCCCAATGGCCGCGGGCTACGTCCGCAAGGGGCGGCCACGCCCGGCCGCCCCCTCCCAGCGGTCGCGGGATCCGACCACAAGTGGCGGCGCGCCCGACCAACCATTCCCCGCGACCGCCTCCCGCGGTCGCGGGATCCGCCCGGAAGGGGCTGCGCGCCCGACCGACCATTCCCCGCGACCGCCTCCCGCGGCCGCGGGATCTGCCCGGAAGGGGCTGCGCACCCGGCCGACCCTTCCCCGCGGCCTCCTCCCTCGACCGCGGGCTACGTCCACAAGGGGCGTCGCGCCCGTAGGGAAGGGGCGGCGCGCCCGACCGCAAGGGGCGGCGCGCCCGTCCGCACGGGGCGGCGCGCCCGGACGCCCCTTCCCCATTGTCGCCTCCTGCAGTCGTGGGCTCCGCCAGCAAGGGATGGCACGTCCGGCCGCCCCTTCCCCCGGCCGCCCCTTTCCCGTGGCCGCCTTCCGCGGTTGCGGGCTCCGCCCGCAAGGGGCGGCGCGTTCTGCCGCCACTTTCACGCGGTCGCGGGCTCCGCCCCCAAGGGGCGGCACACTCTGTCGTCCCTTCCCCGCACCGCCTCGATCCTGCGGTCGCGGGCTCCGCCTTCAAGGGGTAGCGCGCCCTGCCACCCCTTCCCCGCGGCCGCGGGCCCCTTCCCTCGGCCGCCCCTTTCCCGCGGCCGCCTTCCGCGGTCGCGGGCTCCGCCCGCAAGGGGCGACGCGTCCTGCCGCCACTTTCCCGCAGTCGCGGGCTCCGCCCCCAAGGGGAGGCACACTCTACCGTCCCTTCCCCGCGCCCGCCTCAATCCCGCGGTCGCGGGCTCTGCCCTCAAGGGGCAGCGCGCTCTGCCACCCGTTCCCCACGGCCGCGGGCTCCGTCTTTTCCTCCGCCGACGAGCATTCGCGGCCGGTCCGGTCGTCCGTCCATGGAGGGCTTCTATCGACATTCGATCACTCCATAACGATCACTATCATCTATTTCTTAAATAACCACCCAATAATCATCATGATTAGTGGGGGAGCAATATTAATTAAATATTTGACCTACAAATAGTGGTGTACAAAAAACCCGGTCCCGATCGGGACCGGTCCCAGGAGTCCCAAGGAGTGCCCCTTTTAACTTCGGACCGGGACCGGGAAAAGACCGGACCGGGACCGGGAAAAGACCGGACCGGGACCGGGAAAAGACCGGACCGGGACCGGGAAAAGACCGGACCGGGACCGGGAAAAGACCGGACCGGGACCGGGAAAAGACCGGACCGGGACCGGGAAAAGACCGGACCGGGACCGGGAAAAGACCGGACCGGGACCGGGAAAAGACCGGACCGGGACCGGGAAAAGACCGGTCCGGGACCGGGAAAAGACCGGTCCGGGACCGGGAAAAGACCGGTCCGGGACCGGGAAAAGACCGGTCCGGGACCGGGAAAAGACCGGTCCGGGACCGGGAAAAGACCGGTCCCGGACCGGGAAAAGACCGGTCCCGGACCGGGAAAAGACCGGTCCCGGACCGGGAAAAGACCGGTCCCGGACCGGGAAAAGACCGGTCCCGGACCGGGAAAAGACCGGTCCCGGTCCGGGAAAAGACCGGTCCCGGTCTGGGACTGGAACCGGGACCGGTCAAAAGACCGGTCCAGGTCTGGGACTGGAACCGGGACCGGTCAAAAGACCGGTTCCCATAATTAAAAACGGCTCTTTTTAGAGCCATTTTTAACGGCTCTTTGGCAGGCCGACCATGTCTGCCACCAAATGTGACTTTATAAATATAATTAATATATTTTATTTTATAAAATTTAAATTTTATATAAACTAAATTTTTTAAAATTAAAAAATTCAAATCCTATTAATACCCCCCCCCTCTTAAAAATTCTTTTCATCTCTCACTCTCCCTCTCTCTCTCAACTCTCAACTCTCACTCACTCTCAAATGTCATCTTCTTCATCTATGTCGACGTCTTCCTCTGTGTCCGTTGCGCACGAGTTAGTAGAACACCACCACAAGCCAGCGGTATGGGAGAAATTCGATAAAGTGTGGATCGACGGCGAATTGAAGGCGAAGTGCAAATTTTGCGGGAAGCTAATGATCATTGACAGCAATACAACGCTCGTCCGACATGTGAAATCGTGCATTTTAAAACAAGCTCCGGAGTCAAAATATAAAATTCAAATTTGTAATGCTATTTAATTTTCAATAAAAATTAAATTTATTTCATTTTGAATTTTTACATTTGATTTCTTATTTTGTAATTAGAAGTTTAAATTTTTTAACCCAAAAAAAATAAAAACTATAAAACATAGAATTTATTTTTTTTGATATAAAAAAAACATTTTTTAAATAAAAAAATCAGTCCGGGATTGGTTAGGACCGGTCCTCCGGTCCCGGACGGTCCTCCTCTTGAGGGGGAAAATCGGTCCCGGACCGGGACTGGTTTGAGTGGAACCGATTCGGGACAGGTCGGTCAAAAGACCGATCTTTTAAAAGATCGGTCCAGGACTGGTTAGGCGGTCTTTTTGGGCAGGCCTGCCTGCAAACATCAAGCATAATGAGCAAAATATATGCTCAAAATTATACCAAAAATAATCATATCGGTGGTTACGGTTTGAGGATAGCTGCATAACTACCGTAACCACTTCCTGCAGCCTATAAAAGAAGTCTCATGTCTCCTCATTTCTCATCTTTTACTCTTCTACTTTCTTCCTCCTCATGTCGAAGCTCTGCCGGATTTCTCCTACGAGTCACCTTCAAGTCACCACTCCGCCACCAGAATTCTCTTAAGTGTAGCCACTCCACTGGAAATTCGACTAAGTCCCCAAGTATGCGACGAGGAGAAAATCCATGTTACGTCAAGAGTCTGCACGTTCGCAATTCTACTACAAATCCTCTCGTGCGGCGCAGCCTGTTGTCTGTCGTGAGCATAAGTTGTTTCTCTCTTTTACTCTCTCACCCCCAAAGTGTAATGAGGAGCGGCCAGTCGTCTTCGATTCTCCGAGAAAACTATAACCGCTGACAAATAGTAGATTTTGGTCAGCACAGATCCGATCACGTGGTTTTTTACCCAGTTAAGGGGTTTTCTCATGACAAAAACATCGTGTGTATAATATCTCTCTAATTGATTGTTTGTGTGCTCGACCGCTCCGTAAGCTAAGATGGTCCGAGTTACTCTGGTCCGACCGGGGCGTCGAGTTTGACCGCAATAGTTTGACGCCGTCTGTGGGAACCAGTTCCCAATATCCTCAGAAGATCAATAAGTCTTACCCTTTACAAATGGTGGACGATATCAAGACCATTGCAGGGGTCCCAGATTTTTTTCTCTAAGCACTCTTGGTGGGCATTCTTGAGAATGGTTAAGAAGACAAAAAAACTCAGGCGATACAACTCCATCACCTTCAACATTGAAATACCTGATGGGATTTTGAATTCCCCACCAGGAGCCGATCATGTTCGACGTAGGAATTGTGAATCACTGTTATAATGACAAGAGTATCATGGTCGACAATGAGAGTTCTTTTGACATTTTATTCCAATCTACCCTCCAAAGCATGAAGCTCACCAAGCAACATCTTGGTCCTGCAGCCGAATCTATTTACGGGTTCGGCAACCACCCAGTTCTGGTCGAAGGAACGATCCTCTTGCCAGTCATCATGGGTGCATACCCGAGGCAGGCTACACACAACTCCCAGTTTATTGTCATAGACTCATGTTCGGCTTACAACGTCATATTTGGAGGACCAATCCAGTCTATCTTTGGATATATACTATCAATTCCACACCTATATATGAAGTTCCCAACTCTCGTCAGGATAGGGGTTGTCAAAGGGAGCCAGGAAGCGGCTTGTACTTGCTACTCAAAGAAAGCTTACCAAGCGACAGTAGTTACTCACTACATTGATGACATTGATGATTTTGATCTACGTGACAAAACAACAATGCAGAGAGGGGCGCCCATAGAAGGGTTAGTTGAGGTCTCACTTTCCGACCAAGACCCAACCCAAAAGGTGCAGTTGGGGTCCCTCCCGTCTGAGGTCGAGAAGGAGGAACTCGCCATCTTTCTCAGCACGAACAAGAATATCTTTGCCTAGAAGCCTGAAGACATGCCCCTAGTTGATCCTCACATTATTATGCACTCTTTCAACATTAATCCTACATGCAAGCCAATAATCCAGAAAAAGAGAAACTTTGCTCTCAAATAACTCCAGACCATTGAAGAAGAGGTGGGAAAGCTTCTAGAAGCACAATTTATTTGAGAAGCAAAATAGCTCACTTGGCTTGCCAATGTCGTCATGGTAAAAAATGCCTCCTGCAAGTGGAGGATGTGCGTTGATTATAACAACTTAAACCAGGCCAGCCCAAAGGACAGTTTTCCTCTTCCCAAGATCGATCAACTCATTGACTCAACTGTCGGGCACTAGCTTCTCAGCTTAATGGACGCATATTCCGATTACAACCAGATAAGGATGAATCCTATGATGAAGAACGCACTGCGTTCAGGATAGACAAAGGAGTATATTGATACAAGGTGATGCCCTTCGGTCTCAAAAACGCTGGGGCAACTTATCAACGATTAATGAATAAAGTGTTTAAGGATCTCATCGGCAAGACCATGGAGGTTTATGTAGATGAAATGTTTGTGAAAAGCGTCACCCGCGACAACCACCTGGAAGATCTTGAGAAGTGTTTTCACCTCCTTTGTTGCTTCCAAATGCGGCTCAATCCCAACAAGTGTGCCTTCAATGATACTGCTGGGAAGTTCTTAGGATTCATGGTAACCCAACGGGAAATTGAAGCGAACCCCAAGAAGATTAAGGCATTGGAAGATATGTCACCTCTGCGCTCAATCAAAGAAGTGCAATGTTTAAATGGAAGAATCACCAGGCTCTCGCATTTTTTGGCACACACTAGCGACAAGTACCTCCCCTTCTTTTAAATTCTCTAGGGGGGGCGCAACTCCGGATTTTAGTGGACAGATGAGTACCAAGTGGCTTTTGAGCATCTCAAGCAGTATCTGGGCTCACCCCCACTCTTTTCAAAGAAAGTTCCCGAAGAAGTTATGTATCTGTACCTGGCAATATCTCTAGTGGCCTTAAGCTCAGTATTGGTCAATGACGAAGGAGGGACCAGCGACCGGTCTACTACCTCAGTAAGATCCTCACAAATACCGAAAATCGGTGTCCAGCAGTAGGCAAAATATCCTTAGCCCTCATCTTCTCTTTAAGAAAGCTTCGACCATACTTCCAAGCTCATACAATTAAAGTGCTAACTTATCTCCCGCTCCATACAATCCTTTAGAAGCCAGAGGCATCTAGAAGATTAGTAAAATGGGCAATTGAGCTTGGAGCATTTGATATACAATTTTTTCTCGACCAGTCATTAAATCTAATGTGTTGGCTGACTTCCTCATAGAGAGCACCCTTCCCCTCGAGGTTGGAGTTATGCCCAGCACTTCCTCTCCTTACTAGACTCTTTACGTCGATGGAGCCTCTAGAGCCGAGGGAGCTGTGGCTGGATTACTCCTTATCAGCCCGTAAAAGACTAATTTGGAGTATGGCCTCAGATTGAAATTTTCAGCCACAAATAACGTCGCTGAATACAAGGCCCTAGTCGCTGGCCTCAGGCTCGTCATCGACTGCGGGGTAAAGAATTTGACTATTCGTACTGATTCTCAACTTATGGCCTCCCAAGTCGAGGGGGACTTCGAAGCAAAAAGCAGTCAGCTGACACAGTATCTCTCACTCGTTAAGGCTCTCCTCTTTAAGATCCCCAAGTACCAGGTGGTACACATTCCCAGTTAACAGAATTTCAAAGCAGATGTGCTCTCTAAGTTGGCCACATCTCTTTCCAGATATCAAACCCGGAGATGACGAGTGGAAGAACTTGTGGTCCCAAGCATTCAGGTACAAAGAGACATAACTACAATTTATGTACCAGAATATTCATGGGTCACCTCGTTGCAGGCCTATCTAGAGTACAGACACCTCCCAGAGGAACCCGTAGAAGCACGATGTCTGCGAATGCGAGCTGCAACTTTCTCCCTCATTGGTGGAGAGCTGCTTAGAGATCCTTTTCTAGACCTTATCTAAAATGTCTTCTAGAGTCCGATGCAAAATATACCCTGCGTGAGGTTCATGGAGGAGTTTGTGGAGAACATCTGGGTGGTAGGGCTTTGGCTCAAAAGATTTTGCGTCAAGGATTCTTCTGGCCGACTATGAGAAAGGATGCAACAAAATTTGTCCAAAAATGTAAAAGCTCTCTGCTTCACGCCAACATTCTCCATCAACCACCAGTGGACCTTACACCTCTTCAAGATGCTTAGCCATTTGCACAGTGGGGTATCGACCTTCTCGGTCGACTTCTTGTAGCGCCAGGTCAAAGAAAGTTCATCATCATGGCAATCGACTACTTCACCAAGTGGGAAGAAGCTGAGCCCCTGGCAAAGATAATGGAAGAAAACACCAAGCAATTTGTTTGGAAGAATATCGTTTGCCGCTTCGGGATCCCAGCCACCATCATTATTGATAATGGAACCCAGTTCACAAGAAAGCCATTTACAAGAATGTGTGAAGATTTGAAGATCAACCTACGTCACACAATCGTAGTGCATTCGCAGACAACCAGAGAAATCGAAGTAACTAATAGGAACATTCTCAAAGGGATGAAGACTCGGCTAGAAGAAGCTGGGGGGAATTGGGTGGATGTGCTCCCCAATGTGCTATATGCATACCGTACTACTGAGAAAACTCCAACTGGAGAAACCCCGTTCAATCTTTGTTACAAATCAGAGGCAGTCGTCCCCGTCGACATCAGCTTCCCGAGTACGTGAGTTCTCAACTTTGATCTAGAAAAGAACGACGAGTTGCTTAGACAAAACCTTGACTTCATCTCAGAGACCAGGAATACATCTATCATACACAGCGCCGTGAACCAAGGACGAGTGACGTGCTTGTACAACCGAAGGGTAATACCCAGGACAATTAATGTGGGGGACCTGGTCCTGCGAAGCATCAAAGCAGTTAGTAAAGGGCCGCAATGGGACAAGCTCTCACCGTTATGGGAGGGACCTTTCGTCTTCACTGTCGTTCTTAAACCAGGAACTTACAAAATCCGAATAGAGGAAGGAAAAAACTCTTCCCCGCACTTGGAATGCACAGAATCTGCGTCGCTTCTATCAATGAATTTTTATACTATTTTTATCTCAAACTTTGTATGATGTAAAATTCGCGAGCCGAGACTCGCACAAATTATCTTTGATTTGATTATATTGCATTGTGTTTTCCTTATTCTCGCTCTGACTTCTTCGGCCAGGTTAGGTCACTTCTCGGATTGAATACTTACATTCTCCGGCGTGCAACTCATACTCGGGTTAGGTCACACAACCGGATCGAATATTTATATTCTCCGGCAGTCAGATTGAATACTTACATTCTCCGCTGTTACTGCAGGACAACGCCCCGCCATCGCAAGGGCATGCCCCCTCGTGGTCGCATTTTCAGATCGAATACTTACATTCTCCGGCACCCGGATCGAATACTTACATTCTCCGGTAAATGGCTTATAGTCAGGCTAGGTCGTGCAACCGGATCGAATATTTACATTCTCCGGCGGTCGGATCGAATACTTACATTCTATGTCGTTACTACAGGCCAATGCCCTGCCATCGCCAGGGTCTTCCCCCTCGCGGTCATATCGTCGGATCGAATAATTACATTCTCCGACATCTAGATCGAATACTTACATTCTCTAGCAATCATCTCATAGCTTTGCTAGGTCGCACAACCGGATCGAATATTTAAATTCTTCGGCAGTCGGATCGAATACTTACATTCTTCGATGCTACTACAGGTCAACGCCCATCCATTGCTAGGGTCTGCCCGCCTCATAGTCGTATCGTTGGATCGAATACTCACATTCTTCGACACCCGGATCAAATACTTACATTCTCCGATAATCGGCTCATAGCCAGGCTATGTCGTGCAACCGGATCGAATATTTACATTTTTGGGCGGTCAAATCGAATACTTACATTCTCCACCGTTACTGCAGGCCAACACCCCAACATCTCTAGGGCCTTCCCCCTTGTGGTCACATTGTTGAATCGAATACTTACATTCTCCGGCACCCTGATCGAATACAACAAAGGAAAGTGGAAAGAGAACAATGCTAACAAACCAATTCAGACGCGAATGTGCTACACCAAATCATTAAAGGATGGTAACAAACATACATCATACACTAATGAAAAAAGTAAATGTGTACAAGCATACGAAGATAAAGATACAAGACGCTACTCAGCCACATCAGGCTCCGGAACGCTCCCTTCATCATCAAAAATGACATCAAAGCTGAGGGCCGAGATATCACACTTCAGGTGCTTGGCAACTAGACGAAAAGCCTTCGACACCGCATGTTTGAATGCAACCTCACGGTCATCCTCCATCTAAGGGTTAACCTCTATAAACCAAATATCAACTCAAATCTCCTCAGCAAGCAAGTCGCGATCACTGATACGGCCAAAATGGATCTACGTAATCACGCAAGTGCACGTGTCGAATCAAGTAATAAAATGATGAGTTGAGTTATCGTTCCTAGAGGAAGTGCAATGTTAGTGCTCGTAATTACTAGCCTTACTCGTTCCTTGAATCCAAGTGGAATACTTTTTTAGTGGATTTAATTGCTAATAATAATAATAACTTAAACAAATAATGATAAAACTAAACACGATTCTTGGAAAATACTTTTATCAAGGTTGGAGAAACGATCTTGCATGTTGTTTTCCCTTTCTATTGTGACGAGATTTCTAGTGATCTTTAATGGTTCTCTTCATTGCTATCTTGCATCGATTTTAAAGTGGATTTCATCATCTCTCAATCTCAGAATTCCGTTTACCCAATTTCCCCTAGTTATATCTAACTTAGGTGGAAAGTAAATAACATGACGAGCAAAAATCAATGATGCTAACTCAAGAGGAAATCTCTTTCTCTCTTGACGCTATATTGGAGTTTATGCCACACTTACGCCACTCCTCTCTCGAATCTTGCAGCGCAGTAAAAAGATGGAATTTTGATTTAGAAAACTACGCAACTCCTCTCTCGAATCTCGCCGCGTAGAATAACGGATTCAACCCTAGATTAGCATAACTCCTCTCTCGAATCTCGCCATGATAATTAGAAGATGAACGTTTGCTCAAAAATTTCCACAAACAAAAACCATAAACTCAGTAAAGATAGCGATTCAATCAACCATAAAATAAATTTAAAGTAAAATCATCACAATAGAACAAGGTACTCACATCATACAAGATTCATACGATTAGTTCATGATAGAGGAATGAAACCACACAACAAAGAAGGTCTTACTAGACATGCTTAATGAGTTTTAATGTTGCAGGAATATGCGTGTAGATCTCGCTTAGACCCTTCTTCCTTCACGCTGGTGCGTCCAAACCCTAGCCGTTCTTCTCTTTCTTCTTCTCCAAGATGATGGTTCTAAGGTCTCTCTCCTCTCTCCAATTTCGTGTCTTTTAGGTATGAAAATCCTCCTTTAAAAACGAGCAGCCCTTTCCCAATGGATGCCTCCTTCCATATTTGGTTTTGGCGCAAAATTCGAAATTCGAATTTTAAATCCGTCCAGGACTTGTTATAACAACTGAAAACAGGTTTCTGTAACAACTGCACAGCCAAAATATAATTCCAGCATTTGTTTCTCCGGTTCGATTTCCACGAAATTTCTAATGAGAAAATCATAGACAAAATAGGTAAATCAAGCATGAATAAAATAAATATTAATTTATGAACATTTATACTAATTTAAATAGTTTCTTCTCATTTATCACAACTATTATTGTAGAAAATAGGGGACTAGATAACTTCATTTGAGAAGTTATCACACCTCCACACTTGAACTTTTGCTAGTCCCTAGCAAAGATAAATCATATCAATGGATTGCATGAAGAAATACTATCGAGATGCAAATTCAAATGATCCTTCTTGTAAAATAACTTAATCAAGGCTTACTCAAGAAATTCATTTTACTTAACTGATCGGCTTAGAAATCAATAAAAGCTCAAAATTCACAAATTCATTAGTTAGATAGAAGATAAAGCTCAAATAAGTATCTTAGTGCGGTGCGTGCTTTTCTTTAGAAAATGATTTACTCTCATGCAATTTCCACATTGAACCTCCACAATTATTGGAAAGGGAGAGAATATTCTAGTCTTTCGATTTAGCCTCCACATGAGTTAGCAGTGTAATTGAAAATAGGATAGACTTTGGCTTGATTAGGAATTATGGATAAACTTTGATAGTGGAATGTCATTCTCTAGTTAGTAATCTTAGTAATTCACCATATTATGGAGTTTATCAACGTATACTTTTATTTAATATATATGAATTCATGGTAGGGATCATTCCAAGTACAAGCGCGCATACCTAGGTCACATATCACTATGATGTTCAACCACTTTTTCTCTCTCTTTTTTTACTCATAGTTGAGATCATTCCAAGTATGTTTTCACATACTTAGGCCACATATCACTATGACATAAAATTCTCTATATTTTTTTATACCATCATAGTTGGGATCATTTCAAGTATGTGGGCATATACTTAGGCCACATATCACCATAAAATTCAATCATTTGCTTATAAAAATTAAACATCCATAAATGACTAATTTATTAAGATACAACTAGTAGAAATATAGAGAATTTAGGCATGAAATAATAAGTATGAGAAAGTTCAAGCTCAACTATTATAGTGAAGATCAAAATGGAATAACTACCAAAGCTCATGTCTTGACGTACATCGTTGACTTAGTTCTTGCTCGCCCCTCTCGTTATTTGTAGAGGTCAATATAAAAAAAAATTGTCATGGAAGTAATCAAAAATTTTGGTGCATAAAAATAAAATGCTTAATTGAGCTCTATCACAAAAAATCTTACTAATCTCAATTTCACTAATTGAATTCTTTGGATTGTTCAGCCATACCAATTAATTATTATTGAATATATCTAGAATAGCCTATTGATTAAATGAAACAAGAATTGAGATCATTCGATCCATGGTTAAATAAAGTATAGTTCATCCAAATGGTAGGGGTTCTACAACTCCCACCTCCACACTTAAGTCCTTTGTTAGTCCCTAGCAAAGCTACATTTCTAACAAGAAAATATTCGAAACAGTTTTTACTAATGAGCATAGAGGCATAAAAAAGAAAATAATTGAACTTTAAACAACTTCCCTGAAATAGTAGTGCCCGCAAATATTCTTTGACCAAATGTTCGTAGTAGGACCTTCGTGCATAGAGCTTCACTTCCCGTGTCCTAATGATCTGCACGATTAACGTGTGTACAAAACCTGGAGACAACCCCTTCTACACAATTGTCCCAATCAACTGTCCAATTGATAAACTAAAAATGCAAGTGTAATCGGAAGATATGTTCATGTACGAGAATTATAAACATTGCAGTAAATAATGAGATTAAGACAAGGCAACGAGACACATGTTGCATATCATAGTACTTTTCTATTTAGATGGTCATATCAGCTTAAATCAGGGCATAAGATATGATCAAAACAGCATTTATCAACACAACAACTAAACAGGAAAGAGTACAGTTCCAAGGAGCACATTTAACATTCATGCCTTGTGATATTCAAAATGCATAACTCGGAATAGATCATCACAGTACATAGCTAGTGCAACACAGGTAGCATCCTAAAAATGTTATCAACATACCAAGTGTAAAGTACCAAAATGTAACCACCAAGGTGTCACCCCACAAAATATACAACCCCCAAAATATAGTTCATACCAATACATAACAAAATATGGTGCATAGCAAAAGATAACAAAAGATATCACATTTCAAAGTATAACAAAATATAGCCCAACACAATGTAATCAGAACTATGCAAAAGTAAAGGAGAGCATGAGGTACTCCTACTCCTCTGCATCGTCTGCCACGTCCTCATCATATTCCGCATCCTCCTCATCTTCTGCGTCCTCATCATCGCCTGAATCCTCCTCTGCAACCTTTTCTGGATCAACTCTCATCTGGTTTGATGTTAGTAGGTAGCCTTCGTCATCAAATTGGCCGGACATCCTGAAATTTGGCTCTGACACTGGAATCTTCCTTTTCTCCATGATTTTCCGGATGTTGGCACGGATATCATCAAACTGCTCCTTCTCAAAAAGATGCTGACATCGCTGATAAGCTTTGATGTACTCAATATGCTCCATCAACAGATCGAGATCAGTGCCATGGTCCGCCACAGGAATAGTAATATGCATAGGTGTGGCTGTTGGTGTCCTCGAAGTCTGAGTATCATCTCTGGGCCCCCAACTACTCCCCCTCTCCTGGGCCCCAGTATCAACCTTAACGTTGATTTCAACAACCATTGCAGTAATATGATGCTTCACAGGTGTAACCATGTCCTCCTCATCCTTTTTCACACCCACACTAAGACACAACTCAGTTATAAGGGTTGGAAACCAAAGCTGCCTAGGCTTTTCTTCTCTAATTTTCTGTAGCAGTTGCAATGTAATAATCTTCCCTAGATCAAACTGCAGTCCCTTTATAATACCGTAGATCAAAGCTACCTTATCCAATGTAATAGTGTTTGGGTGTCGGGTTGGCATGATACTCGCATTAATAAATAGAAGCCACACACCTTAGCCTCCTTAGTTAGACATGATGTCTTTAGCACTTTTTGTGTTCTACTCGCCCACGCCGGTGTCGGTGTGCAACACACTGTATCCAATATTTCCTTAAGAGAAAACTTATTCAGAATTTCTGCATAATCATCATGGCTTTGATCCTCCAAATTGAACATGTCACTAATGCGTTCTGCAGAAAATTCCACATCCTTTCCTATAACCGTCACTATCTCCCCGTCTACGCTTTTAGCATTCGCATAAAATTCATACACCATGGGGAGGATAGCCTCCGTCCTTGGGTGACAGAATGCCTCCCACTGGAGTACTCTGATCCTTTCAGCATAAGTGACACTCCACGCCCTCTTTTCCATTTTGAATCCTCTTTCAAAAATGAAAGGGAGCGTTTTCAATGATCGAAACCAATACTCGGCTGCCTCACTCGAAAATTTTACAGCTTTTTCTCGAACAACCTCCTTCCCCTTCTTCTTAGTAGACCTCCGTTTAGATGACATAGTCCTAGTACAACACACTACATAAGAGACCAAAATAGATAATAAAATTGTTTTGTTTTTTCTTCAATTTGCTGTCATCCATGAGTGCAAAAGTAGGCATTTTACCCCCGAAATCTTCAGAAAGAAGGTGGATTCAGATGGTGCACTTGTACTCGCCGACCGACACACACTTCCAGAACTCCGATCACGCAAGGTCTGAATCCCGGCGTTGGTTTGGACGTCTTAAGCCGCGAGCAGATCGTCTCCTCTCTCTGTTCTTTTGACCTAGCCAACAAACCAGAAAAAACTAATTTTGGGCATGATTCTACAATGTGCTAGGGTCTACGGGGTTTTACCTTCAGAAACGCTGAGACCTTCTCCCAGAACTCACCCCCGCGCCGATCGTCGCTTCTACTAGCAAAGTCACAGGGTCGAAACCACTGGAAGGGTTTTGCTACCGCAGCCTGATTCGAAATCGCCGAAAGGCGGAGCTACTGCCGCTTGGTTCGGAATTGCCGACGCGCGAAGCTGCTTCCGCCTGCTCCTCTCCCTCTCTCGGGCCCCCTGTGGTTTCGCCGCTCGCCCTAAACCTCGGTTTGGGGTTTGGGAAGAGATTTATATTTAGTTATTAATTGCATTAATTAAGTAGATTGATTAAAGAAATTTATTAACATTAAACCGGGTTTAGAAATATCTAAACATTCCTTAACTTCATTTAAATTAACCTTAACCGGCGGTGTGGCGTTTCGCGTACGGCGGGTCAGTTGAACCGGCGGCTGAAGCTACATCGTATCCCTCAAAGAACCAACCAGAGAAAAAATATTCTGTTACATACGTTTTCGGAGCGTTGTAACAACTGCCTTCTATTTTGCCAAAATCGTTTTTTCCTCAAAGTCTCAAACCGGCAGCGTGAACTGATTCAGCCGAACTGGTGCAAAACTGCACCTGTACCTTTTCCCTGTGCACAGACAGAAACTTCAAACCTGCTACATATGTTTTTATGTTGTTGTAACAACTGCCATCTGTTTTCCGAACTCGGTTTTACTTTAAATTTCTATAGATTTTTTTGTCCCAATTTTTCACTCCTTCAGCACTTTCACTCCCAAGCATTTTTTTTAAACATCGTCAACTTGTGTCATGCCACTCCGCTTCCTCCAACATTATTACTCTACTAACAAAAGCCAACGAAATTGATTTATGCAACTAAAATAAAATAAAAACACACATATATATATATTATAAGATACGATGGGTTGCCTCCCACCAAGCGCCTCATTTAAAACGTCTCGGACAGACGTTTTTCTTCGTCACCCGTCATTGCAAATTCATGACCGTCAACTCCCGACGATCAATATCTATATGATATTCCTTCAACCTTTGGCCATTCACCTTGAATTCGGAGCCATCCTTCTCGTTGCAAATCGTTATTACCCCATACGGGTGCACCTTTTTCACTATAAATGGTCCCGACCATCTCGATTTTAGTTTTTCCGGGAATAATTTAAGCCTTGAGTTAAATAACAATATCAATTGCTCGATTTTGAACTCTTTCACCGTTAATCTTGCGTCGTGCCATTTTTTTGTTCGTTCTTTATAAAGTTTGACACTCTCATATGCGTTGGACCGTATTTCTTCCAATTCATTAATTTGCAGTAGTCTTTTATTGCCCTTCTCTTGGAAGTCAAAGTTTAATTTCTTAATTGCCCAATACGCTCTATGTTCCAACTCTACCGGAAGGTGACGCGCTTTCCCATATATCATTTTATATGGTGGTAATCCTATCGGGGTTTTAAATGTCGTTCTATAGGCCCATAATGCATCACTAAGCTTTTGTGACCAATCCTTGCGCGTTGCATTCACCGTTTTCTCTAAGATGGACTTGATCTCACGATTTGACACCTCGGCTAAGCCATTGGTTTGTGGATGATAAGCAAGTGCGACTTTATGTGTTACACCGTATTTCTTAAGTAGAGTTTTAAATTGTAAATTACAAAAGTGCGCCCCTCCATCACTAATTATTAACCTCGGTGTACCAAATCTAGTGAAGATGTTAGACCTTAGAAATTTTAACACCACCTTGGCATCATTTCTCTGGGTGGCTATCGCCTCTACCCACTTCGACACATAGTCTACGGCTAGCAAAATATATAAATTTCCATCGGAGTTGACAAAGGGACCCATGAAATCAATCCCCCATACATCAAAGACTTCTACTTCAAGGATGCCATTCATGGGCATGCTTGCTCTCCGACAACGGCGCCAAAAACTTGATACGACCAAAATGGATCTACATAATCATGCAAGTGCACGTGTCGAATCAAGTAATAAAATGATGAGTTGAGTTATCGTTCCTAGAGGAAGTGCAATGTTAGTGCTCGTAATTACAAGCCTTACTCATTCCTTGAATCCAAGTGGAATACTTTTTTAGTGGATTTAATTGCTAATAATAATAATAACTAAAACAAATAATGATAAAACTAAACACGATTCTTGGAAAATACTTTTATCAAGGTTGGAGAAACGATCTTGCATGTTGTTTTCCCTTGCCTATTGTGACGAGATTTCTAGTGATCTTTAATGGTTCTCTTCATTGCTATCTTGCATCGATTTTAAAGTGGATTTCATCATCTCTCAATCTCAGAATTCCGTTTACCCAATTTCCCCTAGTTATATCTAACTTAGGTGGAAAGTAAATAACATGACGAGCAAAAAATCAATGATGCTAACTCAAGAGGAAATCTCTTTCTCTCTTGACGCTATATTGGAGTTTATGCCACACTTACGTCACTCCTCCTCGAATCTTGCAGCGCAGTAAAAGGATGGAATTTTGATTTAGAAAACTACGCAACTCCTCTCTTGAATCTCGTCGTGTAGAATAACGGATTCAACCCTAGATTAGCATAACTCCTCTCTCGAATCTCGCCATGCTAATTAGAAGATGAACGCTTGCTCAAAAATTTCCACAAACAAAAACCATAAACTCAGTAAAGATAGCGATTCAATCAACCATAAAATAAATTTAAAGTAAAATCATCACAATAGAACAAGGTACTCACATCATACAAGATCCATACGATTAGTTCATGATAGAGGAATGAAACCACACAACAAAGAAGGTCTTACTAGACATGCTTAATGAGTTTTAATGTTGCAGGAATATGCGTGTAGATCTCGCTTAGACCATTCTTCCTTCACGCCGGTGCGTCCAAACTCTAGTCGTTCTTCTCTTTCTTCTTCTCCAAGATGATGGTTCTAAGGTCTCTCTCCTCTCTCCAATTTCGTGTCTTTTAGGTATGAAAATCCTCCTTTAAAAACGAGAAGCCCTTTCCCAATGGATGCCTCCTTCCATATTTGATTTTGGCACAAAATTCGAAATTCGAATTTTAAATCTGTCAAGGACTTGTTATAACAACTGAAAACAGGTTTCTGTAACAACTGCACAGCCAAAATATAATTCCAGCATTTGTTTCTCCGGTTCGATTTCCACGAAATTTCTAATGAGAAAATCATAGACAAAATAGGTAAATCAAGCATGAATAAAATAAATATTAATTTATGAACATTTATACTAATTTAAATCATTTCTTCTCATTTATCACAACTATTATTGTAGAAAATAGGGGACAAGATAACTTCATTTGAGATGTTATCAATCACGTAGGTAATCTAAGAAATCACGGTGCTCCTCCAGTCAAACCACATTCATCTCAAGTACGCATTCTTCTGAAGAAAGACGTGTCATCTTTGCCTTAGAAGCCTCCAACTCCGCCCGCAATACGAAGCCCTCCTCCTGAGCAGTCTTCAAAGTCTGCACGATCTTTTCTGCCATCAACTTCTCCGACTATAACAATGATTGGGCTTCCCCCATCTCAGACTTCAACTCAGATCAGATCCGCCGAAATCGGGATACCTCCCGATCTAGCTCCTTCCTAGAGGACGCAAATGAAGCTTCCACTGCTCGAAACTTATCCCGGAGAGCCAAATATTCATCTTTCAAGTTCACATAATGTTCGTTCCATGTAAACGCTATATGCGTCTGAGCTTCAATCTGTAAACAAAAACAAAGAGTTAACACCATACGGGATAATCAGTTCAAATAAAGATGAACAACTCAATTTCCACATCACTCATTGTTTTCAAAGATGAAGACACTCGGGGGGGGGGGGGGAGAAGTCTCTAAATGAGGGACCCAGGGGGAAGACGCCTCTACTACCTCAATATCAGAATCAGTTAGAGCAAGCTCGTCGCACGGGGCCTCCTCAACCAGGTCCTCTCTTCGACTCAACAAAGACTGCAATCCCTCAGTTGCGACGCAATTACTCTTCAAAACAAGCTTCCTATTACAAACTAATGGCGCGACGTGCTCAAATTCGACTAAAAGGTCGCAATGGGAAAAATGCTTCTCTTTGACAAACATGGAGATGCTGAACAAGCGGTTCGCCAACTCTTGAAAATCTGCAAACCCCAGTATTGGTGTGAAGTCCCGCTCTCGCCCTCTCTAACGACGGCAGTGATTGGGCAAGGATTTCCTGAGCTCAGGTAAGCACTAGGAGTTTTGAACATAACCAAACAAAGTATTCCCATGACGCCGGTCAAACCGGCTCTCTAATTCTAGCCAGCTTTTGTTGTTGCAAATCTCGACACAGTCGCCATCATCAACACAAACATCGTACCAGTCTCTAAATACTTCCAATGAGAACTTCAAACCATGCTCCCTGAAGAAGGCCACAAGTCCTATGATGTGGGTCATCCCTGCTGGTGTAAACTGGGATATTGGGATGCCACAGAACTTCAAAATATCAACAACCTCCTCGCACGGAGGGAAGCGGATGCCAGATTTCAAGGTCCCCTTGCATATTGCCAACCAACCACTAAGAGGGTTCTCGACTCTCTCCTCAGAACAAGGTATTTTCACTTCAAAATCAACATGTAACGTGTAACTCTTCCTCAAAACCATGACTTGCTCAGTAGTGAGTGTAGAGCGCAACATCATGAGCATTGTAGGACGCTTCAAAGACTGCAAGTAAAAAAGCAAGAGTCAGATAAAAGGTAATCTAATAACAAGTGTTCAATTGAACGCCCAATAACCGCAACCCCGACACAAGGAGCTAAAACTCACACAAGTCATATGCAAGCACATACATGTATGCACGTACACCATTCAAGCACAAGACGTGCGCAATCACCATCCCACTTAAAAAGAGCGCAAGCTCACTTGCGAGCAGAGGCATGCATAGCATGTGCCCACGTGTGCGGCTGCACATACATGCGCTACTATACGAAGCGCACGCGCTTGCACGCGGTCGTGCGCCCCCGGGTTGGGAGTGCGCATGCGCGCCCCCGGGCGCGCGACCATGCGTGCCCTCGGGGGGCGATCTCCCGCGCACCCCCAAGAGCGCACCAGCGCGTACATTCGTGTGCCCTCCATGCATCTTCAGGGGTGCCCAGGTATGTGCTTTCCCTCACATGCACGGGAGGAATTTTCACCTCGCAAAGTGCCTGTCGGGGACATCTCGGTCGTTGGGCCCCCGCTCGCGTCTGTAGGCTTCGTTCACTAGCATGAAACTTCCATTTTAAAATTTACCTTCGCTCGCGAAATGCTATCATCTGCCTTCTTTGACGCCTCCCTATTCACCATCACCATCGTTGTCGCCGATTGAATCCTTCGTAAGAGGAGAAGAAATCCTTGCTCTTCTCACAAAAATGATTTTTAACAGCGAGGATTTCGGGGAGGCAATTGATAGGGTCAATTCCCTTTTATAAAACACTTGGGGTGCGATTAGCCCACTTCTCCATGATCCGACTATCCAAATAGGAATCATGGAGAAACCGTTGTGCACGGGAACATCGCACACGATCCTCAGCGCACTGATCCCACTTTGCCCACCTTTTGAGTAACCACCGTCGTCGGACATCCCGCGCCTTGCCACCCCTTCCTCGCGGGCACCTCCCGTGGCCTGGGTTCTGTCCGTAAGGGGCATCCACGCCCGATTGCCCTTTCACCGTGGTTGCCTCCCGTGACCACGGGATACGCACAAAAGGGGCGGTGCGCCCAGCCTCCCCTTCCCCGTGGCCGCCTCCCACAGCTACGGGATCCGCCCGTAACGGGCAGCTCAGCCAACCGCGGTATCCGCCCGCAAGGGGCGGCGCGCCAGGCAATGCCTTCCCTGCGGCCGCCTCCCACGGCCGTGGGCTCCATCCACAAGGGGTGGCACGCCCGTCCGCAAGGCGCGGCGCGCCCCGCCGCCCATTCCCTGCAGCCGCCTCTCGCGGGACCGGGGTCCGCCCGCAAGGGGTGGCGCATCCGGCCTTTCCTTTCCCGCGGTCGCGGGCTCCGCCCGCAAGGGGAGGCACGCCCCGCCGCCCCTTCCTTGCAGTCGTCTCCAGCGGCCGCGTCTTCCGCCTTTTCCTCCGCCGACGAGCATTCGCCGCCTCCCGCAACCGCGGGCTCCGCCTTTTCCTCCGCCGGCGAGCATTTGCCGCCTCCCGCGGCCGTCCATTCATGACAGGCTTCTCTAGCCGTCCGATCACTTCATAACAATCACCGTCGTCCATTTCTTAAATAACCACCCACTAACCATCATAATTAGTGGGGAAGTAATATTAATTAAATATCTGGTCTGCAAACATCAAATATAATGAGCAAAAAATATGCTCAAAACTATATCAAAAATAATCATATCGGTGGTTACAGTGTGCGGATAACCGCATAACTATCGTAACCAACTCCTGCAGCATATAAAAGGAGACACAGACCTCATCATTTCTCATCTTTTGCTCTCCTGCTTTCTTTCTCCTCAGGTCGAAGCTCTGCCGGATTCCTCCTACGAGCCACCTTCAAGCCACCGCTCTGTCACCAGAATTTTCTTAAGTGCAGTCGCTCTATCGAAAATTTGCCTAAGTCCCCAAGTGTGCGACAAGGAGAAAATCCTTGCTACGTCGTTAGTCTGCACGTTCACAATTCTACTACAAATTCTCTCTTGTGACACAGCCTGTTGCCCGCCTTGAGTATAAATTTTTCTCTCTTACCCCCAAAGTATAACGAGAAGCGGTCTGTCGCCTTCGATTATCCGAAAAAACTGTAACCGCAGGCAAATAATGGATTTTGGTCGGCACAGATCCAACCACGTGGTTTTTTTACCCAGTTAAGAAATTTTTTCCCGCTGCAAAAATATCGTGTGTACAATTTCTCTAATTGGATGTGTGCGTGTTTCACCGCTCTGCGAGCTAAGACGGTCAAAATTATTCATGTCCGACCAGTCGAGTTTGATTGCAACAATTATAATACATATATTTTGAAAACTCAAAAAAAAAAATAATGTTTCAGATGCAAGGGTTTGATAAGAACGAGAAAAGAAAGGGAAAGACAAGTTAACGTCATCAGCTTTATAATATTTAGTTATTAATATTTCTGAAAAGTCACTTTAATTTATATTTTCTATATTTGGGCCGTGACACGGATTCCACCGTTTGCTCCGCACATTTTATTTTATCTTTTCTTATTTTATAAAGTCCTTGCATTATAATTTAAAACAGATAATTAATAGATAATATTAATTAAGTTGAATACTATATACAAGCTTTCAGAGCTACAGCAGCGCCACACGCCAGCCACTTGCATTTAGCTTGCCCGCTCTGCGAATCTGTCACCATTAATTGATCGTGGCTTTTTTTTAATCATACTATCTCAATCATTATTATTTTTATTTTTATTATTATTATCATTTCAAGAGTTAGTCTAATTTATATGGCCAGTCCTCCAAAGTAAATCTAAATAAACTAAGTTAATTTGAATGAATAAAATTGTTGCTGACTAATTCTACGTTCCGATCGGGCCAAAATTCTTGAATCACTTTAGCTCTCGGAACGGTCAAGCGCGCACATAGTCAATGAAATAGAAAGTTGACAAGGTAATTTTTTTGACGTGGAAAACCCCGGAAAGAGGTGAAAAATCACGTGGCCGGATCTGCGCCGACCAAACCTCCACTAAATCTGAGTCCTGTTACAGAGCTTTTTCAAGAACTCGAGAGCGACAGACCGCCTCTCATTACAATTATTGGGGAGAGAGAGTGTGAGAGAACCTGGAGGGTGACAGACCACCACTCACATGACTAATTATTTATGGGTGTTGTTATTAGCAAACACTTTTTCGTTACTAGCAAACCAGAAAAAAACAGATTCAGCTATTTTTTTTATTTTTTTTTCTCTTCCAAAAAATTACTACTAGCAAACCAATCTTGCTTTTTCTAATTTTTATATTTTTTGAATTTTCAGCCCCAAATGTTTCTTATTTTAAAAAGTGATCAACATAAAAGTTGTAAATCTCGAAGAAATGTACAACATTCATGTTAACCATTTTTTTGATTTGAAGCCGTTTAGGCCTCCAATTTAGGCCCGAAAAAAGATACGCACGGAACGAGTTGTCCGTACAGATTTTCGGCGTGATTTTTTTCGGGACCCAAATAAGAGGTCTAAAGTTTCAAATTAAAAAGTGTTCAACATAAAAGTTGTAGATCTCGTCGAGATCTACAACTTTCATGTTGAATACTTTTTAATTTGAAGTCATTTAAGCCTCCGATTTGGTCCCCGAATAAAGTCACGCCGATCCCCGACGTTCGTACATATGTTCGGCGTGATTTTTTTCAAGGGCCAAATCAGGGGTCTAAATTGCTTAAATTCAAAAAGTGTTTAACATGAAAGTTGTAGATCTCGACGAGATCTACAACTTTTATGTTGAACACTTATCATGAAAATATATGAATATTTTGTTTAAAGATTTTGATGCATATGATGATATTTTATTGAAAAAAGAGTTTTGGACACACAAAACAAAATTTTGCGACATTTTGACTTATTTCTAATGCTAAAATAAGTGGTTGAATGAATACATTTGAAATCATTTGTAATGTCATTATATGTAGTGAGTTATTTTGAAAGAATGAATGTTTTAAACAAAATTTAATTTTTTAAAAAAAACAATTACGTTGATTTGCTAGTAACAAAATGATTTTCAAATAGCCATTTTGAAAATTGAGGTTTGCTAATAGTAATGGTTTACTAGAAATCAAATTGGGTTTGCTAGTAACAGCACCCTTATTTACTCGGGAAGCGATACACTCGTTATATTCTGGAGTCTTTTAATAATTCCTGTAGGCGGGAGCGGCTTGCTGTACACGTTCTGATGTCTGGAGATTTGAGGCTCGGAGGCGCGCTTACCACGTCTTACCCTCCGTTTCTTGTCTCTGATTGTCTTTTGGAGAAGCGTAATTTGATTGTCTTATCGGTAGATGGATGGCTTGTTCTGGACCGCGTGGTGCGCTTGTTGGCAAAGAGCGCGTTGGGAGTTTGCAGAAGGAGCGCGCGCTAGGCGCTTGCTGGAGGAGGGCGCGCTGAGCAGTTGCGGGTAAATAGAGAGAGCGCAGGGCGCTTGCAGAAGGAGAGTGCATGGAGCGTGGATGAAAGAGACCCACATAAGGGAGCGACGTGTGTGAGAGCGCGCATGAGCATGTAGGGGAAAGACGCGCGCAAGAATGCGCGAGAGCGCGCAAGGAGGCGACGAGTGGGAGAGCGTGCAAGGAGGCGATGCTCGCGGGAGCGCGCAAGAAAGAAGACACACGGGAGTGCGCAAGGAAGAGATGCGTGATAGAGTGTGCAAGGAAGGCAACGTGCGCAGGGGAGGCGACGCGCGCAAGGAAGAGAAATGACGGAGAGATAAAATATGTAGTAGGATTTCCCGGACGAAGAAGATGAAGATCTTCAAAGGAGGCGTCGAAGATGAACAAGATCTTCAAGGAGTGCTTGAAGATCTTCGAAAAATGAGAATGAGATGAAGGAGGAAGGAGAGAGAGAATCCGCGAGAGGATTTTTCGAGGGAGGAGAGAATGAATAAAAAAGGGGGTATGAGGCCCTATTTATAGGCTTCATGGGTGGTTATAGAGGTTACGCGGTTATCTGCATCCAAAAACTACCATGATCGTTATTAATAGATCGAAATATTATAATTAATTAATTTTACTGGACTATGGTTTAATATGCATATTAATCTCGTTATACGCAGACTGTTCAATTTTTGGCAACGCATTATCTTAATTACGGGATATCATGCAGACAGTTACTTGGGTGGTTACTCACGTAACCGACGGCGGCAATCGTGGGGGCATGATCGGATGGTGGAGAATGCACATGGGGACGGCGGGCGGCGGCGACGACGGGGAAGGTTGCCCGCCGACGACCGTCACGCTCGATCGGAGGAACTTGGTCGGCCACCGGAGGGAAGAGAAAACCGCCCGTTGGCGGTGTCGGCGGAGGACGGACGGCGAGACAGTCGCTTGTCCCGGCAAGGAAGAGGCTGCCTATTAGGCGCGGCCGGCGGCGGACGGGCGGCTAAATGGCCGCCCGTCAGGAAGAGGGAAACATCGCCCCTGTTAGGGGCGATGGCACCTCCCTGGTGCAGGAAGAAAAAAGGGGGGAGGGAGGCCGGTAAGGCCGCCCTCCCCAGAAGGCAATCCGGCCACCCCTAACAAGGGCCGGCCGACAGCGGATGGGCGGCTATCTGGCCGCCCATCTAGCAGAAAAGGCCACCGACCCTGTAGGGGCAGTGGCGCTTTTCTAGCGCGGGAAAAAGAAGGGGAGGGAGGCTGGTAGAGCCGCCCTCCCTGGAAGGGAATCCGGCCGCCCTTAGCTAAGGCGGCCGGCGGCGAATGGGTGGCTGAATGGCCGCCCATTCGACAGAAAAGGCCACCGCCCTGTTAGGGGCGGTGGCGCTTTCCTGGCGTAGGGAGAAGGAGGGGAGGGTGGCCGGTTGGGCCTCCCTCCCTGGACGAGAATCCGACCCCCTAACCAGGCGGCCAGGGGGGCGAGGAGGCCGGGCGGCATGGAAGCCACCGGCCAGAGTGGCGCAACAACGTGTAAAAGCTCGCTATCGGCTGCCCTGCGCGCGCATAGAGGTGCGCGCGCCTAGAAGCGCGCGCGCCTAGGAGTGCACCCGCCTAGGAGCGCGCTCGCTGAGATGCACGCGCCTTGGGTGCGTGTGCGCTCCCGGGTACGTGCTTCCCCCCAGGAGTGTGTGTGGGAGCGGACCGCGCGCCGCATTGCTTGCGGCCAGGCCAGATGTGGCCGAAAACTCAAGCTGCACTTGACGGATTGCGGCTTTACCGGACCGGGTATAGGGACCCCTATCAGATTCCCCCAAATTTTCGGAGGTCATCTTGCAAGATAATGGGCCCGGAAATTTTTCTGAAGCTTCCCTCTGAACGGTCCTCTAACAGGGCGGGCGATTGTGAGCCTACCCAGCTCGGTACTTGTTGTTTTGCCAAGGTGCTAGAAAATTTGGGTTTATTGGGTGGTGATGAGCATGCTGAGGGCGTGGTGAGGGGAGTGTCGACGGTGAGCGTCACGCGTTGATGTGTGTGATGGGCTTAGTATGCGCTAGGTGAACTTTTGGTCTCCATGCGCGCGCGGCGCGGTATGCACAAGGTGCAAGATGTGTGACATGTTCACAAAGTGTGACGTGCGCATCGTGTAATGGGTGTGAGGTGTAACAAGTATCGTGTGCGTGATGCGTGCAGCGTGCGCAATGTGCACAAGGTGTAATATGTATGGTGTGTAGAGCTTACAACTATGTGATACATGCGACGAGTGTGCATAACAATACGGGCATCGCGTGCCCGTGGGGCGCATTGTGCATTGTGCATGTGAGGTGCAATGCTCGTGATGTGTGCTTAACGTGCGCAATGTGCACTGATTATGGGTAAGGGTGCAATATGCTTGGTGTATTGAGCACTCATATGTGGAGGATAAGAGGTTGTCGAGATGCGAGTTTCTGGTGCCCCCAAGTTTGCCATCGGGGTACCTTGTGTACATGGTCAGAGGAGGAAACCTATTATTGTGAGATATAGGGATGTGGATGTGGCGCCTCCATCTTCGTTGAGGCAGAAGGGTTTCTTAGTTAGCGAGGTTCTTGCTGTTTCTATCTTAATGTTGTTGTCCCCTCTGATCCAAATGTGACGTCATTGGGATCTTTTGTCCCTTTCTTTTATACAAATGTTGTTTTTTTGTAAATTTGGCTTGCAGCATCGTTTTGCGAGGGTTAGCCGAGCTATGAGCTGAAGAGGTCAGGATCCCTTTTGCGGCGATCTGAACATTTTTTAAGGGGAGAGGTCGGAGTCCCTTGTTGGGAACACCGAACACTCTGTAAGGGGAGAGGCCCGAGTCCCTTGTTGGGAACATTGAACACTCTGTAAGAGAAGAGGCTAGAGTCCCTTGTTGGGAATATTTAACACTATGTAAGAGGAGAGGCCAGAGTCTCTTGTTGGGAACACTGAACACTCTATAAAAGGATAGGCCAGAGTCCCTTGTTGGGAACACTGAACACTCTGAAAGAGGAGAGGCCAGAGTCTCTTATTGGGAACACTGAATACTCTGTAAGAGGAGAGACCAGAGTCCCTTATTGGGAACACTGAACACTCTGTAAGAGGAGAGACCAGAGTCTGTTGTTGGGAATACTGAACACTCTGTAATAGGAGTGACCAGAGTCCCTTGTTGGGAATACTAAATACTCTATAAGAGGAGAGGTCATAGCCCCTTATTGGGAACACTGAACACTCTGTAAGAGGAGAAGCCAGAGTCCCTTGTTGAGAACACTGAACACTCTATAAGAGGAGAGGCCAGAGTCCCTTGTTGGGAACAGGGGACACTCTGTAACGGGAGAGGCCGGAGTCCCTTGTTGGGATCACTGAACACTCTGTAATGGGAGAGGCCAGAGTCCCTTGTTGGGATCACCGAACACTCTGTAAGAGGAGAGGCCGGAGTCCTTTGTTGGGATCACTGAACACTCTGTAATGCAGTCATCAATAAGATTGGGAATAACACTTATTATTTGTCTCACGAATGTTAAAAATACAAAATACAAGTAGTGATGATGGAGCTCCAGAAAGCAAACTCTTCTTTGAGATGTTCATCCTGGGGATCGTCCCTGTGTCAGATCATTCTTGACATGTTGATTCAGAACCTTTGTTTTGTGGAGAACTCTCGAGGTACCCACGACGAACAAATCGTTCAATTTCTATCTTCAGTCTTGAACAATCTTTTGTCATATGCCCGTGACCTTGATGGAAGTCACAATATTTAGATTGATCCCCAGAATCTGGAGTAAGAGCTCTTGGCCTTTGGAGAGATGGATGGTTGCATATGGCAAGCAGCACTTCCGCTCGCAAAGTGTTGGGGGGAGTGAAGGCTTGATGTTGGTGATTCCCCCCAGTCTGTCGAGAATTGACGCGACGCGAATTGCTCTTTTTGGGAACTGATAGTGGTGTCAATCCCTGCTCTCGCTGTCTCTTTGAATTTCTTTTGAATTGTTGGCGGTGTTCTTCAATTGCATCGTTAGCGGCGATCTGGGGATCGATCAGTTGAACAAGATCAAAATAACTGGGTATAGTTTCTTATACTAGTGCAGAGTGGAAGCCACCAGGACGAAGCCCTCCAAGAAGAAATCCGCGTAGGAGTTCCATTTTTATTCCATGGATTCGTCGTGCCTCTGTGGTGAAACAACAGAAGAAATCTTTAAGGGTTTCCACTTCACTTTTACGGATACCTGAAATGTGGGAAGGATCGTTGAATCTAGCGGCTCGCGATGAGTTGATCCATGAATTGTTGTGCTAGTTCTGCGAAATCCTTGATTTCTCCTTCCTTTAGAGACATGAACCATGTGCGAGCTTGCCCTTTCAAAGTTGTCTGGAAAGCTTGACAAAACAGTGATTCGGGCATTGCAAGTTGCATCATGGTTGCGAAGTGCCAACAGCTT
>CM077094.1:165719843-165899420 GCA_039513925.1 Platanthera zijinensis
TTATTTTTGTAAGTTAAAGAAGTATGTAGGTGTTATATTAGAAATGAGGTAGACATGTTATTGTATGAAGCATGGGAAAAGAAACTGTGGGGTATGTACAAGGAAAAGAGGGGGTAAAACGTTTTAAAGATGGTGGTTATTTTTTAGAAAAATAGAGACAATAAATAAAGAGCGAAAAAATAGACGTGGGGTGCCTCCCAGGAGCGCTTTGTTTTATAGTCGCGTAGCTTGACTATATTGGCGGTTTATATATGGAGAAGGGTTATGGTTTCGCTCATACTGATCACAGGGTCGCCCGTTATATAAGACTTTAACCGATTACCGTTCACCTTAAAAGTGCCTTTTCCGGGGTGGGAGATGAGTATGGTCTCATATGGCCAAACCTCTTCAACCTTGAAGGGGTCGAACCATCGCAATTTTAGCTTACCCGGGAAAAGTCTAAGACGTGAATTGTAAAGATGGACTAGATCGCCCGAGAAAAAATTTTGGGGGTTTTAATTTTTCGATCGTGATAGAACTTATAATGCTCCTTATAGAACTTATTGCTCTCGTAAGCGTTCGCACGCCATTCATCGAGCTCGTTTAGTTGCAGTTTTCTATTCTGAGCGGCTAAGTTAGAGTCGAGGTTTAAGAGTTTTAATGCCCAAAGTGCACGATGTTCTAGTTCTATACGGGTAAATGACACGCTTTGCCATAGACTAATCGAAACGGGTACAACTGGTAGTGGTTTTGTATGCCGTACGATACGCCCATAACGCGTCGTTGAGCTTAGCGGACCAATCTTTTCTATTAAGTGAAACGGGTTTTTCTAATATTCGCTTAATCTCTCGATTTACTACCTCAACTTGGCCACTTGTTTGCGGGTGGTAGGGGGTGGCAAGCTTGTGCGTGACTCCGTATTTAGCTAACGTCTTAGCCATTAGAGCATTACAGAAATGCGTTCTCCTATCACTAACAATAGCGCGAGGCGTGCCGAAGCGAGAAAATAATTTTTTTAGAAACGTAACGACGACTCGCGCATCGTTGGTGGGGAGAGCTTGCGCTTCCGCCCCCGTGATACATAGTCGACCGCCACTAAAATATATGAATTTTTATAAGAAGGAGGTAGGGGGCCTACAAAATCTATGCCCCATAAATCGAAAACTTTGCATTCTAAAAACATATTTTGGGGCATCTCGTCTCGACGTGAGATGTTACCCGACCGCTGACAGCTATCGCATGCGCGCACAAAATTGTGCGCGTCTTTGAAGAGAGTGGGCCAAAAGTAGCCCGCCTCTAGCACCTTCCTAGCGGTCCGGTTGGCTTGATAGTGCCCCCGGCTGGACCCACATTGCAGTGCCTCAATATTTGTGTGCACTCCACTCCCGCGACGCATCTTCGAACCGCTTGGTCCGCGCAGATACGGAAAAGAAATGGGTCATCCCAAAAGAAATTTTTCAAGTCGGAAAAGAATTTTTTCTTTTGATGACTTGAAAAATCTTTTGGAAGTACCCGCGCGACTAAGTAGTTCGCAAAATCTGCGAACCAAGGCGAAGATGACGAAGAAGAACGAATGGCGAGAAGGCGTTCCTCGGGGAATCTGTCATTTATTTCAGATTCGACGAGCGCTTCCGCACCCGGATTTTCTAAACGAGAGAGGTGGTCTGCCGCTAGATTCTCCGCGCCCTTCTTATCTCGGATCTCCAAGTCAAACTCTTGTAGGAGGAGAATCCATCGAAGAAGGCGGGGCTTCGCGTCGGTTTTAGCTAATAGATATTTAAGGGCGGAGTGATCGGTAAAAACGATAACTTTAGATAGCGTAAGGTACGAGCGAAACTTATCGAAAGCGAAAACAACGGCTAAGAGTTCCTTTTCCGTCGTCGTGTAATTCACTTGTGCGGAAGTGAGCGTCTTGCTAGCGTAATAAATAGGATGAAAATGTTTTTCTACGCGTTGGCCAAGAACGGCGCCTAAGGCAATATCACTAGCGTCGCACATGATTTCGAACGGAAGGGACCAATTAGGGGCCACTAGAATTGGAGAATTGATAAGTTTTTGTTTTATAAAATTAAAAGCAGACTCGCAATCGCTACTAAAGACAAAAGGTGATTCCTTTTCCAAGAGGTGAGTAAGCGGCTTTGTTATTTTTGAAAAATCTTGAATGAAGCGCCTGTAAAAGCCCGGGTGGCCTAAGAAACTCCTAATAGATTTTATGTTAGTCGGCTGAGGAAGTTTTTCTATGATTTCTACTTTGGCCTTATCGACCTCTATCCCCTTAATCGAAATCTTATGGCCGAGGACCAAACCCTCCTCGAACCATAAAGTTACACTTTTCCCAATTTAAAACAAGATTCGTGTCCTCGCATCGCTGGAGGACACGATCGAGATTACGAAGACAATCCGGGAATGAGCATCCGAATACAGAAAAGTCATCCATAAATACTTCCATAATATCTTCTACTAGCTCGCCAAAGATTGCTAGCATACATCTTTGGAATGTAGCTGGCGCATTGCAGAGGCCAAATGACATTCTTCGATATGCGAAGGTGCCAAACGGGCAAGTAAAAGTCGTTTTCCCTCTGGTCTTCGGGGGAAATGGGAATTTGGAAAAACCCTGATAAACCGTCGAGAAAACAATAATATGGATGACCGGAGAGACGTTCGAGAATCTGGTCAAGGAACGGTAGTGGGAAATGGTCCTTGCGGGTGGCATCATTAAGTTTACGATAATCGATGCACACACGCCAACCCGTAACAGTACGAGTTGGGACGACCTCGTTGTGCTCATTCGCCACTACGGTTAGACCGCCCTTCTTGGGCACGACATGAATGAGACTAACCCATGCATTATCAGAAATGGGATAAATAATCCTCGCATCTAATAATTTAATTATCTCAGTTTTCACGACGTCTTTCATGTTTGGGTTAAGACATCGCTGCGGCTGATTTTGAATTTTTGCAATTATTGTTTAGGAAAATTTTGTGAGTGCAGAAAGAAGGGTTAATCCCCTTAAGGTCAGAAATTTGTCACGCAATTGCGTGGCGATGTTTAAGCAAAACCTCCAATAAATCGGAGGTCTCCGAATCGCTTAAATGCGAAGAAATGATTACCGGGAGTGTATCATTTTTCCCCAAAAAGGCGTATTTGAGGGATTCGGGTAATGGTTTGAGTTCTAGGGTGGGCGGTTCTTCTAGCGAGGTTTTAGATCTAAAGTCTTTTGAACCAATTGGTTCAAAAGGCACATCTGTAGACGCATCCTCATCGCAATAAAATTTTCGAGCGAAAAAATATTTTCGTTTAAAAACTCGGACTCGAAAACCGGAGAAGAACAATCTCCATAAAAAAATCTAAAGAGTAGCAGAAATCGTCGCTCGGTGACGAATCTTCCATTGAGGAGTTAATAGAAAAAGTAACTTGGTCGTCTCCTACCCGAAGGAGAAGCTGACCATTACTTACATCGATTAACGCACGTGAGGTTGCGAGAAAAGGACGACCAAGTATTATTGGTACGTTGGCGTCTTCCTCGATGTCTAAGATGACAAAGTCCACCGGGAAGGTGAACTTGTCTACTCGGACAAGGACATCCTCAACTACCCCAATGGGGAACCTAACCGAGCGATCCGCTAGTTGGATGCGCATATTGGTAGGAGCAGGAGTACCCAAATCTAAACGCAGGAAGAGCGAGAACGACATCAAATAAATGCTCGCGCCTAAGTCTGCCAAGGCGTATTTTACTAATACATGGCCAAAAAGGCACAGGATGGAAAACCGTCCCGGGTCGTTTTGTTTTGAGGGCAATTTACTAGTAAGAGCCGCCGAGCAGACAGCGTTGAGAGATATATGCGAAATATCCTCGAGTTTGCGTTTATTAGAAAGTAGTTCTTTTAAAAATTCGCATATTTAGGCATTTGCAAGATAGCCTCGCAAAAAGGAACATTAATATGAATTTGTTTAAGTAATAAAATAAATTTTTCATATTGCGTGTTTACTCGCTCGTTATCTAACTTATGCGGGTAGGGCAACGCCTTGTTTAAAATAGTTTTGTCGTTAAAAATCGGTAAGGGTTGCGTAATTGAAGAAGAGGGAAGAGGGGTCGGAGGTGAAATATGTACCTGAGGATCGATCCGTTTTGGATCGACCACCTCCTTACCGCTACAGAGGGTTATAGCGTTGGCAGTTTCCCTTGGATTGGGCTCCGTGTTCCCTGGCAGTGCCCCCAGAGCGCGTTCCGACATAAGTCGCGCCAGCTGTCCAACCTGGATTTCTAAATTTTTTAGCGATCCGGTGATGTTTCGGATATTGGACTCGTTGGACGCGACATAACGATTAAAATTTTCCTCCACCGGGGATGGCTTCATAGGAGGGGGAGGAGGAAACGTGGGCACAAAAGGAGGGGGAGGAGGGCGCTGCGCGTTGTTCGGGTTGCTCCATGAGAAATTCGGGTGGTTCCTCCAACCCGGATTATAGTGGCTACTATAAGGGTTGTTTTGAAAGGAGGGACGCACCGGATTTACCATGTAGTCCATGAACTCGTCGACTACGCAGACGTTAGAGGGGGGAAGAAAACAAGGCGGAGTGGAGGAGGCAATAGACATCTCCGCCACCTGCTTAGTTAGCCTTTCGACTTGAAGGGCTAGCTGAGCAGTGACATCCACTTCATAAAGGCCCGCCTGCTTATGGCGCGCCCGCGGGGTATTCCATTGATAGACATTCATAGCCATCTCTTCGAAAAGGGCCTGGGCGGCCTCGGGGGTCTTATTATTCAGAGTGCCCCCGGCAGCCGCGTCAATCATTTGACGCGTCTGACTATTCAGTCCGTTATAAAAAATTTGTACCTGCAACCACGTTGGCAGCGCATGGTGCGGGCACCGGCGGAGAAATTCCTTAAAACGCTCCCAAGTCTCATAAAGAGACTCGGAGTCAATTTGCACAAAAGAGGAAATGTCCGCCCGCAATCTTGCAGTTTTTGCGGGTGGAAAATATTTAGTAAGGAATTTCTCCGCCAACTCCGCCCAGGTCGTGATGGATCCCCGCGGGAGGGAGACCAGCCACTCCTTGGCTTTGGACTTAAGGGAGAAGGGAAAAATGCGCAAGCGAATGGCGTCATCAGTGACGCCATTAATCTTAAAAGTATCGCAAATTTCCAAAAAATTAGACAAGTGATTATTCGGGTCCTCATCCGGCTGTCCGTCGAACTGCACGGCATTTTGGATCATTTGTATAACACTTGACTTAATTTCAAAATTATTGTTCGCCACAGCAGACCGAACAATACTCGACCCCGTATCATCCAAGTTGGGTCGAGCGTAGTAAGACATCGTATGCTCGGTCGCTTGGACATTATTTGGGTCGGCCATAGAAGAGAAAGAGGGTTCTCCGGTGGATTCTGCGGGGTCTAAAAAGGGAATTCGATGTAGAGATCGGATACGCGCAAGAGAGCGGTCGATCTCAGGGTCGAATTCAAGATTTTCAGAACTCGAAGGTTGTCTGCGGGTCATGCACCCTAAAAAAAACAACGAAGGGGAAATGATTATTTTTTTTGTTTATAAAATTTTTTATTTGAAAATAAAGTAAAATTAATAGTGTCCCGGATTCAATATAACAACCGTCTCCCCGGCAACGGCGCCAAAAACTTGATGGTCACGGAACCGAGACCGACTGTGGTTGGTTCGAAATGGTCTGATTCCGTGGGCCGAGTTAGATGATCGAGTTTTCTAACGAGAGGAGGCAAGTGCACCTATCGCAAGTAATACTCGGTATTCGGGAAAATACCGAGGTCGCATTATTCTCGGGGACGCGTTGATTATATCTATGTACAACCCCGTATCCAGCGAGTGGGCTAGCAGGAGCCGATCCGGCCGCCCAGACCGCCCCCGAGCCCCAGGCGAGTTCAGCAGGGCATGCCGAGCCCAGCATGCCGAGTAGGGGCTCGACAATCGTCGAGCCGGGCTCAAAGATCGTGGAGCTGAGCCCGACGAGAGGAGGCCATTCATCGTGGGGCCGGCCGAGTACGTGCTCGTCTAGAGCCGAGGGGTTGGCGAGTGCCAACGCGACCGTCATCTGCGAGCAGGGGCTTCAGGCCTAACTTTCCAGGCCTGAGGCGAGGCGAGCCGGATTGTGGCATTGAGAGAGGCGAGCTCACTCGCCGCTTTTCACCTCGGCGTGGGGGGAAGCCTTCTCGCGCCCATACTCGCCGCCCCCGCCCAATGGGCTCTTCTCTGGGCCGGCCCGCCCTTCAGTTGTGGGGTGTTTTTACCATGTTATCCCCTTTGGATTACCTATGGTCCTCGAAAACAGTGACGGTTGGATATTTGCAGACCATCTTTTCCTATAAATAGGACCCAAGGGGTACCTCAGAAGACACTTGCTGGTGCCCGGTCTTCTAGCGCTTTCTGAGGTACCTTAGCTTCAGCACTTGGCTAAGGAGGGGAAGCGCTCTAAGATCTTCCGGGTGTGCGGTGGGACCTCCGTGCTGAAGCCTTGGGTCTGTTCCCGGTCCCTCTCCCTTGACCCTTGGGCTTGTGAGTAGAGAAGTAAGTGTGCGATCACCCCTTCCGCAAGGGTCGGACTCCACAGGGACCGATTTTTCGGTTTCAACACTTTGGTGCGGTGAGCGTGGAGCGTGGTCAGCACAGAAAATCTTCCACAGGACTAATGGCAAGAGACGAGGGGCATGGTTCAGGAAGGGGGGACTCGCCACTCCCTCCCCCTCCCGCGATGGCAGGGATATCCGCGGAGCTCAGGGAGGAAGTGCTCGGGCTAGTTAGGGTCGCACTCGGCATGCGAGCCGAGAGTACGACGCCTGCGGTTCCCGTGGTCGCCGATCCAGCGTTAGGCAACGATGCCCCCCTCAGGCGCGCGGGGAAGGAGGTCGCGAGCGAGGGGGAGCGCGAGCCGAGAGGGCGAGTCCTCTTTCCGGGCTCGGCGGGCGAGTACCTGTTCGGCGAGACGGCGGGGAGGGAGTTCCCAACTCGCCCAGCTGAAGGAGGAAGTCCCTTCAGTGAGTTCGTCTCGTCAGCCCCGGTTCCAGAAGGATTCCGAGAGCCGGAGATGTCCTACTACTCAGGAAAGGGAGATCCGACCCAGCACGTCCAGTGTGTTGGAACCTTAGGTTCTGATTTGGGTTAGGATCACTATTAGGATAATTAGTTTGACCCAAAATGTATAGTCTAAGGGTCATAGGTCTTTCCAGGTATTCCTCAGAAAGAATCCCAGAAGAAGTGCAGAAGAATTCCAGAGAAAATCAGTTTTGAAGTTCAGAAATTGCAGTCCAGAAATAGTCGAACGGAGTTCAACTATTGCAGTCCAGAAATAGTCGAACGGAGTTCTACTATTGCAGTCCAGAAATAGTCGAACGGAGTTCAACTATTGCAGTCCAGAAATAGTCGAACGGAGTTCAACTATTGCAGTCCAGAAATAGTTGAACGCAGAATCTCTGAACGCAGAATCTTTGAGCGCAGGAATCTCTGAACGCAGGAATCTCTGAACGCAAAATCTCTGAACGCAGAAATCTCTGAATGCAGAATCTCTGAACGCAGAAATCTCTGAACGCAGAATCTTTGAACGCAAAAATCTCTGAACGCAGAATCTCTGAACGCAGAAATCTCTGAACGCAGAATCTTTGAACGCAGGAATCTTTGAACGCAGAAATCTCTAAACGCAGAAATCTCTGAACGCAGAATCTTTGAACGCAGAAATCTTTGAACGCAGAATCTTTGAACGCAGAAATCTTTGAACGCAGAAATCTTTGAACGCAGAAATCTCTGAACGAAGAATCTCTGAGCTCAGCTCAACGATCTCCGAACTGAGCTCAACGATCTTCGAACGCAGTTTGAAGAAGCTTTAAAATTAAAATTCAGTGTTGTGATTTCCTGTGCCGTTTTTCAAACAGATTTATTTACAGCTGGCAGATTTAATTAAGGCTATTGAGGCGATTACAGCTATCAGAATTAATGTTATATATTCTTAAGAATATAGCCGTTTGGAGGCTGCATTAATTATGGATTAAATCATAGATTTAGTGCCAATTGATTCCAAAATAAATTACCATTATTCTTGGGAAAAGGCTTCAGCCGTTTCAAGACAAGAATTCAAATGTTTGAATTAGTCCAAGGGATATATGTATATGATATACAGAAGATTGAAAATATATATAATATATATCATAAAGTGACAGAGAAAAAAAAAGAAGCAGGCATATACAGATCATCTTCATCTTCTTCATCTGCTCCAGACTTTCAAGAGACACAAAATCAACATCAGTCTAAAAGCTTGCTGGAGAGCAACATCAACTTGAAGGCCTACACCCTGAAGCAAAGCTTCCACTCCTGAACTATTCTACATCTCAGGGGGAGCTTTGACAATAACAATCCACTTGTGCTTCTCTTTGCTTGTTGAATAGAGAAGACAACATCAACTCTTCCTTCCTCCTGTACAAAGGGTTCTTGAACTCCCTTCAAAAGTTCTGCTTGGTTTCTGAGACCTTATCAAAACTCAGTGGTGGCAAGACACCTGATCAAAAAATCCAGTTTGGTTTTTGAGCACCTTATCAAAAGCTCATTGGTGCTCAGGACACCTGATCAACTCATCCTGCAGTGGATTCCTACCAGGGTGGTAGAAGAGTGGATGTACCCAGATTTGGGGAACCACTATAATCCTTGTGTTGTCTGGATTGCTTGCTCTGTTTTCTTCCTTATGTGCTGTGAATTTTATTTTGCATTTTATTTTCTAAAAACTCTTAATCATATCAGATCTATCACCTCACTTTCAATTGGTATCAGAGGCAGGTTGATTGTTTGTACAGGCTAACACCTGAATCAAAAGATCCTTGATAGATCTTATTATTCTTAAGAGTTTTTCATGGCACAAAATGAAGAATGGTCAAGCACTGGACCTCCTAAGTGCAATCTGGACAAGCTTGCACTATGGAAGGCAAGGATTAGGCTTTTTATGAACTCTATTGATGAAGCCATTTATAATTCTATTTTGTCAGGTCCCTTTACACCATCTGCAGCTACAGAAGCTCAAAAACAGCTTAAGATGGCTGATGCACAAGCAATGAACATTCTTGCAGAATCAATGTCTGATGACATTTTTCAAGAGATTGTTGAATGTTCATCTGCAAAGGAAATTTGGGACTCTCTCTCAATAATGGCTGCTGGATCAGCAAAAGAAAGAACATCAAATGCTGATTCCTGGAGTAACTCTGAAGCTTCATCTTGCACAACTGAGGATGAAGAAGAAGCAAGAGCAAGAGAATTTTGTCTAATGGCAATAGATGCATCTTGCAAAAGGTATGATGAAGATAAAGAATCTGAATCAGATGATGATGAAGATCAGGTTATCTCTACCCTTAACTTTTCATCAGAAGGACTTAAAATAGATTTTAAATTATTATGTAAAGATCTGATTCAATCTAAGAAGGAAATAAAACTTCTTAGAGAGGAAGTAAATAAACTTTCTTATAAAATATAAAATTCAATGAAGATTTAGAAATTGCTTTAAATCATATAGCCTCATTAAAATCAGTTAAAGATTTTCAGAAAATCTGTGTTCAACATAATTCGTCGAACTCAGTTCGACGAACTCTGAATAGAGGTCAACGAAATTTGAACAGAGAAAACAACCTATATTATTCTCTGAAACGAGATCGACGATCTCACTATAAATCGTCGAGCTCAGGTCAACGAAAATACTCTTCGTTGAGCTCAGATTTTCATAGCAAAGATTTTAAATCATTTCATAATCAAAAATTTAAAAATCCTTATACCCAGTGGTTCATCCCTTCTAGGAAACTTCATCCACTTGGCTATAAAGATTTCCCTGGATATTACTTTACTTCAAATTATTATTGTGAAAGAAAAATAAGACCCAAGGCAAATCTGGGTCCAGAATTCCTAACATCTCCTTTCAAGAAAATTGTTCAGAAGGCTACAACTATAGGGGAGATTATCAGAATCTCAGAATGAAAATGAACAGAAGTGCAGCTGTCACTTTATTAGATTCTATGCAGCTGCCCCTTTGTTTCTGTTTGTATTTCTTTTATTTTGAATCCCTTTTTAACAAAGCACCCATGTACATCTGCTATCATATTATAATTCAAGCAGATCTTTTTGCTTTGTATTTTGTTTTTATGTAAATAGTATCCTCACCCAAATAGGGGGAGATTGTTGGAACCTTAGGTTCTGATTTGGGTTAGGATCACTATTAGGATAATTAGTTTGACCCAAAATGTATAGTCTAAGGGTCATAGGTCTTTCCAGGTATTCCTCAGAAAGAATCCCAGAAGAAGTGCAGAAGAATTCCAGAGAAAATCAGTTTTGAAGTTCAGAAATTGCAGTCCAGAAATAGTCGAATGGAGTTCAACTATTGCAGTCCAGAAATAGTCGAACGGAGTTCTACTATTGCAGTCCAGAATTAGTCGAACGGAGTTCAACTATTGCAGTCCAGAAATAGTCGAACGGAGTTCAACTATTGCAGTCCAGAAATAGTTGAACGCAGAATCTCTGAACGCAGGAATCTCTGAATGCAGGAATCTCTGAACGCAAAATCTCTGAACGCAGAAATCTCTGAACGCAGAATCTCTGAACGCAGAAATCTCTGAACGCAGAATCTTTGAATGCAGAAATCTCTGAACGCAGAATCTCTGAACGCAGAAATCTCTGAACGCAGAATCTTTGAACGCAGGAATCTTTGAACGCAGAAATCTCTAAATGCAGAAATCTCTGAACGCAGAATCTTTGAACGCAGAAATCTTTGAACGCAGAATCTTTGAATGCAGAAATCTTTGAACGCAGAAATCTTTGAACGCAGAAATCTCTGAACGAAGAATCTCTGAGCTCAGCTCAACGATCTCCGAGCTGAGCTCAACGATCTTCGAACGCAGTTTGAAGAAGCTTTAAAATTCAGTGTTGTGATTTCCTGTGCCGTTTTTCAAACAGATTTATTTACAGCTGGCAGATTTAATTAAGGCTATTGAGGCGATTACAGCTATCAGAATTAATGTTATATATTCTTAAGAATATAGCCGTTTGGAGGCTGTATTAATTATGGATTAAATCATAGATTTAATGCCAATTGATTCCCAAAATAAATTACCATTCTTGGGAAAAGGCTTCAGCCGTTTCAAGGCAAGAATTCAAATGTTTGAATTAGTCCAAGGGATATATGTATATGATATACAGAAGATTGAAAATATATATAATATATATCATAAAGTGACAGAGAAAAAAAAGAAGCAGGCATATACAGATCATCTTCATCTTCTTCATCTGCTCCAGGCTTTCAAGAGACACAAAATCAACATCAGTCTAAAAGCTTGCTGGAGAGCAACATCAACTTGAAGGCCTACACCCTGAAGTAAAGCTTCCACTCCTGAACTATTCTACATCTCAGGGGGAGCTTTGACAACAACAATCCACTTGTACTTCTCTTTGCTTGTTGAACAGAGAAGACAACATCAACTCTTCCTTCCTCCTGTACAAAGGGTTCTTGAACTCCCTTCAAAAGTTCTGCTTGGTTTCTGAGACCTTATCAAAACTGTTGGTTATCAGAACCATCAACAGTGGCAAGACACCTGATCAAAAAATCCAGTTTGGTTTTTGAGCACCTTATCAAAAGCTCATTGGTGCTCAGGACACCTGATCAACTCATCCTGCAGTGGATTCCTACCAGGGTGGTAGAAGAGTGGATGTACCCAGATTTGGGGAACCACTATAATCCTTGTGTTGTCTGGTTTGCTTGCTCTGTTTTCTTCCTTATGTGCTGTGAATTTTATTTTGCATTTTATTTTCTAAAAACTCTTAATCATATCAGATCTATCACCTCACTTTCACAGTGGTTCGAAGACGTGGTGTCAATCCGACAGATGTCGGATGGTTTCAAGTGTAGGCTCTTCGCCATCACCCTCAGGGAAAAAGCGAGGGAGTGGTTTCATCAGCTCCCGGCCGGTTCCATCTACTGCTTCGAGGATTTGCGCAGAGGATTCATGTTGAGATTCACCACCTCGAAGAAGAGGAAGAGGGAGGTCGAGTCCCTGTTCCGTGTCAAGCAGAAAGTAGGGGAGACCCTGGGAAGTTACCTGGACAGGTTCCAGGAAGAACTGTCCCAGGTACAAGAGATGCCAGGGCACACAATGATGGTGGCCTTCACCCTGGGTCTCCAGCCCGGGTTCTTCACCATGGAGTTGAAGAGGACGCCTCCGGTGTCTTTCGAAGCACTCTTGGAGAGGGCGGTAAGGGAGGCCGACATGGAGGCGGCACATTCAGAGTTCGCTCGGAGGTTGGCTAGGTGGGCCGTGGAGGAGGAGAAGCCAAGGGGAGGTCGGGCCCAGGAGGAGAGAAGGGTCGAGCCCAGATAGAGAGAACAGCAGCCACAGCAGCATAGGTGGGGGCGTCCGGAGCCGAACAACCGATTGGGTTGGAGGCCGGAGTGGCAGGATCAAGGGCCACGGAGGGGCTATCAGGGGGGAGACAACCGCCAAGATGGGCGTGGCCAGTTTTACCCCCAAGGGGGAGGCAGGGCCAGAGACCGCCTCTTCCCGACCAGGAGGAGGCCATGGCTATCGCCCTGGGGGGGCGAAGGAGAGGGCAACCGAGGAGGAGGAGGGAGGTCAGGATAGACCTGCCCTATTGCGACTACCATCAAGAAGAGGGGCACACGACGGTCACGTGTCCGGAGTTCCTCGAGGTGCGGGAGAACAGGGAGCAGCAGCGACAGCTGCGGAATCATCAGGAGGTACGGATTGAGGAAGTCCGGCCTCAGGTGGAGGGGGATCGTTGCGAAGACCGGGCCGATGTGGGGACCCGAGGGGGGATCGGAGTGATCCATGGGGGGGTGGGAGTCGAGGCTTCCCGGATAGCAAGCCTCCACACCATGTACCGAAGGAGCATCGGCTCCACATCTCAGACTCCACCCCCGGAAGAGAGGATCACCTTCTCAAGGGAGGATATGCCGGGTCACGATGACCCCTTCTGCGATGCGCTGGTCATCCAGACAGCCATCGAAAATTTCACAGTCTCCCGGATCCTCATTGACAATGGGAGCTCAGTCAATATCATCTTCAAGAAGCCTTTCGATGCCATGCAGGTAGAGGCCAAGAGGGTACTGGCCTCCGATGGGCCCCTCTTCGGCTTTTCAGGGGAGAGGAAAGAAGTAGAGGGGGGAGTGGGACTCCATGTCAGCTTGGGGGGACAGTCCCGGAACTGTCGATTTGTCATAGTAGAGGCCCCCAGCAGCTACAACGCCATTTTTGGGAGACCCCTCATCAGCGCCTTCCGATGCGTCCCCTCCTCCTTCCATCAATGCCTTAAGTTTAATGTGGACGGGATCCAGGTCCGGGTTCGCGGTGACCCCAAAGTAGCTCGGGAATGCTACGTGACCGCGGTGAATTTAATTTCTTGGCAGGAGGAGGCCGAGGGGATGGGGAGAAGGATGGAGGAGATGGAAGGGCAGGAGGCCGGAGAAGAAGGCGGGGAGGAAGGAGGAATGGAAGGAGAAGCACGCGAGGGGATGCTCCCAGAAGGGTCAGTTGGGGCGATGATCCCAGGGGAAGGGGAGGTCCTTACGCCAAGAGGGGAGGACGCCGCAGAGTGGGAGGAGCAGTCCCGGTTGGAGGCCGCCGAGGAGGTCGTGGAGATGGAAGTCCTCACCCAGGGTGGCAGGGTGGAGAAGGTCCGCATCAGCGGGGGGCTGACCCCGGAAGATCAAGGCAGGATGCTGGAGTGCATCCAAAAGAATGTGGATGTCTTCACCTGGAGCGCAGCGGAGATGCCTGGGATTGATGCCGACATCGTCTGCCACCGCCTCAATCTACACCCGGAGGCTCGCCCCATCCAGCAGAAGAGAAGGTCCATCACGGACAAACTGGCCGAACCCATCAGGGAGGAAGTCTCCAAGCTCCTTAAGGCCGGCTTTGTTTCCGAAATTCAATACCCCGGCTGGGTCTCAAATGTTATAATGGTGAAAAAAGGGGACGGCCGGTGGAGGATGTGTGTAGATTTTTCACTACTTAATAAATCATGCCCTAAGGATTGTTACCCCTTGCCTAGAATCGACGCGCTGGTAGATTCAGCCGTTGGTTTTTCTGTAATGAGTTTTTTGGATGCTTTTTCAGGTTATCATCAAATCAGGATGCACCCTCCTGACATAAAAGATGTCTCGTTCATTACAGGGGATGGGTGCTACTGCTATAAGATGATGCCTTTTGGGTTAAAAAATAAATGCAGGGGCTACATACCAGAAGATGATGGACCGTGTATTCCAGGGACAGAAAGGAAGGAACTTGGAAGTGTACGTGGACGACCTGATGGTAAAAAGCAGAGAGGTCGATTCTCACCTCCAGGATCTGGAGGAGACCTTAGACACTTTGCGCAGATACAAGATGAGGTTGAATCCTCTAAAGTGCATCTTCGGGACAAGCAAAGGCAAATTTTTGGGTCATCTCCTCACCCCAGCCGGGGTCGAACCCAACCCTGACAAAGTTCGGGCAATTATGGAGTTGGGGGCACCTCGGGATGCGAAGGAAGTACAACGGCTGACAGGGAAGCTGGCGGGACTAAGCAGGTTCCTCTCCCGGGCCGGGGAGAGGTGTTCCCCCTTCTTCAGGACCTTAAGGGGAGGTCGGAAGTTTGAATGGACCCCGGAATGCAAGGAGGCATTCCAGGCCTTGAAGAGGCAGTTGACTCAGGCCCCCTTGCTCCAAGGGCCAAAGGAGGGGGAGGACTTGTTTTTGTACTTAGGGGTCGGGGCGGAGGCCGTAAGTTCTGTTTTAGTTCGGAAGAGGGGAGAAAGCAGCTGCCCATCTATTATGTGAGTAGGGTTCTGAGGAAGGCAGAACTCCGCTATCCCATCTTTGAGAAGTTGGCCTTCGCCCTAATCATCTCGGCCCGGAGACTCAGGCCCTACTTCCAGGCACACTCCATCCAGGTGGTAACTGACCACCCCCTCCGCAGCATCTTCGAGGGAGTGGAGCATTCGGGAAGACTCGCCAAGTGGTCGGTGGAGTTGAGCGAGTTTGACATCTCCTTTGTCCCCCGGCTCGCAATCAAGGCACAAGCAATGGCTGACTTCCTGGCTGACTATGTGGTTGAGGTGGCAGAGGACAAACTCATTCGTCCCATCCCTTGGAAGGTGATGGTGGATGGTGCTTCAGGGAAACACTCCCTGGGGGTTGGGGTCGTCTTGGAGAGCCCCCAAGGGACCCGGATCGAGCAAACGGTGGTGATACATTTCTCCATAACCAACAACCAGGCCGAGTACGAGGCGGTAATCGCGGGACTACACCTGGCCAAGGAATTGGGGGTGCATGATGTGAAGGTCCTCACTGAATCCATGGTAGTGGCCTCCCAGATCAACGGGGAGTTCGAGGCAAGGGAGCCCACCCTACAACGATATCTGGCAAAGGTTAAGGGAATCATCGGCAGGTTCCAGACCTTCTCCATTCAGCATGTGCCACGGGAGTAAAATGAACAAGTCGACCACCTCGCCAAGCGCGGCCCTCGGGTGGGGGGCACTATCACGGACCTCTTCCACCCATCCCTGGAAGAAGGAGAGTTGATGGAGATAGATCGGCGGTCCACATGGATGGACCCATTCACTACCTACCTGTCCATCGGAGAATACCTAGAAGGGATGGATAGGAAGAAGCTCAAGTACAAGTCGGCATATTACCTTTTGCGCGACGGGCAACTTTACCGCAAGACCCTTTCAGGATTACTCGCCCGTTGCGTAGCGGAGGGGGAGGTGCCGAGAATTTTGGAATAAGTTCACTCCGGGGAGTGCGGGAGTCATTCAGGAGGTCGGACCCTGGAGGGAAGAATCATCAGGCAGGGGTACTTCTGGCCTACCCTGAGGCACGATGCCTTAGAATTTGTCAAGAAATGCCACAAGTGCCAACTGTTTGCCCCCCTCCAACTGCAACCGGCTCGGCGACTCAGGAGTATCACGGCCCCTTGGCCTTTCGCAATTTGGAGAATGGACCTGGTAGGTCCCTTCCCACAGGCAAGTGGGCAGAGGAGATTCTTGCTGGTAATGATCGACTATTTCTCCAAGTGGATGGAGGTGAAGGCTTTGGCCAAGGTAACCTCGCAGATCATTCGAAATTTTGTATGGGGGGAGATCATCTGCAGGCATGGGATGCCCCAGGCCATCGTCACCGACAACGGACCACAGTTTGCCAGCAATGAGTTCATTAAGTTCTGTGGAGAGCTCGGGATCGACCTCAGGTTCGCCTCTGTCCACCACCCTAGGAGCAACGGGCAGGTAGAGGCGGCCAACAAGATCATCGTGAACCTCCTGAAAAAGAAGGTGGAGAATTTGAAGGGTAATTGGGTGGAGCAACTCCCCTCGGTCCTCTGGGCCCTGAGGACTACCCCCAACACCGCCACCGGGGAGACGCCCTTTAAACTATCTCACGGAAGCGAGGCGGTGCTCCCCATTGAACTCGAGGTCCATACTCCCAGGGTTGCCGAGGCAGAAGCTGGAAGGGAGGAGTGGAGAGTTGAGAATGAGGAAGAACAACGACTCTCTTTGGACTTGATAGAGGAAGTACGCGACCTCTCCGCAGTCCGGCAGGAGGAAGTCAAGCGGAGGATGGCTAAGTACTTCGACAAGCATGTCCGGGTCAAGCAGTTCGTGGAGGGCGACCTGGTTCTAAAGAAGGTAGATGCGGCGGGAAGATCGGCAGCCGTGGGCAAGCTCCATCCAAATTGGGAGGGGCCCTACATCGTGAAGGAGGCATTAAAGTCGGGAGGATAACACCTCCAGAATGTGGAAGGCGAGACTTTGAACCACAACTGGAGCGGCGACGACCTGAAACGCTTTTATCCTTGAAAACTTGTACGTACCTCAGCTTTTTCCGAATGCTTTGTATTTGACTCTTTCTCCACAATAATCGTAACAATGACATGCAATGTGACGGAACTTCCATTAAAGAGCGACATTAAACACTCAGAAAATGGTCTAAGTCTTCTCGCTCTGGGGTTAGGTCTCGATTCTCCCGCTGTCAGGCTCCCTCCAAGCTGGCAGGGCCGGAGTCTCGATGGACGTCGTTATGACCCTGGAGCTGAGCCCGGAGGATGTTCAACACCCGCCCTCAGGCTCCCATCTAGCTGACTGGCCTGGTGGTAGCACCCGGGAGAGGCAAATGGTCTAAGTCTTCTCGCTCTGGGGTTAGGTCTCGATTCTCCCGCTGTCAGGCTCCCTCCAAGCTGGCAGGGCCGGGGTCTCGATGGACGTTGTTATGACCCTGGAGCTGAGCCCGGAGGATGTTCAACACCCGCCCTCAGGCTCCCATCTAGCTGACTGGCCTGGTGGTAGCACCCGGGAGAGGCAATTGTTCCAAGTCTTCTCGCTCTGGGGTTAGGTCTCGATTCTCCCGCTGTCAGGCTCCCTCCAAGCTGGCAGGGCCGGGGTCTCGATGGACGTCGTTATGACCCTGGAGCTGAGCCCGGAGGATGTTCAACACCCACCCTCAGGCTCCCATCTAGCTGACTGGCCTGGTGGTAGCACCCAGGAGAGGCAATTGTTCCAAGTCTTCTCGCTTTGGGGTTAAGTCTCGATTCTCCCGCTGTCAGGCTCCCTCCAAGCTGGCAGGGCCGGAGTCTCGATGGACGTCGTTATGACCCTGGAGCTGAGCCTGGAGGATGTTCAACACCCGCCCTCAGGCTCCCATCTAGCTGACTGGCCTGGTGGTAGCACCCGGGAGAGGCAATTGTTCCAAGTCTTCTCGCTCTGGGGTTAGGTCTCGATTTTCCCGCTGTCAGGCTCCCTCCAAGCTGGCAGGCCGGGGTCCCGATGGACGTCGTTATGACCCTGGAGCTGAGCCCGGAGGATGTTCAACACCCGCCCTCAGGCTCCCATCTAGCTGACTGGCCTGGTGGTAGCACCCGGGAGAGGCAATTGTTCCAAGTCTTCTCGCTTTGGGGTTAAGTCTCGATTCTCCCGCTGTCAGGCTCCCTCCAAGCTGGCAGGGCCGGGGTCTCGATGGACGTCGTTACTGTCCGGGGGGTGGACCTGGAAGTTGACACATGACAAGCGTGTCCGAGCAAATCCACCAGTTAGAAGGGCGAGCTCAAGGGGTCCTGTCCCCCTTGGTTTTCTGTCAAAAAGGGGTTCTTCGATCCACCTCCGGTTGGTGGAAGAACATACCCCCCCCCCCCCCCGGGGGCGAGCCCGTTCTCGCGGGGTCTGCTCGGCAGAGGGCATTCCTCGGTATGACAAGCTGGCGCCGGCGACAACCATTCTCGCGAAGATCGCCTCGCGGGTAAGCGAAGAGTTCGCGAGCCTGGTCGCCGCCAACGCCCAAGGCCTCTCGCCGAACGCGAATCCTAACTCACGTGCATTCTAGCGCAAAAAAAAAGAAAAAAAAGAAAAGAAGTCAGAAGCAAAGTTCCTTTCATTATGATCGCAAAAGAAGGAAGGGCTCGCCCCGGCGAGATTACAGGAAAAGAGGGGGGATGATTACAAAAAGATAGAAAAAAGGAAAGGGAGGAATTCGGTCAGCTCTCGCCCTCCTCTCCCGAATGGCGGTCCTCCTCGCCCCCAAGCGATCGTTCCTTGCCCTTCGCCCCATCAAAAAGGGAGCCGAAGCTCTCCTCCTTCTCGCTGGGCGGAGAAGGCGGAAACAGGCTCGGCAGAAGGTCCCGGACCGCCACCTCCTCGCAGCCCTCGGCCAGAATCCCCGACCCCTTCATGGCATTCAGGAGGCATTCAGCAGACTCGATCGAGTTGACTCGCAGCCGCTCCATAACCTCCCCCTCGCCGAAGACCCGGGGCCGCTTGTAGGGAAAAGGCGGCTCGGCACTGTCTGGAGGGAAGAGGGCTTCCGTCAGCCGGCTGACCTCGCCTTGGAGACAGCGGTTCTGCTCCTTTAGCGACTCCACCTCGGCCGCCGACCGAGCAGCAAAAGCCTCCTGCTCGCGCGAGCCGGCCTCCTGATCCGCGAGCCGGAGCCGCAGCAGGGCAGTCTCGCACTCCAGCTCACTGGCGCGAGCTTGCAGTACCTTGGCGGACTCGGCATCCTGAAAGACAAGAGGGTCAAACTCTCTGAAAAACATTTTCCAAGTTAAAACAAGGGTTGGTCGACTCTTACCAGCCTGCCTGAAGCCTCGTCGAGTAAGCGCTCGGCGATGCCGAACCGCCGCTCCGCGTCGGCAGCTTTCTCCGTCGCCAGGTCGCGCTCCTGCTCGGCTTTGATCAGGAGTTGGCTGAGCTGGAAGCCACGGCGGACCATCATATGGTGGAGTTCAAAGGCCCTCAGATGCTCCTGCAGGCCCTCGTGACCTATCTGCCGGGGGGTCAGGTTCGTGTAGGCGTCGGCGCCCTCCCGGCCATAGAGGCCGAAGCCAAGGGCAAATGCGTGGCCCGTGGGAGGCCGGCGAGCTCCCCAGGAAGGAGCGCGAGTGGAGACAGAAACACGATGGGCTCCCTCGTCCCAGAGCAGCATCGGCTCGCCGGCCGCGTCCTTGCTCCTTCCCCCCTTCCCAAAGTGAGGGTGGTCCTTTGGAGCTCCCGAGCCACTGGGGGCGACCTCCTCGACGGAGGGAGGAAAGGGGGACCCGCGCCTCTTCTTGCGGGGGGATGATATCTCCTTCAGTGGGCTCGCCGGGGCTTCGTCGGAAAAAACCTCCGGCGAGCTCATGAACCTGACGGGCGACGCGGGCTGCCGTGGAAGGCTTCGCGAGACCACCTTCGCCCTTTTAAGGGCCGAGGGGCGGTGGACCGAGCTCGGCCCCCCAAGCTCCAACCGCTTCTTACTGGAGGATTTCCCCTTGACCTTCTCTTCCCGGCACGCCTCAGCCGCGGCCCGAGCCCGCTCGAGCGGATCCGAAAACACCCCCGGGTCGGCGAAGGGAGGGTTCACCGGGATCAGTCGCTCCCCTGCAAAAAGACTTAGACAAAGAATGAGGTTCTGGTCGGTTAGGCCAAATGGCGAGCGGAAGGTGAGCGAGACAAACCTTCACCGGGAAGGATAGGTGGCAGGGATTCGAGGCCGCGACGGAGGAAGGCGACCTCGAAGTCCTTATACAAGAAGAACTTGTGGAGTTCGGCATCATTACCAGACACTGACGGCGGCCGGTAAACCTCCTCGCTCTTCTGCAAGGGCGAGAACGGGATATTGCCGAGGTCGCCCCGGATGAAGGCAATCTTCGACATCCAGTGGTGGTTTTTGTTGGCGACCTCGCGGATCTTTATGGACGTGCCGCCAAAGAAGGCGACCCCGTCGGCGTTGGCTTTGTAGGAGAAAAGCTTGCGGAAGACGGTTAGGTTGAACTCGATCCGCTCTCGGCGGAGGTAGCAGGCAAACCCCACTATCATGGCGATAGCGTTGGGGTTGAGCTGCGCGGGCACAGCGCCGTAGTACTTGAGTACCTGGCGGACCTCCGGCCAGAGCGGCAGGCGCAACCCCACCTCAAAGTGCGAGATGGGGAAGGAGAGCTCGTCCTCGAAGAATGAGTTAATGGCCTCATGCTCCGCCGGGAGGCGGGCCACGAAGCCGGTGGGAACGTAATCCGCCACAAACTCGGCGAGCTCGCTCGCCGTGGTATTCCCCTCGAAAAAGCAGTGATCCGCGAAGTTCTGGGCACACTTGGAGCGGCCCTCGGAGTCGGGGTTTCCTTTACCCATGCTCGCGGAGGAGACGAAGGCGCGCGAGCAGAAGGTAGGAAGGGCAAGGAAAGGAAGGGATGAGAAGACAATAAAGGCGTAGCCGGGGGTAGGTGGGAATCCCTATTTATAGAAAAGGAAGGGGAAGTGAAACCGACTGACCAGCCCGGCTCGCATACCCCGCTTCGCGTATCCCGTCTCATCGCTCTGTACTCACCGACCTAGGCGAGCCTAGCTAAGGAATCCGAAAAGGCACGCACCACTCGAATAAGAAAAGGCTTGCTCGCGCGATAAAATTTATACACTTTATTCAGCATTAAACAGAAAATTATCCAGAGTAAAGAAAATCAGAAAAACGCGCGCGTAGACCAGGCGGCAATGGGGGCGAGTACCGGTCGGCTCGCAAGAGAGCCGTCCTCAATTACCCCGGTCTCGCCGGCCCGATGCCGCAAGCCGCTGCGCAAAAAGTTGCCGAAGCTGCCCCAGGTTCCTGTTCGCCGCTCGCAGGTTCTCGTCAATCTCGTCGAAGAGTATGGAGGAAGACGTCGCCGCATACACCGAGCTGATCCTCGACTCGCCAGCAAGTCGCGCGCACTCCTCCTGCAGTCTCGAATTGTCTTTCTTCAGTTCCTGGAGCTCGCGCACTAACTTTTTGAGGACCAGTTGGCTCCGCCTCGACCGTTCGGGGCTGCCCACCTCCGAGTCCAAGAAGATTTCCAAAGCACGCGGCGATGGAAGGGGCGAGTAGACGGCCTGCTCGGCTGAGTCATCAGCCCCAGATCGGTTTGGGAAGCCTGGACAGGGAAGTCGAGATAGCGAGTGGGAGGGGCGAGCGTCAGTTAGAATCAGATGCAAAATGAGGAGGTCAGGGGCATACCTTCAGTGTCCTGGGGGGAAGCAGGAGCGGATGTATGCTCGGCGTCCATCCCAGTAATCGCAGGAGCAGAGGAGGGATGTTGAGAGTGAAGGCGAGCCGGCGATACCGACCCCCGCGAATCTGGCTCCACGATTTTGGTGACAAGTGGCGAGTCTCGCAGGCGCGGGTCAGGGGGGATTCGGGCTCCTTGGCGGGTAGACCCTCGACCCTTGGTGTGGAGACCTCGCCGCCTTGGTCCTGTTCGGCGGTGAGATCCACAAAATCTTTGTCATGAGGGGCCAGGGCAGAACGGTTGGAAGAGTCGGAGCCATGGGCTAAAGTATTCTTTAGGTCGACAAAGATGTGCTCGGCCTCGGGAGGAAAGGGCCTCGCCCTCTTGGCCGAGCCAAATTCAGCAAAACGGCGGGCCGGGGCGCTCAGATCCATCAGGGCTGCGGCACGAAGGGCGGTCTCCTCGCGCGATTTCGCGAGTCGTTCCATGACTCCTTTCGGGAGTGGCATCTCGACAGGGCTTAAGTAAAGAGAGGGGCGGGGGTCAGTCGAGCAGGCAGGGCATGTATATATAGCCATCGGTGGGTCCTACCAAGAGATTCCTTTCGGCTCCTGTCGCACTCGCAGGATCCTAGTGGGTTGGATGTTTCTTTCCGAGTTTGTGCCAACCTCGCAAAGAGCAGGGATTGTGTACAACCCCGTATCCAGCGAGTGGGCTAGCAGGAGCCGATCTGGCCGGCCCAGACCGCCCCCGAGCCCCAGGCGAGTTCAGCAGGGCATGCCGAGCCCAGCATGCCGAGTAGGGGCTCGGCAATCGTCGGGCCGGGCTCAAAGATCGTGGAGCTGAGCCTGACGAGAGGAGGCCATTCATCGTGGGGCCGGCCGAGTACGTGCTCGTCTAGAGCCGAGGGGTTGGCGAGTGCCAACGCGACCGTCATCTGCGAGCAGGGGCTTCAGGCCCAACTTTCCAGGCCTGAGGCGAGGCGAGCCGGATTGTGGCATTGAGAGAGGCGAGCTCACTCGCCGCTTTTCACCTCGGCGTAGGGGGAAGCCTTCTCGCGCCCATACTCGCCGCCCCCGCCCAAAGGGCTCTTCTCAGGGCCGGCCCGCCCTTCAGTTGTGGGGTGTTTTTACCATGTTATCCCCTTTGGATTACCTATGGTCCTCGAAAACAGTGACGGTTGGATATTTGCAGACCATCTTTTCCTATAAATAGGACCCAAGGGGTACCTCAGAAGACACTTGCTGGTGCCCGGTCTTCTAGCGCTTTCTGAGGTACCTTAGCTTCAGCACTTGGCTAAGGAGGGGAAGCGCTCTAAGATCTTCCGGGTATGCGGTGGGACCTCCGTGCTGAAGCCTTGGGTCTGTTCCCAGTCCCTCTCCCTTGACCCTTGGGCTTGTGAGTAGAGAAGTAAGTGTGCGATCACCCCTTCCGCAAGGGTCGGACTCCACAGGGACCGATTTTTCGGTTTCAACAATCTACTCTTCCAGGAACACTATTATCTTACTATTAGTAAGGTGGGATTTTTAGTTTAATTAAAACGGAAAGAAAGAGAGCTGAATTTTACTAAGTTAGTTCGATGACGGGTTAACGCTCGGCATCGAATCAGATTAAGACTAAAATAATTCTTAACAATTATTGAACTTAGTTTTTAAATTAATAAAAGGCACTTGGCCGTGGAGGTTCCATAGACATGAGCTCACCTTGGTCTAGGGATATCGCTCACCTGGGCGCTAAGGTTATTCGACCGAACGTTAGTCCGACGAAGGATTCCCCTTAACGCCCACATTATGCTAAGAACCCCGCTATTGGGTGGGGAACCCAATCCGGCAGAACTACGTTTCTCCTCTTTCGAGGGGGCGTACGCAGTTCTCTTTACCCAAGTGGGATCGGTCCATACGTTCGGACTCTCGGCGTTGTGTATGGATAACGGAAATAGAGCCCACAAATCGATTATGTGGTCCTATGCGTCGTTAACCCGGGGCAAACCATAAGTCCTTAAATTAAAATAAAAATAAAGTTCTTTAATTATTTCAAATTATTTTATAGGTCCCAATGCTCTTCGATGCCGAAGGCTAATAGAGATTAGTCACTCATCGGTATGGGGACGGCTTTATGTTTTTAGGTGAAGCGTGAGTGTTAAATTGAGCACTAAACAGTTATAAGAGAAAACACAAAAAAACAGGACAATTAGATAAATTGAAGGCTAATTGATACAGGCACTCACGCACACTTCAAAACCATAAAGAAAATTAAATAAAGCAAGCCCTACTCAAATGAGTAGGCGGGAAATAAATGCAAGTACAAGTCCTACTCAAAACAGAGTAGGCGGGAAATAAATGCAAGTACAAGTCCTACTCAAAACAGAGTAGGCGGGAAATGACAAGTCATACTCAAAACTGAGTAGGCGGTAAATAAAAGCACACACACGCACACGTACAAAAATGAAGGGAAGCTATAAAAATAACTCATACACGCACGCACACTATGCAAAAAAATAAGAAAAACAATGTGCTCGAAAAATTAAAACAATTGCATTTCTACCGCTAGAATGCGGTAGAAATGCATAAAAAGTAAAAATAAAAATTAAACGGGTAAAAAGTTTTAAAAATAAAAAGTTAAAATAAAGTGAGCGAAAAATTATAACGACTATATTTTTATTCTTATATTTTTATAAAAACTCCTAAAAAGTGAAAATAAAATTAAAAAAAAAAGACAAAAAGTTTTACGATCCTAAAAAGTCTAAGTTAAAGAAAATTGAAAATAACACTTTTAGATGAGTTTTTATAAAGCCTTATGAATGAAAAAATAGGAAAAAGGAGAAAAGCTAAATCTAAAAAGTGCGGAAAATGAAAATAAAACGGACATTACAACGGCTAGAAAGTGCAAGAAAATCCTAAACTAAACTAAGTTATGAAAGCTAAAAAGAAAACATAAAAAGAAAATCACAAAAGGGAACGAAAAAATTACTTAAGAAGGGCGCTTCCAATTGAACATTTCAACTTTGCAAGATAGAAAATCTACCATTTTATTGAATAAAAAGGCTATTACATGGAAAGCTAAACCAAACAACCTAATACAAACTAAGAAAGATAGGGAGAAATTCTCCTTACATAGCTTAGAAGCCAAATGGGCAGCACCTCCCCTAAGTAAGATGGACCAAAAAAGTGGACCATTAAAATTTTCTGAAAGCCCTTATTTATAGGCAAAATTTCGGGTTAGTCACGCCCGTGACTAGGGCGTGACAGGGGGGGCGTGTCGCTACTGTACATGAGTTGATCGGGTGATTTGACTTGAAAGTTGACTTCGGCTGAAATTGTGGCGGTCACGCCCTAGGTCACGGGCGTGACATGTGTCAGTCACGGGCGTGACTGGGGCGTGTCGGGGAGGTCGATCTGGGCGCGGTCCGGCCGCAAAGTCGCGCGCGTCACGTCGGGCCAGGTGGAGTTGTCACGCCCGTGTCACATTTTGACACGGGCGTGTCTGGAGGCGTGTCGAGCTTGGTTTGATGAGGGTCGATCGTCGAGCTGGCAACCTGGAGTGGACGATCGTTGAGGGAGTGACACGGGCGTGTCAATCATGTGACACGGGCGTGTCAATCATGTGACACGGGCGTGTCAGTCAACTTTTTTTGACTTTTTCTGGAATTTTTTCTGGAACAAAAATAAACCTAAGTTAGAAATAATATTTACAAAAATAAGCAATTTATTGAATAAAACTAATTTAAAAAGGAAAAAATAAACTAAAATAATATATAAAAACATAGAAAAATTTGATATATTTACAACTCATCACCGCCCAAGTGGGCGGCCTGCCCCTTGCAGCCGCCCAAAGGGGCGGCCTGCCTTTTCTTAGCCGCCCAAGGCATGGGCGGCCTCCCTCTTGCAGCCGCCCAAAGGGGCGACCTTTCTTCCTAGCCGCCCACAATAGTGGGCGGCCTGCCTCTTCGAACTTCCAACAAGAGACAGCCTACTCTCTCTCTCTCTCTCTCTCTTCAGCAGAGGCAAGGCCTGCTCTCTTCAACAGAGGCAAGGCCTGCTCTCTACAGCAGAGGCAAGGCCTGCTCTCTTCAGCAGAGGCAAGGCCTGCTCTCTTCAGCAGAGGCAAGGCCTGCTCTCTTCAGCAGAGGCAAGGCCTGCTCTCTTCAGCAGAGGCAAAGCCTGCTCTCTTCAGCAAAGGCAAAGCCTGCTCTCTTCAGCAGAGGCAAGGCATGTCTGCTCTCTTCAGCAGAGGCAAAACCTGCTCTATTCAGTGAAGGCAAGGCCTGCTCTCTTTAGCAGAAGCAAGGCCTGCTCTATTCAGCAGAGGCAAGGCCTGCTCTCTTCAGTAGAGACAAAGGATGCTCTCTTCAGCAGAGGCAAGGCCTACTCTCTTCAGCAGAGATAAGGCCTGCTCTCTTCAGCAGAGGCAAAGCCTGCTCTCTTCAGCAGAGGCAAAGCTTCCTCTCTTCAGCAGAGGCAAGGCCTGCTCTCTTCAACAGAGGCAAGGCCTGCTCTCTTCAGCAGAGGTAAGGCTTGCTCTCTTCAGCAGAGACAAGGCCTGCTCTCTTCAGTAGAAGCAAGCTCTGCACTCTTCAGCAGAAGCAAGCCCTGCTCTCTTCAGTAGAGGCAAGGCCTGCTCTCTTCAGCAGAGGCAAGGCCTGCTCTCTTCAACAGAGGCAAGGCCTGGTCTCTTCAGCAGAGGCAAGGCCTGCTCTCTTCAGCAGAGGCAAGGTCTGCTCTCTTCAGCAGAGGCAGCGCCTGCTCTCTTCAGCAGAGGCAAGGCCTGGTCTCTTCAGTAGAGGCAAAGCCTGCTCTCTTCAGCAGAGGCAAAGCATGCTCTCTCTTCAGCCGCCCAGCAGAGGCAAAGTCTGCTCGCCGAGTTCGCCCAGTCCTCCATGATGACGTTACTGGGCCCCGCTTCTAGAAGATCATCCCCGTGCCTATAAATAGCCCCCAATTCCTCTAGTTTTTTGGGGGGGGGGGGGGGGCGTAAGAGGAAAACTGCTGCTGCCAGCAAGACCTGTGGACTCAATTTTCAAGTCCTCCACAACTGATCATCAAGATCTGCGAACTCAGTTTCCCAGTCCTCCGCCGCTGCCAGCCAGCTTACCATCAAGCCTGCGGCTTGCTAGCAGCCTCTTTTCCTTATCCTTTGGCAACTCCTTCCTTAGCCTCCAGCTTCCCACCTTGTACCCTTTTATTGCTTTCTCATGTAAAGGTGCAATAGATAAGCTGTAATCTTGTTTCTTGATTAAAGTAAAAGCTCGTCGCAAGAGTGGCATTCAAGCCGCGGCAGGCGAAGTCTGTTGTTGTCGCTGTTAGCGGCCCCTTCTGTTCTCCTATTCTCTTGGTATCAACCATCAGAGCTCAACCGTCAAAGTAATCGTCTGCTTGACAGTTCCTGATCAAGCTTCTCCGTTGATCATCAAGATTCTCCGCTGATCATTAAGCTTATCCGCTGATCATCAAGCTTCTCCTCTGATCATCAAGCTTCTCCGCTGATCATCAAGCTTCTCCGATGATCATCAAGCTTCTCCGCTGATCATCAAGCTTCTCCGCTGATCATCAACCTTCACGGCTGCTCTCAGCAAACCTCTCCGCTATACCCGTAAACCTTCCTTCTTAACCTAGCTTGTGAGATTCGAACAACCCGTTAACTAGGTGGTGCCGTTTTCGCGCATCAACAGTTAACACGCGACCTTCAGATCTCGAACAGACAGTGAAATCAGTGGTTACTCATGTCAGACCATCAACCAGCCGAGAACCTTGCTCCAAGTCCCAGTGAAGATCCTCTTTGGGAGGCCTTAGAGCAATCTCGCAGAGAAACTGCACAATAGTTTCAAGTAATCAACCTTACTCTAGAAGCTATCACGCAGCAATTGGCCGAACAATCTTCGGCAGCGCCAGCTCCTCCAATCGATCAAGCACCAGCATCCGAGACTCCTCAAGTTATCCACCGGCCTATCCACTGGTCTATCCTCCTCTTTACACTTTAACCTTTCCGCAAAGGCCTGCAGCCCCTTTACGATCTCAGAATGATGAGTTTGCAGCTTGTCAAAATTTCTTCGGGAAGCTGCCCGAGGAAGTCCATCTAGAGTCCTAAAATTTCAGGGAAGTCATCCCTACTCTTCAGCTCCTCCCTTTACTCCTCCCGGAGCAACTTTTCCCTTCTACCCCACTGCTCCTTATACAGCTACAACTCATGCTCCCTATTTTCCTTATGTAGTAGAACAAGAAGAGCCGTCACCATTTACAGAGAATGTTCGGCATGAACCAACTCCAATTAACTTCAGAGAATCAATGTTGCCCATTTACACTGGAGAGACTGATCCAGTCAAACATCTTCAAGCCTTTGAATCAACCGTAGCTCTCAAGACTCTTTCAGATGCTACCAAGTGCAAGCTTCTTATAATGACCTTTGATGGCCCAGTGAGGGATTGGTTCTATGGACTTCGTGCTCAGTAATCTCTTCCTTTGCTAATTTGTGAAGAGAGTTTATGCTCAGATTTTCTACTTATGCAAAGAGAAAGGGCGGTCCAGAAGCCCTCTTTGAGATCAAGTAGCGAGAGAACGAGACTTGGTCTCATTTTGTAGATCATTTTCAGAAAGAAATCTTGAACATTGAGATCGTCGATCAAGAAATGTACCGAGTGGCTCTTATTCATGGTCTGCGTGAAGGGCCACTCAAGTTTGAGGCTAATGTCTGATATGCCCGAAATAGATGTATATTTACGCAAGTGTACGTGCCGGATCAAGTAATATAAAGTGAGAAGTGATCGTTCCCTCGAGGAGGTGATTGACCTAGTGATCACAATTACTAGATCTTCCCGTTCTCTAAATTCAAGACGATAATTAAGGTGAATTTCTAGATTTATTTAGAGAAATACTCTTGAGACAAAAACTAAAATGCGCGGACAAGAAAATATTATTATCCAAGTTTTAGGGAAGCAATCTTGCATGTTAGTTTCCCTTACCTATTGCGATGATTTTTTATAGAAAAAACTTTCATGAGTTGTTTGACTTCTATCTTGCAAAGATTTAAAAGCGGATCTCTTTATCCCTCGATTTCCGAGATCCGGTCACCCAAATTCCCCCAGTTATCTCTAACTTGGGTGGAAAGAAAGTAACGAAAAGCGCACAAATCCACAATGCTAACTCAAGAGGAAATCTCTTTCTCTCTCGAAGTTATATTGGAAATTAGGTTACACTTACACCGCTCCTCTCTCGATTCTCGCAGTGCAGTAAAAAGATGGAATTTTGACTAAAGAAATACGCGACTCCTCTCTCGAATCTCGCCACGTAATATAAAGGATTCAACCCTAGACTAGCATAACTCCTCTCTCGAATCTCGCCATGCTAACTAAAGATGAACACTTACTCAAAACATCCACAAATAGAGAACACAGTTCCAATAAAGATAGAAAATCAAACAATCATTAAGTCAAAACATTGAATCAAGTCATCACAACAAGTAAGGTACTCACAACACACAAGATCTAAGAAATTAGTTCATGGTGGAGAGATGAAACCAAATTAGATGGATCTTACTAGACATGCTTTAGAAAATTCAAAAGTTTTCGAAAATAATTCACTCGGATGTGCAAAATCCGTTGCTCTTGATGATCCGGAGTAGTCTTCTTCTTCTTCTTGCCTAGGGTTTTTCGCCCAAGATGGTTTTTCTCCTCCAAAAAACTCTCCTCCCTTTTTTTCCAGAACTCCTTTAAAACCTTGCTAAATACGGCCCACACGTTTCCCAAGGGGCGCCCCCTTTCAAATCTGGGAATGGCGGTTACTTTTTAAATTTCGAAATTTTAAATTCGTCAAAAGGTTGCAACCTTTATTTTCTGAGTGTTACAACGCCCGCGCTGTGCCTACTCCTGCATTGCCAAACAGCAAGTGAGACATTGCAACTATTTATTTTTTTGTGCGTTGCAACCTTTTTCTAGATTTTGATATTTTTGCAGATTTCCGTCCATGAGCCTATTCCTCTTGCACCACTAGTAAACATACAATGAAAAGAGACCAAATTAGCCTTGAATTAGATAATCAAACAATTACTTTCATTTCTAGAGTTTTTTGTGTTTATTCGTGTCGGATATGCCGAGTAATATGTCAGAAAATGTGGCTAGATAACTTCTTTTGGGAAGTTATCACACCCCCACACTTGAACCTTTGCTAGACCCGAGCAAAGAGAAATAATTATTTCTAATGGGTGTCCGATAATTATTACACTCCAAATCAGAACAATCCTATCTTAACCTATATTAGTCCAAGATACTCAAGAAGTTCGCTTTACTCAACTGATAAGCTTGATTATCATTAAAAGTTCAAACATCACAAATCCATTAGCTTGATAAAAGATAAAGCAAACTAAAGAATTTTGTGTAGTGTGTGCGCCTTCTTCCAAATTATTTACTCCCCCATACTTTTTCATTGAACATCCTCAATAATTCAAAAGGGTAAGAATAAGCTAAGTCATTACGCTAGCCCTGACAAGAATTAGCAGTATACGAGAGCATAGGTTTAGCTTTGGCTTGGTTGGCAATTCATGAATAGGCTTAAATAGTGGTATGGTAATTCCCTAGTTAATAATCTCAATCTTTCACTATATTACGAGGTTCAATCATTAAGCCTTAAATATATAAACATATAGTGTCTATAGTTGGGATCATTCCTTTCTCTTTTTTTTATATGATCACAGTTGAGATCATTCTAGATAGGCGTGTACATACTTAGGCAGCATATCACTATGACAATTCACAATTTTTCTCTTTTTTTTATATAAATGCTGAATTGGAACACCCATAAATGACTAGTGGATTAAGATAAAACTAGTTAAATATAAAGAATTTGGTCATTCAGTAGTGGGTAGCAAAATGATACAGAACCAATCAAAGAATCTCATGAAAGTTCAAAATGGTCTAGCTACTAAAACATTATCTTGACTCAAATTATTACTTAGTTCTTGCTCATCCCATTTCCTAATTTTAGAAATCAACATCAAAAGTTTTCAGAGAAGTAAACGAAAACTAGAGAAGGATGTGCATGAAACAAATGCCTTAGAGTGCTTTATCAAAAAAAAAATCTTGCTAATTTTAAATTCAAAATCTGAACTCCTAGGATTCCCTAGCCGTACCAATTAATTATCATGGAACTTCAAGAATAACTTATCACTAAGTACGGTCAATATACGAAATATTACAATTACGAGTGATCAAATTATCTACCACCACAATTGCAGGGGCAATGTTAACCAACACCCCCACACTTAAGGGCTTGCTAGGCCCTAACAAGGTTAATGTGTTATAAAAAAAAAATATTCTTTCTATACACCTCAGCCTTTGCATGAATTAAATAAAAATGAAATTGAAACAGTAAAAACTCCCCTGATAAGGAAATGATTTCCTTTGAGTCTCTTGAGTTTCTTTAATGTGCTCCCCATTTGCTCCGATGATCTACAGTACTCCGTACCATATTGGCCTGCCAAACTTTTATCTTGGCGATGACAGAAGAGAACAAAATATGGAGGCAATCTAATAAAGTTCGTAACTGCATGAATTAGCAACAACAATGAACCATAATAACTTAATCGCCTTCATTTTCATGTCATAACTTTCAATTATAGCAATAGCCTAAATCATGTTATATCTATTTGAACATAAGAGCATAGTAATAAAGTAAATTAAATTTAGACTTTCCAAAACATCTAGCAACTTAATGAGTCCAAATAAATACGCAAGATCATATCATATCCTGTGAGTAGTGCAGAGTAACTATTCACCGTGCAGTTAAGCAAAATAGTTCAAAATAAGGTCATCCAGAGCATAAAAGAAACAAAATAGTATCCATCAACCATTAATACAGTCATCCAAAAACAAATAAATCAAAAAGGATCTAATCAGACCCCCCCTCATCGTCTTCTTCGGGTTCATCCATTTCTTGATCCTCCTCGCCTTCTGGCTCTGCCTCTTCTTCCTGATTCCTTTCTTCCTCCTGATCCTCGTCTTCTTCATCAAATTCGGTTGGGTTGAGAGTGCTTCCATCAGCCACTAGCAACTCTCCCTTGTCATCGAACTGCACTGATATCGAAACGGCTCTTCATCCACCTGCAACTTTGCTCTCTTCAAGAGCCTATCAATCTTCCTCTCCATAATATCTAGTCGGGAATGGAAGTAGCAGTGCTGGCATCTCAAGTATACCTTTATGAACTCAATACTATCCATAGCTTCATGCAATGTGACCCCTTCCCCTGATGGCACTGCTACTTTCTCTCGCTTTCCGGCCGATGACGTTGAAGGTCTACTTCCTATTCTTTTGTGAGGTATCTTAAAACCGCTGTCCATATCAGTCCCAACTTTAATATTCACCTCCACCACTACTCACCTAATCAAAACATAAGAAAAACTGGAAGAAAAACTACTAAATTCAAACAATGAACTAAACATAAAGCGATGGGTTGCCTCCCACTTAGCGCCTAAGTTAATCAATCTAGGTTTAGCATCCTTTTTCTCTATCAAAAATCGTATAGCTGCATGGTCCGTATAAACTATCACCTTAGATAATATTAAATAGGAGCGGAATTTGACAAAAGCAAAAAACAACTGCTAATAGTTCCTTCTTGCTAGTGGTGTAGTTTATTTGTGCGTCGATCAGTCTCTTGCTAGCATAGTAGATTGTGTGGAAGACCTTGTCGTGCACTTGTCCTAAGACCGCGCCCACAGCAAAATTGCTTGCGTCACACATAATGGTGAATTGTAGAGACCAATCAGGTGTAATAATAATCGGTGAAGAAACTAGACTTTGCTTTAATGTATGAAAGGCGGCTAAACACTCCTCGTCCAAATTAAAGTGGGAATCTTTCTCTAACAACTGGCTTAGCGGCTTAGAGATTTTAGAAAAATCTTTAATGAAACGACGGTAAAAGCCTGCATGGCCCAGAAAACTACGCACTCCCTTAACATTAGTCGGTGGGGGCAATTTTTCTATAACCTCAGTCTTCGCTCGGTCTACTTCCAAACCCTTCTTGGACACCTTGTGTCCCAGAACAATCCCTTCCTTGACCATGAAGTGACATTTTTCCCAGTTTAAAATTAAGTTGGCTTGAATGCATTTGTTCAAAACTTTCTTTAGCACTTCTAAACATTCATCAAACGATCTCCCAAACACTGAAAAATCATCCATAAAGATCTCGATCCCCTCATTAATTAGTTCAGTAAAGATAGCGATCATGCATCGCTGAAATGTGACAGGAGCGTTGCATAATCCAAAAGGCATTTTCCTAAATGCAAATATTCCAAAAGGAGAGGTGAAGGTTGTCTTCTCCTGATCCTCGGGAGCTACCATGATTTGATTATACCCCGAGTAACCATCTAGGAAACAGAAATACTCATTTCCTGCTAACCTATCAAGAACCTGATCAAGGAATGGGAGTTGGAAATGATCTTTCCTAGTCGCTTTATTCAACTTTCGGTAATCCGTACAAATCCTCCATCCAGTTACCGTTCTAGTGGGAATCAACTCGTTGCTCTCATTTCTAACTACCGTAATACCCCCCTTCTTTGGCACACACTGAACAGGACTTACCCACCGACTATCGGAGATAGGATATATAATACCCGCATCCAGCCATTTGATTATCTCCTTCTTGATCACTTATTTCATGGGTAGGCTAAGTATTCGTTGGGGTTCTATTGAATCTTTTGATTCTTCCTCTAGAAGGATTTTATGCATGCAAATTGAAGGACTTATCCCTCTAATGTCTGCAATGGTCCAGCCTAATGCTCTTTTGTTCTCACAAAGAACCGCAATCAATTTATCTTCATTCTCCTTTACTAAAGATGCATCAATAATAACCAGTAATGTGTTATCCTCACCTACAAAAACATACATTAGGTTTTCGGGTAGCGGTTTCAATTCAAGCATAGGTGGCTCTACAATAGAAGGCTTCATGATCTCCGACTCGCTTAACCTGCTTATTAACTCAAACGCGTTAGCATTTGGTAAATGCTCAAAAGTACATAACGCTTCCTCAGTTTCCTTTGAATCTGGATCCCCTTCTATTTCTTCATTTGTTAAAGCACTAAGAATTTTGTGCTCCCAAATATTTTCATTATGCATCATCCATATAGGTGCACTCACCTCCTCAATGGAGAAACACTCCTCTTTATCATCCGGAAATCTCATGGCTTTGAGGATGTCGAATGTCACATTCTCATCATTAACTCTCATCGTAAGCTCACCCTTCTGAACATCAATGAGTGTTCTTCTGGTGGCCAAGAATGGTCTACCAAGAATGATGGGGACATCCTTGTCCTCATCCATATCAAGTACTACAAAATCAGCGGGGAAAATGAATTTCTCCACTTTAACCAACACGTCTTCTACAATTCCCTTAGGAAATGCAAGAGACCTATCGACCAACTGTAGAGTAAGAGATGTAGGTGTAATCTCCCCTAGACCCAACTTCTTATAGATAGATAATGACATAAGGTTGATGCTCGCTCCAAGGTCACATAACGCTCTCCCAACAAACTTTACTCCAATAGAACAAGGAATTGTGAAACTACCAGGATCCTTAAGCTTGGGTGGCAGCCTTTTCTGCAATATAGTACTACACTTCTCAGTCAACGCCACTATCTCTTTATTAACAAACTTTCTTTTCTTTGTCAAGATATCCTTCATAAACTTAACATAACTAGGCATTTGCTCAAGGGCCTCGGCAAATGGGATGTTTATAGTTAGTTTTTTGAAAATATCCATAAACTTCTGGAACTGTATGTCAAGTTTGGATTTAGCCAGTCTAGATGGAAATAGGGGTGGTGGGTAGATTACGTCTTTCTTTTGGTTTAATTTCTCTTTTTGCTTCTCTCCCACCTCCTTCTCTAATGTGCTCGACTCACTCGGCATCTTACTCGCCTCTTCTTCCCTAGCTTTCTCAAGCAACCCCTCCCCACTTGGAATCTCTACACCACTCCGTAAGGCAATAGATTTGCATTGATTATTATGATTTTCTTTTGTTGGATTTAGTGTGGTATCAGAAGGTATAGTTCCAATGGGTCTTTGACTTAATGAATTTGCAAGTTGACCCATAGTTGTTTCTAGTGATCTTAACGAAGATTCTATTCCTCCCATTCTTGAGTCATACTTTTGGAACATGCCTAAGATAAACTCATCTGATATCTTCCTTTGGTTTAATTGTTGGGGTTGAGAGTTATTATTGATAGGAGGGTGGTTCATATTTTGATTGAACCCTTGTGGGTGATTCGCCCCTTGATTGTTTTTCCAGGAGAAATTAGGGTGATTTCGCCACTCGGGGTGATAATGATTGGCAAATCCAGGTGGAATTTGCCTTTGTGCTCCTCCTATATAATTTGCTTCTTCAGAAATTTAATTTAATTGCTCCACCGTCAATGAAGCACTAGATGAAGGCTGTGATAATGAATCTAATCTCTTATTAATTAGGTTGAACTGTGATGCCATTTGAGCGGCCAAAGAAGTGATTTGGTCCACTTGGTGGATACCAACCGTGTTGTTGTTCCCTTGACGCTCATAGGCTTGATAGTTATTTGCAGTGAGATCTTCGAGGATTGCATACGCATCCTCGGGATACTTCTTAAGTAACGATCCTCCAGCAGCCCCGTCTACTAAGATCATGGTTGCAGTTTGCAACCCATTATAGAAGGTAGAAACCTGCTGATATAGGGCTAACCTATGGTGGGGACACTTTCTCAGCAGCTCCTTAAAACGCTCTCAAGCGTCGTATAGTGTCTCTCCATTTCCCTGTATGAATGTGGTTATATCTCTTATTAGCTTTACAGTTTTCGAAGGAGGAAAGTATTTATGTAAGAATTTTTTGACTAGTTGCGTCCAAGTTGTGATACAATCATCAGGTAAAGAATCTAGCCAATCCTTAGCCCTCCCTTCTAGTGAGAACGAAAACAGTCATAACATAATTGCATCATCGGATGCCCCGTTACACTTAAACATATCACAGATGGCTAAGAAAGTTTTTAAATGAGAATTTGCATCCTCATGACTTAGACCCCCAAACTTATTGTATTGAACTTGTTGCATGATTAGTGGGTCCATTTTAAAGTTATTTGCTGCAATTGCCGGACGAGCAATGCTGAAATGCAAACCTCCACTTAGAGGTGTATTATAGTCGTAGCATGTCATGCGAGGAGCATTAGGTTGAACATTTTGTTCAACATGCTCCTCATTATCATCAACGTTATTTTGCACATGATTATCCATCGCATGATGAATAATGTTAACGGTCCTAAAGTCTCTCCTGTTTTGTCTACAGGTACGCTCAATTTCAGAATTCAAAGGCAATAATTCTACTTGCATATACCTGGACATACACTTCACAGGGTTTCAAATAAACTTGATTCAAACAAATAAACAAACAAACAAACAAAGACTTGATCTCTAAGTACTAGGAATTCATTAATATTATGAAAATAATTAACACTAACTCAAAAGCACCTCCCCGACAACGGCGCCAAAAACTTGATACGCCCGAAATAGATGTATATTTACGCAAGTGCACGTGCCAGATCAAGTAATATAAAGTGAGAAGTGATCGTTCTCTCGAGAAGGTGATTGACCTAGTGATCACAATTACTAGCTCTTCCCATTCTCTAAATTCAAGAAGATAATTAAGGTGAATTTCTAGATTTATTTAGAGAAATACTCTTGAGACAAAAACTAAAATGCGCGGACAAGAAAATATTATTATCCAAGTTTTAGGGAAGCAATCTTGAATGTTAGTTTCCCTTACCTATTACGATGATTTTTTATAGAAAAAGCTTTCATGAGTTGTTTGACTTCTATCTTGCAAGGATTTAAAAGCGGATCTCTTTATCCCTCGATTTCTGAGATCCGGTCACCTAAATTCCCCCAGTTATCTCTAACTTGGGTGGAAAGAAAGTAACGAAAAGCGCACAAATCCACAATGCTAACTCAAGATGAAATCTCTTTCTCTCTCGAAGTTATATTGGAAATTAGGTTACACTTACACCGCTCCTCTCTCGATTCTCGCAGTGCAGTAAAAAGATGGAATTTTGACTAAAGAAATACGTGACTCCTCTCTCGAATCTCGCCACGTAATATAAAGGATTCAACCCTAGACTAGCATAACTCCTCTCTCGAATCTCGCCATGCTAATTAGAAGATGAACACTTACTCAAAACATCCACAAATAGAGAACACAGTTCCAATAAAGATAGAAAATCAAACAATCATTAAGTCAAAACATTGAATCAAGTCATCACAACAAGTAAGGTACTCACAACACACAAGATCTAAGAAATTAATTCATGGCGGAGAGATGAAACAAAATAAGATGGATCTTACTAAATATGCTTTAGAAAATTCAAAAGTTTCCGGAAATAATTCCCTCGGATGTGCAAAATCCATTGCTCTTGATGATCCAGAGTAGTCCTCTTCTTCTTCTTGCCTAGGTTTTTCGCCCAAGATGGTTCTTCTCCTCCAAAAAACTCTCCTCCCTTTTTTTCCAGAACTCCTTTAAAACCTTGCTAAATACGGCCAACACGTTTCCCAAGGGACGCCCCCTTCCAAATTTGGGAATGGCGGTTACTTTTTAAATTTCAAAATTTTAAATTCGCCAAAAGGTTGCAACATTTATTTTCTGAGTGTTGCAACGCCCGCGCTGTGCCTACTCCTGTATTACCAAACAACAAGTGAGACGTTGCAACTATTTATTTTTTCGTGCGTTGCAACCTTTTTCCAGATTTTTGATATTTTGGTAGATTTCCGTTCATGAGCATATTCCTCTTGCACCACTAGTAAACATACAATGAAAAGAGACCAAATTAGCCTTGAATTAGATAATCAAATAATTACTTTCATTTCTAGAGTTTTTGTGTTTATTCGTGTCGGATATGCTGAGTAATATGTCAGAAAATGTGACTAGATAACTTCTTTTGGGAAGTTATCAATGTCCGAGCACCAAGGACTTATCAAGAATTGATTGGTTTAGCAAACTCATATATTCGCGGTGAGAAAAGCAATCTCAGCTTCATCTCCAGACTTGTAACAGAGAAAAGTTCTTCCTCTTACAAGCAACCTCTGAGGTCTCCTCGGAAAGATTTTCCATCCTGCTCAAGGAAGGGGAGAAGATTTCAACGTCATTGAAACCTCTTCCCGGGCCAGGATCATGCCCAAGATCAATTGTTACCATTACCAGTATCAGCTCCACTAACAGCCGCAGTTCACCAGCAGCAAGAAGATGACTTACCAGATTCCGAGCTTGATGAGGTCATGCAAGAAGTGAGTCAAGTCATGAAGGGTAGGGCTAATTTGAAGAAGCCTTACCAGCCGACAGATCATAGATCAAAATATTCAGATTCGATGACAGAATTATTATCCGCAAACCAATACAAGAAAAAACAACCTTAAATATATACTTTCATCTGTTAGGTCGCTCAAAGCATTCTGAGTGATCACAGTGGAACTACCTCCCTGTTGCCCATAAGTTGGGTTTTGATAGGCAAATCATATGTTCAATACGAATATTGGATATCCCGGTATCCGAATCAAACCCGTTAAGCAACCAAGCCCGTTATATATCCACTGAGGCTCATCAAATGTGGAATGACCTTATATAGTATCTCCAGCGTAGAGCCGTTACACTCTAGTGACACGTAAACCATTGGGTCGTTCCGAGTCGGTCCTGACACGCGCGGACATATAACCAAATATTCTAACAATCTCCTCTTATGTCCGTGGTGAGACTGGCGTCCGGCTTCAAATCAAAAAATGTTCAACATGAAAGTTGTAGAGCTTGACGAGATCTACAACTTATATGTTGAACGCTTTTCTTAAAAATGCATGAAAGTAGACATGTTTTGAAAATGCGCATGTTCTATATTTTTTGCTAAAAACTGGTTCCTCGTTTTTCAAGCAACCCCTAAATGTATACAGACACACACACACACAAGAGTGCCTGACACGGGGCTCCTCCCCTACTGCGAATCGCGACAGTACCTGGCCCTCCCCTACTGCCCCGCGCGACTGTCCCCGGCCCGCCATTACGGACCCGCACGAGTGTACCCGGCCCGGCCCCGACAGACACGGGCCTTCGACCCGGGGGGGCATTCGGCGGGGACCAATATTTGTCGGGGGATACATTTGTCGTGGGGGCGACATTTGTCGAGGGAGCGACATTTATCGTGGAGCGACATTTTTGTGGCGCGACAATTGTCGTGGGGCGACCTTTTTCGTGGAAGAGACATTTATCGTGAGGGTGACATTCGTGTTGGGGGAGACATTTCTCGGGGGCGGCACCGTTTTGTGGGGGTTGCGTCCTTCCGCGCTGGCGGCGGATTTGGGCGGTTATTGATTTTAAAATTTTATTATTCCTAAACAAATTTCAAGACACATGAGAATTTTGATACCTTAATCATTCTGGCATGAAGCATTTTCTAACTGGATCAATTATAGCATGGTCAACACCAATTGTATCAATATATTCATCTAATGGTGCTTTAAAGATCTCTTCCCTGCAATTGAAAACATGCACATAAAATATATGAGCATTAAATATTAAAGTTCTTTCAAAGGATTCAAAACATGGAAGGTATCTACAAACAAAGAAAGACACAATTTGTTTCTTCACCTAAATCTGACACTAGAATGAGTGGCCTGAACCTAAAGCAATCTAAAAAATCGAGATCTCTTAAACATGTATCAAATTTTTAGAGACAATGTAGTTCAAGTTTTGCGAACAATAGTTTCAACCATCACCAAGAAAAGAAAATTAGTTTTGAACATAAAAGTGGGTGAAGTTACTGTTGGGGTTTTTGACTATGTTGACCTGATCAACAAGTTAGAGTTTGTTTTGATATTATTTTATGTTTGAGTGCATTTATTAGGAGAGAGAATTTTGTATGTTTTGTTTTGCCTATATAAAGCCCCCCCCCCCCCCTGTTTGAATAGAAAATGAGTTTCCTCAAGTTTTAGTGTGAGTTTTGAGAGAGAGCGCTGCATCGCTGGTTGTCGAGAGGGGTGAAGTGTAGCCGAGCGGTTTTCCCACCTTGCCGAGCGGGTAGAAGGGGTAGTCGGGTGTGTTGGTTGTCTCGCTGGCGAGTAATCGTTCTCGCCGGGACGGAGCTCACGCGAGTGGAGTTCGCGTGGAGAGGAGATCTCGCAGAGGGGTTGGTCTCGGCAGCGGGTAGGTTGGTCTGCCGCGAGTGGGGGTGGCTCGCCAGAGTTGTATCTCGTCGGGCGTGTCTGAGTTGTCGCCGCGCGAGTAAATAGCTCTGCCGCGAGTGAGGAGTGGCTCGCCGGTGGCGCTCTCGCCAAGTGGGTGTGGTCGCGAGTGCGAGTAGGAGCTCTCGCCGGGTCCTTGACCGCGCGAGTTTGGCGGCCTCACCGTGTGGATCTCGCCGACCACACTCGATGGTGGTTGGTGTTTAATGGATTTTGTTTGGAGAGTTGAGTTAAGCAGGAACCCATTCACGTTTCCAACAAGTGGTATCAGAGAGAGGTTGAGACACCGGGAAGTTGTGTGGAGGTTGCTTGGAAGTGCTAAGTGGAGAGTTGAAAAGGAAATGGGAAGCGCCATGCCGGGGCAAGTCCCCAAGTTGACAAAGACAAATTATGAGAACTGGAGTATTCAGATGCGAGTGCTACTCGTCTCAAAAGAATTATGGGAGATAGTAGAAGAAGGCGTTGACGTGCTTACCACTGAAGCGGAGGCGACATTGACTAACGCACAGAGGATGGCGCTGAGGGAGTCAAGGAAAAGAAATAAGAAGGCGTTGTTCCTATTATACCAAGGTGTGGATGAGGCGACCTTCGAGAAGATCTCAGATGCGGAGACATCAAAGGAGGCATGAGAGATTTTGCAACGCTCCATGCAGGGAGTTGATAAGGCAAAGAAGGTTAAGTTGCAATCCCTCCGAGCTCAATAGGAAGTGATGAAGATGTAGAGTGTAGAGAAGGTTGGTGACTATGTGACCCGTCTGCAGACGCTCGCAAACGAGATGAAGAGGAATGGAGAGGTGACAGATGACGTAAGCTTCATGGAGAAGCTCTTGAGATCTATGTCTAAGAAATTCAGGCATGTGGTTGTGGCGATTGAGGAGTCGCAAGACCTCACCATGATGACGGTAGATGAACTTGTTGGCTCGCTACAAGCTCACGAGTACCACATGTTGCAGGACGATGAAGAGTCGAGTGGCTTGTGTAAAGCACTCCAGACTCAGCTAAATTTTAGAGAGAGCTCAGGAAGAGGAGGAGGCCAGCGTGGCCGAGGCTGCCAAGGAAGAGGTAGAGGAAGAAGAGGAGGAAGAGATCAGGGAAGGAATCAGTACAACAAGAGGGAGGCGGAACAATCCCAAGGTTGGAGGCAAGATACAGGAGAAAGAGGAAGAGGCCAAGGTAGAGGCCAAGGAAGAGGTCAAGGAAGAGGTAGGGGAGATATGTCTCAAATGCAACGTTGCAATTGTAACAAGTTTGGGCATATGAGCTATGACTGTTGGGCTCCAAGGAAGGGAGGAGAAGCCAACCATTATGCTGAAGCAAGCAACACGGGTGGTGACCCGATGATGTTCCTAACCTACAGGGGAGCTGAAGGCGGGAGGAACGAAGTGTGGTACCTGGATATAGGAGATAGTAACCATATGTGTGGAGAGAAGGAACTGTTCACTAGCCTAGAGCCAAATGGTGGTGAGGTCAGTTTTGGAGACGCCTCGAAGATATCAGTGGAAGGAAGAGGAGTGATAGCGGCCACCTTGAATGGGAAGGAGGTGCATCTCAATGACGTGTTCTATGTGCCGGGCTTGAAGAGTAACATCTCAAGCCTTGGATAGTTGGTCAAGAAGGGTTACTGTGTTCAGCTGAAGGATGATACGTTGGCCATGAAGGACCATGAAGGAAGGGAAGTAGTGAAGGTGAAGATGACGATGAATCGTCTCTTCACGCTAAGGATGGAAGCCAAGGAGACGGTGTGTCTCGCGAGGACTGAATAAGAAGAGGAAGCATGGTTGTGGCACCACAGGATTGGCCATCTGGGGTTCACTGGGTTGAAGATCCTATCTCACTCCAAGATGGTGGAAGGACTGTCTATGATCTCGCCTCTACAGAAGGTCTGTGAGGCATGTACCAAGGGGAAGCAAAAGAGACAGACATTCGAGGGTGGCAAGTCCCGAAGAGCGAAGAGGCAACTTGAGCTAGTTCACTCGGACATAGCTGGTCCATTTGAGACTACCTCAGTAGGTGGGAGCAGGTACTATATTACCTTCATCGATGACTTCAATCGGAAGTGTTGGGTGTACTTCCTGAGAGAGAAGGTTGAGGCTCTTGACAAGTTTAAGGAATTCAAGGCGATGACAGAGAAGGAAAGTAGTCAGCCACTTAAGGTGCTAAGGATAGATAGGGGTGAGGAATACACCTCTAGACTGTTTGATGACTTCTGCAAAGAATGGGGAATCTCACACCAGCTGGAGGCGGCGTACTCACCTCAGCAGAATAAAGTGGCAGAAAGGAATACCTTGACCATTATGAACATGGCAAGGAGCATGGTGAAGGGAAAAGGGTTGCAAATAAGTTTTGGACGGAGGCAGTACAGGTGGTTGTGTACTTGCTAAACCGATGCCCAACAAAGAGTGTGAAGTTTATGACTCCGTTTGAAGCCTGGAGTGGGTGGAAGCCAATCGTGAAGCACTTGAGGGTCTTTGGATGTGTAGCTTATGCTCATGTCCCGAACAAGAGGAGGAAGAAGCTGGATGACAGAAGTGAGAAGTGCATTTTTGTGGGCTACGCTCCGGCGAGCAAAAACAAGTTGTACAACCCGGTGACGGAGAGAGCTATCATCTCAAGGGATTTAGTGTTTGAGGAAGATAGCAGCTGGAGCTGGGATGAAGCGGTAAGGAGCATCAAGGGGATGTTCTTTGATGATGAAGAAGAGGAGAGTGGTCAGGAAGCCGAAGCTGAGATGGGTTGAGCTGAGCCACCATCACCACCTAGTAGAGAGTCAGGGGGAGCTCTCACCCCTTACTCAAGCGGAGCAAGTACTGGTGGAGGCAGATCTGGTGGAGCTAGCACTAGCGGAAGCAAAGATGATCGTCCTCAACCTAGGATGAGAAGGTTGGAGGAGATCTATGAGGAGACGGCACCAACTATTAACAATTTTTCTTTATATTATCTCTTAGCAGATGTTGAGCCGTACTCTTATGAAAAAGCTGCTAAAGAAAAAACTTGGAGGAATGCTATGGATGTGGAGATAGCATCCATAAAGAAGAATGACACCTGGAAGCTGGTGGATCCACCTGCGGGCCACAAACCCCTCGGGGTGAAGTGAGTCTACAAGGTGAAGAAGAACAAGGATGGAGGCGTGGAAAAACATAAGGCGCGGCTAGTCGTGAAGGGCTACTGGCAAGTCTAAGGAGTGGATTATGATGAAGTCTTCACCCTAGTGGCGCAGATAGACACCATCCGATTGATCATTGCTCTGGCTGCTCATCGTGGATGGAAGATCATGTTGGTACCCTAGATGTGATTTGGCTTATGTAATCCCTTTCCAGCCCCTCTTGATCCATATAACTATATACAATCATGATTAGGCCTTGTTCAGTTTCCCTAGGACAGTTTATAACTGACCTAGAGCTTAGGCTAGAAGTTCTAGATGTTTTTTTGGTTAAGGCATTTTCTGTTTGACCATCGTCGAACGAGGCCTCGCGATCGTCGATCATTGGTCGAAGATAGCAGGGCTATAGAATCGTTGAAGTCAAGACAATTATCGTCGACCGATGGTCGACGATCTCAGAGCAAGTTTATTATGCTCTGAAGGTTGGTCGACGATCTGCCATCAGCAGTTCAACGATCGTGTTCTTGCTTCACGATTTCTGTTTCGACAGATTTCTGCTTTTAGTCGACGATCTGTTAGCTAGGTCGACGATCATCGAACCCCTGTTCGACGATTATTGTCTGCCTTTATCTTTTTATATTCATTCTATTCCTTGGTTTATTTCCAAGTGTTTTAGCTTGTGGTTAGAGAATTTTCTGAAGTTGTTTTTGCAGATTTATGGCTTAAATTCAAAATAAATTAATTAGCAAATATGTCAAGCTTAAATCACGGGATTCAGTATTTTGATAAAGCATTTTTGTCCTATTATACAAAATATATTGCCAGGCTGTATTCTAGCCGTTGGCACTGTTTACTATTTCCAAGAATGGTAAGTCTTTATGCTGAGATATTTTCCCACTTATTTAATTCCTTATTGGGACTGACAGTAAGCTAATAGGTCATTCTATTCCTATTGCTATATTCTATTTTGAGATAATCTGTTGCAGGGCTCGAGAATTCAAATCAATAGAGCCGTTCCAAAGGAAAAATGAGAAGACATATTTAAGAGAGATTTTTTTCAGAAAAATTACAAGTTACAGATACAGAGAGATTTTTTCTCAGTGCTGCATTCTCTCAAGCATCTTCAGAGCAACTCTTCACCATCTCACAAAAAGAAGAAGAAAAGCTCCCTGAAGAAAAAGCCCAGAGCAATTACTTTCATTCTCAAGTCTCCTGAGCATCTGCTTAGAGTTTTCAAGACTTCAGAAAGAGCTCTAGTTCTGCTTCAATTATTCCAGAATCTGAAGACCTGATAAAAATCAGTCTACAGATCTCTGAGGATTTAGTTTCAGTATATCTGAAACTCCTTCATCCTGAAGCAAAGGCTTTCCCTGGACTTTCACTGAGCCAGGGGGAGACTTTGATTCTTTAGAGAATCCACAAGTCTTCTCTAATCTGTATTTACAACAGAGAAGATAATCTAACCCTCTCAACCCCTTTGTAAAAGAGTTTGTTCACACCTCTTCAAAAGTGAACATTGGTGACAGGGCACCTTATCAACAACCTGTGGTTGAGCATCCTTATCAAAAGCTCAAAGGGTCTGTTTGATCTACCTGAATCAGATCATTGGTGGCAGGGCACCTTAGCAAAAACCTGTAGTGGATTCCTACCAGGGTGGTAGAAGAGTGGAGTACCTATTTAGAGGGAACCACTATATATCCTGTGTCTCTGGCTATCTTGTTTAATTGTCTATTCTGTGGCTGTGATAGAACTACCTAGGATTGCTAGTTGCTGTGATAGGCTTATAGTTAAACTGAAATTTCAGTTAACTCTCTCACTTGTGCACTTCACTGTGTTAGGCTCTTAGGGTTCAAGTATCAGATTATTTATTCCGCAAATAAACTCCAAGGGAGCTGACTAGTTGTTCATAAAATTTGAATACTCTATTCACCCCCCCTCTAGAGTAGTTTACAACTTATCCCCTCACTTTCAATTGGTATCAGAGGGAGGTTAGCTGTTCATACAGGTTAACACCTGAGTTAAAAGATCCAGTGATAAGTTATTTCCTAATACCATTCACAAACACTTTCACACATGGCCCAGTCTAAGGATTATGCAAGCACCAGACCTCCTGTATGCAACTTGTCCAAGTTTGGCATATGGAAGGCCAGGATAAGACTATACATGAATTCTATTGATGAAGATATCTTTTCTTCTATTTTGACAGGACCACCTGCTAGGCCTGCTGCTGCTTCTATCACATCTGCTGATCTCAGTGCTGTGCCACCTCCTGATTACAATGAAAGCTACAAGAAGTCAAAAGCAGCTGATGCAAAAGCAATGAATATCCTAGCTCAGACAATGTCTGATGAAATATTCCAGAAGCTTGCTGAATGTACCTCAGCCAAAGCTATGTGGGATTCCCTCAACCACATAGTTGCTGGCTCAGCTGATGAGAGGAAGGACAGGAGATCCAACCTCACCTCTCAGTATGAAAATTTCAAGAAGGATGATGCTGAAGACATTGACTCAATGTACACAAGACTCAGTTCAATAATAAGTGAACTGAGATCTTTGGACAAGGAGATAACTTTGTCAGAAGTCAATGACAAGATCCTGATGTGCCTTCCCATCTCTTGGGACTCAAGGATATGGCCCATCAAGGATGGAAGAAACACTGTGGAACTCTCCACAGAAGCTCTGTTGGGAAAGCTCAAGTCATATGAGCAAACTTTAAAGAGCAGAGCTGCTGCAACTGAAGTAAAAACTCCTACACCTACAAAGAAAGAGCACTCTCTAGCTCTTAAGGCTGCTGAGACTTCTGAAGGAAGTCAATCAAATGAGGAGTTACTGGCACTCATTGCCAAGAGGTTCTTCAACATGGGAAGAAGAGACCTCAGAAAGAAGTTCTCCAAGTATGAGGACAAACCAAGGTATGACAAGACTCCATCTAAAGAAATCATCTGTTATGTTTGCAGCAAGCCTGGACACATTACTCCAGATTGTCCAGAGAAGAAACACAAGGAGAAGAAACATGAGAAAGAGTACAGGAAGCACCACTCCAAGTCCTCCTCACACAAATACAAGAAGAAGGACAAGGGATTTGTGGCTGCTACCTGGAGTGAAACAGAAGAGGATACCTGCTCCTCTAGCTCCAGTGATTCAGAAGGAGAAGAAGAGAAGAAAGCCAAAGAGGTCTGCCTCATGGCTATCAATGCCTGCAGCTCTTTGTCAGCTGCAGAGAATTCTGAAGAAGAAGGAGACAATGAAGAAGATCTTCCTATGGAAGACCAGGTAATCAACTCATTTGATTTTTCATCTCCTGAGTTCAAATTAAAATTTAAAACTCTATGTTTAGATCTACTGTTATCTGAAAATGAAATCAAGTCACTTAGATCAAAGATAATGGAACTAGACATGGAAGGTACTGAAATAATCAGATTAGAAAAAGAATTAGAAAGCTTAAGAGGAGAAGTAACATTCCTAAAATTAGAACTAGCTAAATCTAAGAGGTTAGAAGAACAATTAAATGGCAGAAGCCTTAAATAATCTGAAATAACCAGTATAGCAAACACTAGGGTTGGTAATGATAAACTAGGCTTAGGTGCTACATCTAGTGAACCCATCCTCCTCACAAAGGAGAGATTTAGCACTCCAGTAAAATTTATTTTTGAATCAGGAATAAAGAATACTGAGGAAATTGAAAAATGTAAGAAAATTCAGAATAAGATTAAGAAAGAGAACAGGAAGAAAAAATTTCTAGCTTTACAAAAATCGTCGAACATTAATCGACGATCGTCAAACCAATCGTCGAACGTCTATCGACGATCGCTGAACACCTTCACCAAGTATGATATCTTTGGTGCAGGAGATCGACGATCTCATCTTGAGTCGTCGACCAGTGATCGACGATCGTGGAATCCAGAACATAGCACTACTACAAATGATCGACGATATGGCTTGCGATCGTCGACCGTGGATCGATGATCTGGACTTAAGCTGGAAAATAAATTTCAAACTTCCAGAATTGCAAATCCCAATCACTACCCTAGGTTGTTTAATCCTTCAACTGAATGGATTATCCCACCTAGGAGATCACACCCTTTAGGATATAAATCTAAGCCTGCAAAATCTTTTATATCTAGTTTTTCTTTTATGAAGAATACTGGACCCAAGGTAACCTGGGTCCACAATGTATAACTGTTCTCTCTGCAGGTGAAGACCTATCTAGTCATACATGACAAATGGTATCTGGATAGTGGATGCTCAAAGCATATGACAGGAAAGAAGAAGAATCTGTCAGGGTTCAAAGCCAAGCTGGGACCAAAAGTTGTATTTGGGGATTCCAGCTGTGGACAGACTGAAGGGTATGACAGCTTCACCATAGGAGCTGTAACATTCAAGAAGGTTGCTTATGTCTCAGGACTAAAGCACAACCTAATCTCTGTAAGCCAAATGTGTGATGCTGGGTACTGTTAGAAACGAACTAAAAACAAGCCGGAATGGGTATAACTGAAATTTTATTATCAGAAAAAGGTATCTATTACAAAGGTATGCCCTCCCTTATATAGAATGAAGGAGAGAAGAGAGAATACAAATAAGAGATGTGGGACTAAAAATTTACAGAACTAAGCGGACTATACAGATCAAACCGCACAGACCGCGCGGTTAGACAAAAGGGCTAACCGCACGGCTACCACCAGAGAGAGAGAGAGACCGCCAGAGGAGACCGCCAGGGGAGACCGCCAGACCGTTCGGCAACAGCACAGCAACCAAACCGCTGAGTGAGACCGTCAGACCACGCGGTCTCCAACCCGCCAAGACAGACCGCCCGGTCACACTTCAACACTCCCCCTCAAGCTGGAGCATATATATCGATCATGCCCAGCTTGTCACAAATATGAAGGAACGAGGCGGATACTGGCTTGGTGAAGATGTCAGCCAGCTCTTTCTCAGAAGTAACAAATGGAGTGCAAATTTGTTCCTTTAAAATCTCTTCACGAATGAAATGACAATCGACCTCAATGTGCTTGGTTCTTTCATGAAAAACTGGATTTTTGGAGATGAATATAGCAGCCTTGTTGTCACAGAACATAGGTAGAGGATGGTTGTAGACCTCTCCTAAATCCAGCATGAGAGCTCGAAGCCACTTTAACTCACAAGTGGTCGATGCCATACTCCGATACTCTGCTTCAGCACTGGACTTGGAGAAGACAGACTGCTTCTTGCTCTTCCAGCTTACCAAATTTCCCCCAACAAAAGTGCAGAAACCGGAGGTAGACTTGCGATCCCCTTTGTCATCAGCGTAACTCGCATCTGAGTATGCTTCAATCCTCAGATGACCATTCTTCTGAAAGAGCAATCCTTTCCCAGGGCTGCTTTGACGTACTCCAAGATCCGCAAGGCGGACTGTAGATGGCACTCCCTGGGTGCTTGCATGAATTGACTCACCTTGCCCACAGCATAGGAAATGTCGGGCCTGGTCACAGTGAGGTATATGAGCTTACCAACAAGTCGCCTGTACCGCGTAGTATCCGAAAGAAGAGGCGAATCATCTGTCCAGGTTTTGTCTTCTCCAACAGCCATGGGACACCGGGCAGGTTTAACCCCAGTCAATCCTGCTTCTTTTAAAAGATCAAGGGCATACTTACGCTGAGAGAGGACTAAGGAGTTGGGCTTCCGAGAGATTTCGATCCCCAAAAAGTACTTCGGAGAGCCCATGTCTTTCGTGACTAGATGTTGACGAAGGTGCCGCTTTGTCAAGGCTACCCCTTCCTGATCATCGCCAGTGAGAATAATGTCATCAACATAAACTGCAAGAATCACCAGTCCCGAGGAGGTTTTGCGAACAAATAGAGAGTGATCAGCAGAGCTGCGCACAAAACCAACGGCCGCCACGATGCCGCTGAACTTGTCAAACCAAGCTCGAGGGCTCTGCTTGAGGCCATAGATTGCCTTCTGCAGCCGGCATACTCGTGTCTCCCCCTGAGCAACATACCCAGGAGGTTGCTCCATGTAGACGGCCTCCTGAAGATCACCGTAAAGAAAGGCATTCTTTACATCCAGCTGGAAATTGGCCAGTCTTTATTGACCGCCACAGAGAGAAGAACCCGTATAGTGCTGAGACGAGCCACGGGAGAGAAGGTGTCAAAGTAATCAACTCCATAGGTCTGAGTAAAGCCCTTAGCAACAAGGCGAGCTTTATAACGGTCCACAGTGCCATCCGGGGAAAATTTCACCACAAAGACCCAGCGACAGCCAACGACATCAGTACCGAAGGGAGGAGGAACAAGAGTCCAGGTACCCCGCTCCGTTAGGGTGGCCATTTCCTCATCCATGGCCATCTTCCAGTGAGGAATAGTAAGGGCCTCCTGGTAAGAGCGGGGCGTGGCAGTGGCAGAGATAGCTAGAGCAAAGGCCCTGCGAGAAGTGGTAAGACGATCATACGAAACAACGGCAGTAAGGGGGTGTAGGGTACACGTCCGCACCCCTTTGCGAAGAGCTACAGGAAGATCCAGGTCAGCAAGTTCCTCGGCATCCGGAGCATCCGTGGCAGAGAGAGCTGGCCCGGGAGTAGAGAGCGACGGCGGCGGAGATGCGGGAGATGGTGGTGGAGAAGAGGGAGACGGCGGCGGAGTGGGAGGAGTGGACGAAGATGGAGTAGGGGTGAATATCGTAGTAGGAAACGAGGGAACAAAGGGAACAACAGGAGAATCAGAAGATGGGAGAGGAGGAGAGGAGTCATCCGAGAAGTAGGAGGTATTCTCGAAGAAGGTGACGTCAGCAGAAACGAACTGCTTACGAAGGATGGGATCAAAGCAACAATACCTTTCTGAGTGATGGAGTATCCCAGAAAAATACATTTGGTGGAGCGAGGGGATAGCTTATCACGGGTGGCAGAGGGGGCATGCACAAAAGCAGTGCATCCAAATATTTGGAGAGGGAGGGGAAACGGCTCCTTGCCCGGATACAAAATGGAGAATGGGGTTTTTCCGTGAAGAACGGTGGAGGGAATGCGATTGATGAGGTAATAGGCAAGGAGAACAGCATAGCCCCAATAGGAGCGAGGAACATGCATCTGGGTCATCAAGGAACGAGCGACATCAAGGAGATGACGGTTTTTGCGTTCTGCCACACCATTTTGTTGTGAAGTATAGACACAACTAGTTTGATGAATAATCCCATATTGCATGCAGAAGACAGAGAAATCATGACTGATATATTCTTTGGCATTATCAGATCGAAGAACTTTAATAGAAACATCAAACTGAGTCTTGATCATGAGATAGAAGGATGTCCAGACAGAGAATAATTCGGAGCGATCTTTTAACAGATACACCCACGTACAGCAAGAGAAATCATCAATGAATGTGACAAAATATGAACTACCCCGACCAACGGTAGGAGTAGGAGAAGGACCCCAAATATCGGAGTGGATGAGATCAAACGGACGGGTGGATCCACGAACGTGCTTTGGAGGGAAGGAGGAGCGGTGATGCTTGCCAAGCTGACAGGCCTCACAGTTGAGCAGAGGACTTTGTGGAGGAAGGTGGGGCAGAAGTTGACGAAGAAGATGAGGAGGAGCATGACCAAGGCGGAGATGCCATTGGAGAAGATCTGTGGAGGTGGAGGAGAAGGTGGAGAAAGCGGAAATGTTTTCCAGGAAGTATAGGCCGCCACTCTCAGTCCCAGTAGCAATCGTCCGTTGGGAGGTCGGATCCTGAAAAGAGCAATTAGTAGAAGTAAAAGTAACAGAACATTGTAATTGCTTGCATAGAGAGATAACAGATAATAAGTTGCATGGGAACTTGCGCACGTAGAGAGTATCCTCCAAACGAAGAGACGGAGAGACACGGACTATTCCCGTCCCATGAACCGACGATGAAGAGCCGTCAGCGAGAGTAACCGGGGGCAACCGACCATGTGTTTCTAGGAGAGAAAAACACTGGGGATTGCCGGTCATATGATTAGTAGCACCGGTGTCGATCAGCCATTTTCCTTGAGTAACAACGTGGGCACTACCAGAAGACGTGACCACCGAGGCGAGTGGCTCGGAGGAGTATATGGAATCCATGACAGGAGGAACAAAAGAACTGCAGCGGTCACGGTGACAGCACACCAGCGGCAAGAAGGGCCACGACCAAGATGCAGAGCAAGGCAAAAGGGAAGCACAAGCCGCGCGACACAATAGGAGGTCGCGCCGACTAACAGGCAAGAGCGGCTAAAGGAAGAGCCGCACAGAGGAAAAACAAGCCGCTACGACTAAGAGACAGGTCGCGGGGACAAGAGAGGGCGGCGAAGGAAGAAGGGCAGAGAGGCCGCCTAAACAAGGAAGAACACACGCGAACAGAGAGAAATCGCGCGGATAGGAAGAAAAGATCTGTAGCGGTCACGATGGCAGACACCAGCGGCCAGAAAAGCCACGACCAAGCCGCAGAACCAAACAGAAGGAGAGAAGTCGGGCGGCTAGCAGACAGACCGCGCGAACAGAAGAGGAGGATATCAGGAGACAGGTCGCAAAAGGCAACCAAGGCAAAAGAGGCCGCGGAGACAGGTCGCGGCGACTAGAGAAGAGAAGGAGGGAGCGGCGACTAGAATAAGTCGCAAGAAGCAAGCAACAGAAACAGGCCGCGAGAAGAAGAGGCAGGTCGCGCGGACAGAAGCAAAGGAGCAATAAGGCAACTGGTCGCGCACACAGAGGGCAACGACAAGGAGGGCAAGAAGCCGCGCGAACAGGGCGCAAGTAGGCGAAGTAAACAGGTCGCGAGAAACAGGTCGCGAGAAAAAACAAGCGGAAGAAACAAGCCGCGGAAACAGGCCGCGAGAAGAGGAAGAAAGCCGCGCGAACAGAGCGGACAGAATCAGGAGCCAATGACCGATGCCTCTGATACCATGTTAGAAACGAACTAAAAACAAGCCGGAACGGGTATAACTGAAATTTTATTATCATAAAAAGGTATCTATTACAAAGGTATGCCCTCCCTTATATAGAATGGAGGAGAGAAGAGAGAATACAAATAAGAGATGTGGGACTAAAAATTTACAGAACTAAGCGGACTATACAGATCAAACCGCACAGACCGCGCGGTTAGACAGAAGGGCTAACCGCACGGCTACCACCAGAGAGAGAGAGAGACCGCCAGAGGAGACCGCCAGGGGAGACCGCCAGACCGTTTGGCAACAGCACAGCAACCAAACCGCTGAGTGAGACCGTCAGACCGCGCGGTCTCCAACCCGCCAAGACAGACCGCCCGGTCACACTTCAACAGGTACAAGGTATGGTTTACTGACACTGCTTGTAATATTGCTTTAAATAATACTGTTGTGTTAGTAGGTATTAGAATTGGTAATGTTTATGTTGTAGATTTTAACTCATCCAAATCTGAAATATGCTTATTTAATGAAGTAACCAGTAATAATACCCTTTGGCATAAGAGACTTAGTCATGTAAATTTGAAAAACATTTCTAGGTTGGCTAAATACAATCTTGTAAGAGGCTTACCTTCTTGCCCCTATAAGAAGAAAGGCCTTTGCAAAGCTTGTCAATTAGGTAAGCAAACAAGAAATAGCTTTAAATCAGTTAATAAAAGTGATTCTCCCAGGATTCTGTACTTGCTACATTTGGATTTATTTGGTCCTATTGTTGTACAGAGTCTTGGAGGAAAGTCTTACACTCTAGTAATTGTAGATGACTTCTCTAGGTTCACTTGGGTATTCTTCTTGAGAACTAAGGCTGATAACTTCAAGGTTCTTACAGATTTTCTAAAGTGTATACAGAGTGAGTATTCTACTCAGATTGCCTTGATCAGAAGTGATCATGGTACTGAGTTTGAGTCTCTTCTTATGTAAGAATTCTGTGAGAAGGAAGGTATCAAACATAGCTTCTTTGCTCCTAGAACTCCTCAACAAAATGGGGTAGTTGAAAGGAAAAACAGAACCCTAATTGAAGCTGCAAGTACATTGTTGGCAGATGCTAACATGCCTCTGTCCTTTTGGGCTGAAGTAGTTAGCACAGCTAACTATGTATTGAACAGAAGTCTGATACATAAACTTAAGGGTAAGACTCCCTATGAGTTACTTAAGCAAGTGAAACCTAAAATAGACTATTTTAGAGTATTTGGCTGTGTTGCTTTTGTTCATAACAATAACAAAGAATACCTTAGAAAATTTGAGGCAAAAGCTTCAATGGGAGTTTTTCTAGGATACTCTCAAGTAAGCAAAGCCTATAGGGTCCTTAATATATCCTCTCTTAAGATAGAAGAGTCTGCACATGTCTCTTTTGATGAGACAGTCATGTATTATAAGGAGAAGGACTCTTCCTCTAATAGTACAGTGCAAGTCCTAGGAGTAAGTAAGGATTTGGAAGGTTTGAGACTCACACAGGAGAATCATCCCCAACAAACTCCTCAGGTTGCTTCTTCAGATTCTGAATCTGATGTAGAACTTTTAGAAGTTAAAGCATCTGCTCCAACAGTTGATCAAATTCCACATGAGGAATTAAATCTTGAACATGTTGAAGATCAGATCATTGTTGAACCTACTAATCTTGTCACACTTAGAGATCACCCTGTATCTCATGTGATTGGAGACATTTCAGTAGGAGTCCAGACAAGACATCAACTCAACAAAGATGTGATGTTTGCTTGTTTCCTTTCTCAGGTTGAGCCCCTAACCATTAAAGATGCTGAGCTTGATCCACACTGGATTATAGCCATGCAAGAGGAACTTAACCAGTTTGAAAGATGTAAAGTTTGGACTTTGGTTCCAAGACCAAGAGGCCAACTGATCATAGGCACCAAGTGGGTGTTTAGAAACAAGCTTGATGCCCAAGGCATAGTAGTTAGGAATAAGGCTAGGCTAGTAGCTCAAGGCTATAGACAGGAGGAAGGCATAGATTATGATCAGACTTTTGCCCCTGTAGCTAGACTAGAAGCCATTAGGATTTTCCTAGCCTATGCTGCCTATAAGAGATTTAAGGTCTTCCAAATGGATATGAAGAGTGCCTTCCTCAATGGAGATTTAAAGGAAGAAGTGTCTGTTGAACAACCACCAGGGTTTGTTTCATCAACCTTACCCACTCATGTGTTCAAACTCCAAAAGGCTCTATATGGACTTAAGCAAGCTCCTAGAGCTTGGTATGAGACCTTAGCAAATTTCCTTCTAGAACACAAGTTTGTGAGAGGTGTAGTAGATAGAACCCTATTTATTAGACATCATAAGGAATCACAACTGTTAGTTCAAATCTATGTAGATGACATTATATTTGGCTCCACTGATCCCAAACTATGCAAGAGGTTCTCTGAACTAATGCACTCCAAGTTTGAGATGAGCAGCATGGGTGAGTTATCCTTTTTCCTTGGTCTCCAAGTGAAACAGTGTGTTGATGGTATCTTCATTTCTCAATCAAAATATGCCAGAGAGCTGGTTAAAAGATTTGGAATGTCTGATGCTTCATCAATGAGCACACCTATGGCCTCAAATGCAGTTATTGATTCTGATGTCAATGGCAAGTCTGTTGATCAAAAGAACTATAGAGCCATTGTTGGTTCCCTGCTATATTTGACTGCAAGTAGGCTTGACATAATGTTTGCTACATGCCTATGTGCTAGGTTTCAGGTCAACCCAAAGGAATCTCACTTAACTCTTCTCAAGAGGATCTTGAGATACCTTAAGGGATGCCCTAACTTAGGACTGTGGTACCCAGCTGAGTCAGGATTTGAATTAATTGGATATTCAGATGCTGATTATGCTGGTTGTAGAGTTGACAGGAAAAGCACCTCAGGGACCTGTCAGTTCCTGGGAGAGAGACTTGTCTCTTGGTTTTATAAGAAACAGGCATCTGTGTCTACTTCAACTGCTGAGGCTGAATATATAGCAGCAGCTAGTTGTTGTTCACAGATCCTGTGGATTCAAAATCAGCTAGTGGATTATGGGTACACACACTCAAAAACAAAAATTCTGTGTGACAGTACCAGTGCAATATCAATTGCTCAAAATCCTGTGCACCATTCCAGGACCAAGCACATTGAGATTAGACATCATTTTCTGAGAGATAATGTGGAAAAGAACAAGATATCAATGGAATTTATATCCACAGACCTGCAGAGAGGAGATATTTTCACTAAGCCCCTTGATGAACAAAGGCATTTGTTCTTCCTGAACCAGCTTGGTATGATTAATGGTTCAGAGTAGTGAAAATTTGGATAGATTTGTTTTCTGTCTAAAATCGTCGAACGACTGCTCGACGATCTTCGACCAGGTTAGGTATCTATCGTCGACCAATGGTCGACGACAGATCGTTTTTGTAGTAAGGCAGAAATCGTCGATCAACTGGTCAACGATCTCTCCTTAGGTATCTATCGTCGACCAATGGTCGACGACAGATTTTCTGTGCTGTGTGGAGAATCGTCGACCAACATATATTGATCGACGATCGTGGTGATTGCTTGTAGTCGGTCGATGTTTAACGATTAGTCAAATATTGACTATCGTCGGTCATTGTTCGACGACCGATTTTGTTCCGGGTTCGACGATCGCAGATTTATATCTGATAGTCGATTTAGGTCTGGAGATCGTCGTTCTTCCGCTCCGTCTTTTCATATTCCATCTTCTGGCTTAGAATTCGCTCTCGAACTCTAATCCCGCGCGATTCTCTTCTCCCCTGCCTTGCATCTCGATTCTCCATTCTCTCTTCAATCCAATGGCGATTCCTTCAGCAGTTCTCTTCGGGATGAAGTTCGACACTGGATTCTGTGTCGACTTCGATTCCTTCAGTCGATGTGATCAACCCATCCAATACATTCTGCAGCTGTGTGAAGATCAAGGCCTAAAGAGATTTATGTCATTCTCACTGAAGATTCATATACCAGAGATTCGAGAATGGGTATATACTTCGTCCTCCAGCGACGAAGCCATGACCGGAAAGATAAATGGAGAGGAGGTCATTCTGACTCCTGAAGTTCTGACTGAGCTGTTTGGACTACCAACCGGTACTGAGGACTATGAGCAAAATACAGAGGAATATGGCCGCATGCTAACTGTGATGGGCCATGCTGAGGGTATTCCAGCTAAGCTGCTGAAGATCAATCTGTCTCCAGAGTATAAGTTTCTGGCAGACCTGGTGGGCAAGGTCGTTTTGGGAAAACACTCTGCTCACGACAACATCAACAGGCAACAATTTGCCTTAATGTCAGCTTTGGTGAATAAGACGCAGATAGCCTGGGGAAAAGTTCTATTTGAACTGATAAGGAGAAAGAACAACAAGAAAGAAGTAAACCTTGCCAGGGTGTTGGGTGTGTTTCTGTATGTGAAAGCACCCCTGCTACTTGTTTCTGCACCCTCTGCAGTCAACGCCAGCAAGAGGTTGGACCCCTCTCTGTTCAAGAAATCCCAGAGAGTCATCATGAAGTCAGCCAGGGTTGATCCTAACCCTCCATCAGACACAAGGGCTGATTCAGCCACTCTCCAGCTTGCTGGGGAAGGCTCAGTAATCCCTCCATCCTCCCTCTTTACCCCTGCATCCTCATCTCCTGCATTACCCTCCACACAATCTGCAGTGCCACCACAACATGAATCCCTACATGCATCTCCCATCCTACATGCACTTTCACCCCAGCCACCCACACCACAACATCTGGCAGCCTCAGCCAGTGTTGACATAGTAACTGCTACCATCCTCACACACCTCTCTCAACATGAATCCCACACTCATGTTGATGATCACCCATCTCCACATGATTCAATTGATCATGTGGCAGATCATACTGCTTCCATTCCATCACCACCTCAACTTGCATCCCACAGTCATCCATCCACCTCCACACCCTCAGCATTTCAGATAACTCCTGAATTGCTTGCACATATTGTAGAGCTCATCACTCCATCCATCCAAAACATGATTGAGGCTGTCATTGCCCCTCTCATTGCATCCATCAATGCCCTTACTAAAGCCATCAAATCACTTCCACCCTCTGCTGAGCCCTCTTCAGTAAGATGCATGACTCCAGTCCCCACTGAAGTCATGTAGGGGGAGATGTCTGTTGAAGTGGTCTCAGGTGATGCCTTGACCCTTCAGGATAATTCTTCCCTTCCCCTTCCAGCAATTGTAGAAGAACCTCAAGAGCTTCCAGAGGAAGCTATACCAGAGAAAGAGTCTCTGATGAAAGATCCAGAGCAACCAGAAGGTAAAACACTTCCTCTAAAGGTTATAATCATGACTTTAAATTGATATCTTTATCTAACAAAGACATTCACTCCCTAGTGAATCTAGCTTCTGATGAAGAAGTCTCTGAGAGAGATAATGAGGAAGTTCTCATGGACTTGTGTGAAAAAGTTCCAATGAACACTACTGACTCAGAAGTAGTGGTTCAACAACTTGAGAATGCTGTTGCTGCTGCTGCTGCTGGAGAAGCTGAGGCTGTGCAAGACTTACCAGAGAATGCCTCCAAGATGACTGAAAAGGAATCAAGCTCAGGTACTCTAAACCTTGAACAATATATAGCCTTTATGGCTGAGAATATTGCCTCTGAGTACATTGAAGAGTTGGCTAAATCTCATATGGTTTCCCTAGCCATCTCTCTAGGAAAAGCATCTGCCCCTGCAGATACAGTCATCTTTTCTCCACCTATCCTTACCTATCCTCTATCCATTCCTTCTATTGCAGAACTGGTCCCCAGGATAGTTCCTGATTTGTATCCTGAATCAGAACTCTGGAAGAGATCTCCAAATGTTGATCTTGATGCCCTCCTTGAGCAAGATGCCATTGAGGAAGCAAGAGAAAAAGAAGATAGAGAGAAGCAGGAGAAAGAAAAGGCTGAACATGTTATAGTTGCCAAGGATATCTCAGAACAAGACTTTGATGATTATGCTGGCAGAACCTCATCCCACTCCTCTGATGATGATGATTCTGAGGATTCTGATAGCACCCAGAAGAAGAAAAAGGCTGTATCCAAGAAAAGAAAAGCATCTGCTCCTCCTACTGCTAATCCAGACAAGGATGTTCCCTATTTCATTCTGAAGGGAATTGATCCCAAGAGCAAAGAATTTCAACCATGGATGAGACTCTCAAAGAATCAGACAAGAGAGAAGAAGAGAACAAAAAGATATGACACTCCAATTCAGAAATTCCCCCCCAGAGGTCCTCCTCCACCTCCTGGTGCTGGAGCCTCTAGAAGTCTCTCTTCTGCCCCATCTGCAAAATCAGCCAGTTCTAACACCTTTCAGTCCTACCAGAGAAGGAGTAACCAAAGCCAGGGAGGCCAAGATGTATCAGGACAAGGAAGGAAAAGAAATGAAAATGTTCCCATGGAACAAATAAAGGAGATGACATTTCAGCATCCTACTTTCTCTCATCCTCCTTCTCCTAAAAAGAAAGTTCCAGAATGGAAACCTTCTCCTCCCAGGAGAGGTCCATCCTCCACATCAAGGAAACCTGCTGCTTCTGAGACAGTTGAAACAAAAGGAAAAAGAGTGGTCTATTCAAAGAAATCCCACAAGAAGTTCATTGAACTTGCACCTCCAAGATCTCTATATGCTGAAACTGATCCTAAGAAGGCTGCACAGATTTCTCTTGACTCAAGCAAATTAGCCACAGCTCTTCAAAGGAACATGGAGATTGCAGCTCAAGCTGATACTGACAGACCACCCTCTCCATCAGATATGACTGAAACTGAAAGAATTGCCTCTATGGCAAGATTTAAGGAATCTATTGCACTAAGCATGATGGAGAGAGCCAAAGCTCAAGGACTAGACCCTACAACATATACAACTATGTCTGAATTCAGAGAAAAGGAACTCAGCAAAATTCAAGTCAACTCTGAAATTTTTAATACTGAAGAATACATGAAGTTGCACCCTGCTGCAGTTCTGCCAAGCTATGCTGAAAAGAAAATTATTGGTGAACATGACCTAATGCTATCCAAAAGACAAGCAGCAAATCCAAACAGAGAAATTATTTTCAAACCAGCTGTAATCCCTAAGAACTCATCTGATGCTAAAACCTCTGATAAATCTGCTTGATACTTTATAGTTCTGCTGATTTATGTTTTTATGTTTTTCTGTGGATTGCCTGTGACTTAAATTTTTGGTTAATCTCTGCTTTTGTTATTGTGTGCATTAGTTTTTAGATCGGATTGGATAACATAACCCAAATAGGGGGAGATTGTTGGTACCCTAGATGTGATTTGGCTTATGTAATCCCTTTCCAGCCCCTCTTGATCCATATAACTATATACGATCATGATTAGGCCTTGTTCAGTTTCCCTAAGACAGTTTATAACTGACCTAGAGCTTAGGCTAGAAGTTCTAGATATTTTTTTGGTTAAGGCATTTTCCGTTCGACCATCGTCGAACAAGGCCTCGCGATCGTCGATCATTGGTCGACGATAGCAGGGCTATAGAATCGTTGAAGTCAAGACAATTATCGTCGACCGATGGTCGACGATCTCAGAGCAAGTTTATTATGCTCTGAAGGCTGGTCGACGATCTGCCATCAGCAGTTCAACGATCGTGTTCTTGCTTCACGATTTCTGTTTCGACAGATTTCTGCTTTTAGTCGACGATCTGTTAGCTAGGTCGACGATCATCGAACCCCTGTTCGACGATTATTGTCTGCCTATATCTTTTTATATTCATTCTATTCCTTGGTTTATTTCCAAGTATTTTAGCTTGTGGTTAGAGAATTTTCTGAAGTTGTTTTTGCAGATTTATGGCTTAAATTCAAAATAAATAAATTACCAAATATGTCAAGCTTAAATCACGGGATTCAGTATTTTGATAAAGCATTTTTGTCCTATTATACAAAATATATTGCCAGGCTGTATTCTAGCCGTTGGCACTGTTTACTATTTCCAAGAATGGTAAGTCTTTATGCTGAGATATTTTCCCACTTATTTAATTCCTTATTGGGACTGACAGTAAGCTAATAGGTCATTCTATTCCTATTGTTATATTCTATTTTGAGATAATCTGTTGCAGGGCTCGAGAATTCAAATCAATAGAGCCGTTCCAAAGGAAAAATGAGAAGACATATTTAAGAGAGATTTTTTTCAGAAAAATTACAAGTTACAGATACAGAGAGATTTTTTCTCAGTGCTGCATTCTCTCAAGCATCTTCAGAGCAACTCTTCACCATCTCACAAAAAGAAGAAGAAAAGCTCCCCTGAAGAAAAAGCCCAGAGCAATTACTTTCATTCTCAAGTCTCCTGAGCATCTGCTTAGAGTTTTCAAGACTTCAGAAAGAGCTCCAGTTCTGCTTCAATTATTCCAGAATCTGAAGACCTGATAAAAATCAGTCTACAGATCTCTGAGGATTTAGTTTCAGTATATCTGAAACTCCTTCATCCTGAAGCAAAGGCTTTCCCTGGACTTTCACTGAGCCAGGGGGAGACTTTGATTCTTTAGAGAATCCACAAGTCTTCTCTAATATGTATTTACAACAGAGAAGATAATCTAACCCTCTCAACTCCTTTGTAAAAGAGTTTGTTCACACCTCTTCAAAAGTGAACATTGGTGACAGGGCACCTTATCAACAACCTGTGGTTGAGCATCCTTATCAAAAGCTCAAAGGGTCTGTTTGATCTACCTGAATCAGATCATTGGTGGCAGGGCACCTTAGCAAAAACCTGTAGTGGATTCCTACCAGGGTGGTAGAAGAGTGGAGTACCTATTTAGAGGGAACCACTATATATCCTATGTCTCTGGCTATCTTGTTTAATTGTCTATTCTGTGGCTGTGATAGAACTACCTAGGATTGCTAGTTGCTGTGATAGGCTTATAGTTAAACTGAAATTTCAGTTAACTCTCTCACTTGTGCACTTCACTGTGTTAGGCTCTTAGGGTTCAAGTATCAGATTATTTATTCCGCAAATAAACTCCAAGGGAGCTGACTAGTTGTTCATAAAATTTGAATACTCTATTCACCCCCCCTCTAGAGTAGTTTACAACTTATCCCCTCACTTTCAGATCATGCAGATGGATGTGGTATCTGCCTACCTGAATGGATACCTGGAGGAGGATGTGTACATCTTGCAGCCCCCAGGATATGTGGTGAAGGGGAGGGAAAGGAAAGTATGCAAGCTAAACAAGGCTTTGTACGGGCTGAAGCAAGGAGCTCGAGCCTGGAATGAGAGAATAGATGCTTACGTGCAGAAGCATGGCTATAAGAAGAGTCCTCATGAATATGCCCTCTACACGAAGATTGAGAAAAATGGCGACATGATGATTGTATGTCTATATGTAGACGATGTGATCTTCACAGGCAACAACCCTTCGATGTACGAGGAGTTCAAGAGAATGATGAAGAGGGAGTTCGAGATGACGGACCTGGGAGAGCACAACTACTTTTTGGGCGTGGAGGTGAAGCAGGGTGAAGATGGGATCTTCATCTCACAGAAGAAGTATGCGGAGGAGATCCTGAAGAAGTTCAGGATGGAGAACATCAAGCCTATCTCTACTCTTGCCAACTCAGGACTGAAGTTGAGCAAGGAGTCGAAGAAAGGAGCAGTAGACTCCACTTTATTCAAAAGCTTGGTGGGGAGTCTACGCTACTTGACCTTCACCCGACCTGACATCATGTATGCAGTCAGGGTGGTAAGCAGACACATAAAGGAACCAATGGAGGATCACTTCGCAGCTGCGAAGAAAATCCTAAGGTATGTGAACGGGACAAGAGGACAAAGTTTGAAATATTTAACAGGCAAGGAGCTGGAGCTGGTAGGTTACTCGGATAGTGACTACGGCGGAGATGTGAACGATCGGAAGAGCACTTCCGGATACGCCTTCCATGTGGGAATGAGAGTGTTCTCATGGAGTTCGAAGAAACAGGCGACGATTGCCTTGTCTTCATGCGAAGCGGAGTACATAGCAGCAGCGGCCTGTACCTGCCAGACGATCTGGCTGAGGAATATCATGGAGGAGCTACATCATCCGCAAGATGGGCCTATGACGATGTATGTTGATAACATGTCGGCAATCCAACTCGCAAAGAACCCTGTGCTACATGGGCGTAGCAAGCATATCGATACGAGGTACCATTTTCTCTGTGAGCAAGTGGAGTTGAAGACGGTCGAAGTGGTGTATTGCCCCACTGGAGAGCAGGTTGCAGATATTTTCACCAAGGCATTGAGGGTGGAGACGTTCCTACGGCACAAAGGCAAACTGGGCATGTGCTGCCAAGTTTGAGGGGAGTTTGTTGGGGTTTTGACTAGGTTGACCTGGTCAACAAGTCAGAGTTTGTTTTGATATTATTTTATGTTTGGGTGCATTTATTAGGAGAGAGATTTTTGTATGTTTTGTTTTGCCTATATAAAAGCCTCCTTTGTACTTATTTAATAAGTTGAATAAAAAAGGAGTTTCCTCAAGTTTTAGTGTGAGTTTTGAGAGAGAGCGCTGCAGCGCTGGTTGCCGAGAGGGGTGAAGTATAGCCGAGCGGGTTGCCCACCTTGCCGAGCGGGTAGAAGGTGTAGCCGGGTGTGTTGGTTGTCTCGCCGGCGAGTAATCGTTCTCGCCGGGAAGGAACTCGCGCGAGTGGAGTTCGCGTGGAGAGGAGATCTCGCAGAGGGGTTGGTCTCGGCAGCGGGTAGGTCGGTCTGCCGCGAGTGGGAGTGGTTCGCCGGAGTTGTATCTCGCCGGGCGTGTCTGAGTTGTCGCCGCGCGGGTAGATCGCTCTGCCGCGAGTGAGGAGTGGCTCGCCGGTGGCGCTCTCGCCAAGTGGGTGTGGTCGCGAGGGCGAGTAGGAGCTCTCGCCGGGACCGCGCGAGTTTGGCGGCCTCACCGTGTGGATCTCGCCGACCACACTCAGTGGTGATTGGTGTTTAGTGGATTTTGTTTGGAGAGTTGAGTTAAGCGGGACCCATTCAAGTTTCCAACAGTTACTTAGTTGAGGTCCCCACCGTGCCAAACTAAGCTTAGCCTTCCGTTTGGGGGGACTTATTTCCACCGGTCAAGCGGTAACGGCCGCATGAACCAGTCCTTAATTATGATCCGGTTCATGCGGTCCTAATTGTGAAGTCAAGAACATATCAATGTAATTGTGCAAACAAAGAAATTTTTTAGGAGTCGTGAGCATAAAAATGGCAAGCAAGATATTCATTAGGGGAATTAAAGTTAAGACAAGTTCAGATAGATAAATGAAAGTAGAACTACAAAAAAATTAGATGAATAGTGATTTCAAAAAAATTAGATTAATATAGATATAGATATATAATTTCAAAAGAATGACACATCATCCGCTCGATATTTGTAAAGTTGAAAGTCAATAACACCTCTACTGTTTCATTATTCTTTTTTAAATGAATAGTGATTTTAATTAAAAATTTCTCATTTTAATTTAAGTTCGAACTAATACAATAACTTTTAATCTGTTCGTCGGATTCTAGTGTTTTTACTATGATATTGATCGACTCGACAAGATCTAATGACATATTGATCTCTAATTAATATCCGACGGTGAATAAATCGTGTATGAACTAAAACGTTTACAAAATAATTAAATCACGTAAATTTACAGTGCACGGGGCCCCCATACCTCACGTGACAGTACCTCGGCCCCGTACAGCTCACAAATCTCATGCACACGATAAAATTGAGCGATGTACAAGAGTTTACGAGTGGCCAAAACATCGCTATGCCATGACGAAATCATGACCGGAATATTATCGCGCAAATAGCAGTCACTCTTTAATTAAAAATGGAAACATGACTCCATCTCTCTATTATATTAGAGAAGCGTGGGGGAGTGCATAAATTCTGCATTTAAAAATTCCCCGTGCAGAATTTTTTTAACATTTCAGAAATTTAATAATGGGGGTTTCAGGAATTTTATTCCGTGCATGTTTTCTCGATCTCCGCCATTGTTTAATTAAAGATCTGATAGTTACCTCCCAAAATAATAATATTAAAATATTATTGTCCAAGCTTTTGTGGAATACTGTTGGGGGTATATTAATTATTACATTGCAATTAATATTCTTCTGATATTAATTATATTTTGTAATTATTTTTTATGTGCCCGGTTTCTGTGTGAGACAACTCATTTGGCAGCGGCAGTGGCTCACTGCCTACGTGGAGTATTTTTTGGGCCCATGTCCCGGCTGAGGACTATGGCCGTCGGCAGACGTGGGCCCCACAGAATGCTTGTACTTGATTGGTCCCGAACGTCAGCTGGCGTCCGGGCACGGACGAATAAATTTTTCGTCTTTGCGCTAGCTGCGTATTTATTTCCCTTGATCTTTGTCGTATTTTTGTCTTAGTGGAAGAAAGAATTAGCACGACTTAATTCAAGTGTGTGTTGTGATCAACGTGCTCGTGTTCGGAATCTAGAGCAGTGATCTACGCCATTGGGTGCTTTGTGTCTCTCGTGGTGTTAATTAACTAGCCCGACTTGGGTGGTTTGACATGGTGTAGGGAATTGCGGTATAATGAGAGATTAATTATAAGACCTCTCGGGAAATAGACACCGACGGAAAAAATCATTCTTGAGTGAAGAAGTATACAGGTCTAGGGTTTGCTTGGCGGAATTGAATCCATTTGAAGGTCTCTCCTGCTCATCTCTTTATGGGAGTGCACAAATCTAATGAGTAACGGTTAATTCGTTCCCTTGCTATCACTTTAAAGACATTTTCCCTATGCTTTATGTAGGGTCATGTTGTGACGAGTTTTAACATGATTAGCGTCTTCGGGCCTCCAATTGTGACAGTGTTTGATGTTGCAAGTAGATAAGTATAGTATAAAATCATTTATTTTGTTAAATTTGAAGTTAATTAGCAAAGAATTCTCTACCCTTTCTTATAATTTTTCTTGCTAAATGAGATTTTTCTTAAGATACAAGGGTCATTAACACCCCGGAGCACCTGACATTGTGCATCTAAATTATTCCTAGGTAATATCATTATGAATGAGAAGAAACTGGAGAATATTATTACAGTGAATATTATTATACTGATATGTCCGAGCAAGAATGTGGTGAATATGACGAACATGCAGGATAATGAATAACTCTACTAGCTAAGGAGAAAAGAAAACAGGAGACAAAAAAGTCTACGTCAAAAAAAAGCCTCTCCTGGACCCATCAGACTCAAAACAAAATTGTGGTAAATCTTTGGAATCTTTAAGCATTGAATTGGTGACATTTTAGTCCGATTTGTGTGGATTCTGATTCAAAATTCATTGTTCTATCATGTTAATAGTCTTATCACGGGTCTTCCGAGCGGCACCGAGGAGGGCACTTTGGGCACGCCTCCATCACTGCCACCGGCATCGGTGGAATGGACCGCAAAGGGTCGCACGAGGAGCACTGAAAGACGGAGCAGAAGCCATGAAAAACTGCCCGACAAAGAGGGACAAAATCGGGAACAAAAACACTGATCAATCACTAAATTTCTATAGGCAACATAGAGACGAGCTCTAGGATACAAATTTTATTAATATGGAAAAGGAGAAATAGAGAGGGTCGGGGAGAAATCCCAGTGACCTAAGAGCATCTTCAATGAGAATCTCTATATTTAGAGATCCTCATTGTACTAGGTTCTCCAAATATGGAGAATTTGGTTGTTCAACTCACATTTTTTAATGTATTCAATATTGATATTCAATAATAATAATATGATAAATAAAAATATAAAAATATTCAATATTGGTATCATTTTGTAGGTCTCCAAAAAACAATTTTATTGATATATTATATGTTATAATTTGAGAAGTATATTAGTAATTACGTAGGTTATAAATTAATAGAGAAGTTATTAAAAAAACATTAGAACATTAAAAAAAGAAATGGAGGCCCTCCATTTTCTCTCTCCCTCCTCTAAATTTATAGGAGGAGAGGGACCATCTATATATTTGGAGCTCCATATAAAGATCGATTGGAGGCATTTTGTTCTCCAAAAATAAAGAAATGGAGAACCATTGGAGATGCTCTAAGTACACAAGGATTACACTCAATCAAAATCTAAACAAACCGAGAGATGAGCCAAGGTCAGTGCTCTTAAATTATAGGGACCGATTATATCTTAGATGATGAGTCTACGAATACAATCCGGAAGAAAATCCTTTGAGAAATCAAATCACAACTAATTTCCTGCATCAAAGCAAACTTGCCTATTGTGTCTGCCACATAATTCCTTTCTCTGTGTATGTGAGAGCATGAGATCCTTAGCTCCTCCTTAGTTGGTGACGAGTTGTCTTTTGATTGAGGAGCTAAGGAGTAAGGATTATGGAGCCTCTACATTAGATATATGCACTTCTCATAGAGGGAAGGGGAAGGCCGATGATGAATGAATGTAAACAAAGGGTAGAATCCAGAAGCAAGTGTAGGCCCAAGTCCAAGAAGGAGATCGAGTGCCTCAAGTTGCAAAGAGATCAGAAGGAGAAATCAAAGGAGATCGCATAATCAAGTGAGGGGGCAAGTGCGGCCTCGATTGCCAAGGATGAATCAATGTGCTTACATTGCAGTAGGGCTGCTTGCCAAGAGTGTGTTGACACAAATTGAGTTGTGAATGGTAGTGCATCCTATCATTGCATTCCTCACAGAGATTACTTCTACTAATATGCTGTTAATTTGGAGATCTAAGCACTATCCGGATGATAAATACCAGTGTGTTGTATAAGATTGTTGGTAGTGGAGACTTCCACTTGGAGACTGATCTGAGGAAGGTTATCCTCAAGGATGCCAGACATCCCTGACTTGAGGATGAACTTCATATCCATTGGTAGACTGGAAGATGGAGGTTTCACGAGCATTGCAGACGAATGTGCCTGGAGGTTAGTTTATTAGGTGTGGCCCGCTATCCAGGTGTTAGAAGGCGTCTCCCCAAGCGCATCAGGTTTGGCTCCTAGTAAGGCTGTATGAGAACTCTGGGGTACGGTTTAGTGCAAGAGAACTGAGTTGGCTCAAGGCATAAGTATAGGGGAGTTCCGGGCATGGTTTAGTGCAAGGGAGCCATGTGAACAATTTGACCAGTTCTGCTAAAATATAAAGAAGAGTTGTTAATGCCCTTCCTAACACTCCAGGGTTTTGCGAGAGTTGGTAGGTGTCACTCCCTAAAATTGGTATCAGTGGCGGGTGGAGGTCATGGGTCGATCCCCCTAGATGGCGTTCAAGAGGAGTTTGTTGGGTGTGGCCTCATCTAGGTGTTGGATGGGATCTCCCTATTATGAAAAACCGGTCCGAGTGCAGATGAATAATCCTGTTTAAAAAAATTTCTCTAACGGCCAAACGAGTGGTTACGAACAATAATAAGCACAAGTAAATAGAAAATAAAAATAAAAGCAAGCACCACAAAATCAAGTACACTAAATTTAAAGTGGTTTTCTGAAATTGGGTACGTCTACTATGCAGATAGAGATAAATTCACTATTAATTTCTCAAACATAAATACAACTAAAATGGAGGAGAAAAGTAGACTGAGAAAATGATGAAAATCTCGAATCCTCCAAGATCTGGCTGTACACGTTGTGATGAGAAAATGGATCCAATGGCAAGAGAGTAAACTGGCTGCCCGCTACAAGAAGAAACTTGACGGCCTACTTCTTGAAGAAACTGGCAGTAAGGAGATGGTTGGCGGCCAGGAGAGAAGAGAACGACCTAACAATCTCACGATTCTCTCGCCTGTCTGAATTTGTATTGCTCAAAGGGGACGGACGACCACACCAATTTATAGGCCGGGAGAACCCCTAAATCGGGTAAAGAGAAGAGGACCTGGCTGTACCCGATAAGGCAGAAAATAAAATTTATGCCACCAATTACTCCTCCATAAAATTCTAGAATTTGGGGGAATTCAAGGGAGGAGCAATAAAAATTCGGACAGGCAAGAGAATCGTGAGATTGTTAGGTCGCTGTCTTCCCTCCTGGCCGCCAACCATCTCCTTACTGTCAGTTTCTTCAAGAAGTAGGCCGTCAAGGTTCTCTCGCATGTCCGAATTTTTATTGCTCAAAGGGGACGGACGACCACACCAATTTATAGGCCGAGAGAACCCCTAAATCGGGTAAAGAGAAGAGGACCTGGTTGTACCCGATAAGGCAAAAAATAAAATTTATGCCACCAATTACTCCATAAATTTCTAGAATTTAGGGGATTTCAAGGGAGGAGCCATGAATAGAGCGGTTTCCAAAAATAGCAGTGCCAAAATAGGCGCTAATGGTGGAGCCATAACTGGCGGGAGAGGTGGCACGTGTAACAATCTCCACCTTGACGCCTCTACCATGACAAATTCCATATGGTTGAGATAACTCCAAAATGCCCCCAACGGTCACCAAGATTCAAAAGCCAAAAAAACTAACCGAATGAACTTCGGTCAAGAACAGACCATAAGAAAACTCCTTCAATGATGAGTAGCACACAAACTAGAACTAACTCGGTATCTCTCAGAAACGCTCTATCTTGAAGCTAAAATTTCAACTGCTCCACCTCTAGCGTTGATCTCCCATAGCAAAATAACTAAACTTGTCAAGACTTCTGACCTTTGATGTGCACGTAGGAGAGAAATTGATAAATGCATACACATCAATAATGAATGCAAACAAACTAACCTCAACTTTGAAAAAGAACCCATATGAGAACTAATCAAAGAATTGATTAGTTACATCTAAGCTCATGAAAAATGAAGGAGTAACAAAGAAAGAGCTTATGTAATAAAGGGTGACCAGGCTGTATTAGCAAAACGAAATTCTTGACGAGAAAAATAACTGAAAATAAGAGTTATAGTGACACAAGCAAGGAGATAGCATGATTAAAATAAAGGGAAATAAGCGTGAGTAAAATAAAGGGACAATGACCATGAGAGCAAAAAAAATTAAAAAAGTGCAGGAAGCCCAAAAGAAAACACACAAAGAAAAAGACAGGAAAAAGATAGGTGAGAAAAACACTAGTGAACGTCCTCATCGACATTCTCAAGGCATAGGGAAACGACAGACTTTTTCTTATCATTTTCGGGGATCTTCTCTTTCTCCTTGTTCTGAAGCTTCCAAAAATCATTTATCCCATGATCCTTTTTTGCAGTAGTTGTAGTGTCTATATAAACTTTTCTAAGACTTGCCTACTCTAACTGAACCAGACTGACCCCGAGAAAATAAAGCTGAACTTTCAGCAACACCTGAGCCGGGTGACTTCTTTCGGATGTCACATGAGAGTAATACTGTAGTGACCTCTTCTATATCCAAAATTTCTTTACTGTAGGTTAGGGTAGTGACCATGCCCTCATAGGAATTTGGAAGAGAGTTCAGAAAAATAACTTTCTTGTCCTCTTCCTCCACCTGAATATTCATGCTGAGACACTCAAATAACAATTTGTTGAAACTATTCAGGTGGTTATGTAGAGAAGAACTTTCCTTCATGCTAAACTCTTACAACTACAGCTTGAGTTAGTTGCGACTGGGGAGAGACATCATCATGCAGATACTCTTCAACTTTGTCCAAAGACCAGAGGCAGTGGTCTCTAAAAGAAATTCATATAACACATCATCATGTAAGCAAAGTTGTATGGTAGACAGAGCTCTGAGATCCAAATTCTCTCACATGCGATGGGTAACCTCAACATCCTTATGGGTCTTTCCCAATAGGACACAGTGTAAACCTTCCTTGATCAGTAACCCTTTGACCTTCACCTACCATAGGCCAATATTGTGTGTCTCATCGAACTTCGTAACTTCAAACTTCGCATTGTGTATAGAAGATGTCATAGAAATCAAAATGAGGACTTTTGCACTGAGACCGAGGAGACCAGATAAATTCACGGATCAAGATTGGGAAGATAGGGAGAAAACCGATGTCTTCACCTACCGTTGACCCAACTCGAAATGGAACGTCAAAATAGTTGCTGATCGAACATTGCTCTGATACCACTTGTTATGAAAAACCGGTCCGAGTGCAGATAAATAATCATGTTAAAAAAAATTTCTCTAACGACCAAACGAGTGGTTACGAACAATAATAAGCACAAGAAAATAAATAAAAAATAAAAGCAAGCACGACAAAACAAAGAACACCAAATTTAAGTGGTTTTTCAAAATTGGGTACGTTCATTATATAGACAGAGATAAATTCATTATTAATTTCTAAAACATACAATACGACTAAAATGAAGGAGAAAAGTAGACCGAAAAAATGATGGAAATTTCTAATCCTCTAAGATCTGAACCTACACGTTGCAACGAGAAAATAGATCCGGCGTCAAGAGAGTAAACTGACGGTCAGCTATAAGAAGAACCCCGACGACCTGCTTCTTCAAGAAACCGACGGTAGGGAGATGGTTGGCGGTTGGTCGGGAAGAGAGCGACCTAGCACTCTCACGGTTCTCTCTCCCTGTCCGAATTTATACTGCTCATAAAAGGGATGGCCGGCCACACCAATTTATAGGCCGGGAGAACCCCTAAATCTGGTAAAGAGAAGAGGATCTTATTATACCCGACAAGGCAAAAAATAAAATTTCTACCACCAAAATACTCCATAGATTTCAGTACTTTGGGGGATTCCAAGGGAGGACCCATAAATGGAGCGGTCTCCAAAAATAGCAGCGCCAAAATAGACGTTAATGGTGGAAACGTAACTGGAGGGAGAGGTGGCATGCATAACATCTCCTTGGGCGCACCATGTTTGGCTCCTAGCTTGGGTGCATGGGAACTTCAAGGTATGGTTTAGTGCAAGGGAGTCAGGTTGGCTCCGGGCACGAGTACATGAGAGTTTCGAACACAATTTAGTGCAAGAGTGTCGTGAGAACAGTTTGACAAGACTTACTAAATAATATAAAGAAGTTGGTAGCACCCTACACTACGAGGTTTTGGGAGAATTGGTAAGTGCCAGTCCCTAATAAGGAGTGGGCAAAACCTGACAGTAGGGTCTCGCCTTGTTTCTGATGCAAACACCTCCGCTTGCCCGCTGTATTGTGTGGTTAGTTGTACCGTTTGTGCTCAAGAACAAATATGTTATTATATATATATATATATATAATAATAATAATAACATATATAAGCTCAATCTTTTTTAAGCCTAAAAAAGATTGAGTTGGTTCTCCCATAATACATATCGGAATTAGACAAATAACATATGCATTTTGTAGCCAAGAACGAGATCTAAACCTTTCATGTTGAACATTCTTTGAAAATTTGCACGGTTTAACCGGAATCTCGCTCGAAAGGTTGCTGACTCGAAATGAATATAATAATAATAATAAATTTCAAAATTCGAGCCAGCAACCTTTCGGGTCAGATTCCGGTTAAACCGTACAAATTTTGAAAAAATGTTCAACATGAAAGTTGAAGATCTCGTCCTTGGCAACAAAATTCATATATTATTTGTCTAATTTCAATATGTATTATGGAAGAACCAGCTCAAATTTTTTTAGACTTAAAAAAGCTTGAGCATATTTCAGTAGAGGGGAGTGTGAGCCAGATAAGGATCCTCTCCATTTGGTTTCCCTCTATTTGCCCATTTCATGAATTGGATCTCTTTTCATTTTATCAAAGGGTGTGAAATTTTTTGGAGACATGAAAAATAAAAAAAAATGATGGAATTACTAAACCCATCAGACCAACTTACATAAAATATTGATCATGAAATGAATACTATTAATTTCAAGTGAAATGAAGAGAATCTTTTTCCGTCCGAACCATTCATGCAGCATACAGGTTTTGAGATGCCCATACTGCCGAGATTCATGAAGACAACTGAATAATTACGAAGTTTGCAAAGTCGACCATTTTGTAATTTTCATATAAGCCCTATTTCTGTGTTTACCCCCTAATCATGATTATATATTAAACACTATTAAATGAAATTTGGATTTTGGAGCATGCGGCGGATCATATATATGCTTCTTTGTTTCTGGCGCCTATAATTTTGCATAAATTAAGATGCACCAAAACGGTCACTATTTTATCTAATTATTGCCATTTTAAAAGTATTTTTAGGAGAATTTGTGACCTATATATACAATAAAGTATAATAAATATGTTTGAACAGTTGAACACCGAGCATTTACAGCCCAAACAGTACAAAAAATATATTTATGTATATATGATAATATATAATGTCCGGCCGAATCCGCACAAGTACACAAAGCTAAAGCACAGAAGACATATTTAGATGATTGAAGAACATATTTGAATCTTTACATGTAATTTAAAATTCGTTGGTTGTAGGGAAATGAGGTCTAAAAATATTTTAAAGTGCGAAGATCGAGCTATATTTGTTTTCTAATATTACATAACATTCTCAACATGCTTCTTCGTGTATTTGGCCTTTGAATTCTACTATGTCAAAATCATTTGTTATTATGTACGAGTATCTTCACGGGTTGAGAAGAAGGGTGAATCTGATGAAAAATCATAATTTTGACCGTCAAGGATATTTTGGCCATGCCAAGAGGTCAACCTCTATCCGTGGCACAAAATAATAATGTTTCACCAATTGGATCAGGGACCCCTATTTGAGGCATGAGATAGATTCAAGAAACCCATTCTTAAGTGCCCGCACCATGATATCCAACCATGGTTGCAAGTTCATACTTTTTTTTCGCCTTGATTTGTGTATTACTCCTAATGTAAAAACCTAGCATGGAGGGAACATATATATAGGAGTAGCTTTGATGCACCTGGTGTTGAGAACATGCATGATGATAGCACCACTTTCAGTTGATATGAAAGAAATTTCTAAATGGAGATCGTCGAGCTTAGTGGAAAAGACGAAGAAGGAAAAAGAAAAGGAGAGTAACGACCTAGTTAGAAGGTTGAGAAAGAGAAGGAGGAGACTGGTGGATGGAGGAGAGTGACTAGAACTTGCATCTAGCTACTCTTGATGTATTTCCTTATATCATCATTGTGCTTTGGATATGAATTAGGTCTTTCATTAGATAGTTTGATACTTTGTGCCCTACCTAATACATTTTACCATTGCTTGCACAATTTGAGATTAACACCACATTACTCTATTAATTACCTCCACTTCAACTTCACCAAAACTGTAAAGTCTCTCCTATTTTCACACTTCATATATTGAGTTACATGAGTTATATTGTGATGATTGAATTTTATATTTGTGAATTTATGTGCAGCAGGATTCCAAAGCGAAAAAGTTGAGATGAAAAAGAAAAAAAATCATCACATTTGGTATGAAAGGAATAGGAAAAAAAGAGAGAAGAAAAATCTAAAATGAATGGAGACCGAGCTCTTTATGTGAGTTTTAACTCCAATATATTTAATGATAAGTTTGGGGGTGTTAATTTCATCTCTTCATTTGTATGCTATATTGTTATTTTTGGATCGCGCAAGAAGATCCTAATGTTCTAGAGAATAATTATATGTGTCTTAGTAGTGGAGAGAGCGTGAAATAGCAAGTCTATATACACTATCAATAATGAATTTTATTAGAGACTTTTTTGAAGTAATTTAGTTCATAATCCTAACTGAAGGCATTTTACTTTCTCAATGCACTTACTTTACAATAGATTAATATTTTCATTTCTTATGCATTACAAGAATTTATAAATTAAGTATTTTATTGATTTAACTTCCTTATAATTGTTTTCATTGTTTCCATGCTTTAAAAGTAAAATTTAAACTCCTTAAAATGGTGTTGAGATTGCTATTCATATCCTTTGTTGTTGAGATTGACTTTTTTTTGATGATATGTACAATTTTAAGTTAGGGTTCTTAATTTGATGAGTGAATTTATAAAATAATTTTAGCACGCCTTTAGCTGTGATTATTCCATATTCTTCCTTGCATTTAGCGGTTAATAAGCCGTCGATCGATCGCCTAAATAGCTTGCCAGCATATTAATTTTGAGCATTACCGCTCCATGTTCCCTGTGGAGACGATACACTCAAGTACTCACTTGTTGTTACTTGCGACCTATACAATGGCAAAGCATCTCCTTCGGGATTTACAACACTAGTTGGATGTTATCGTTTTTGTTAGTCTTTTGCTTGAAGCACGGGTCCCATGAAATATTTAACAATATCATGAAAATTTTATTTCAAAAAAAGAAGGGTGTGCTAATTAATTACACTATAGCAAAATACAAATAATATTATTAAATGGTGTATTAACTCTATCGTTTGGAGAGACTATTTTTGGCGTCTGGGAATAAGTATGAACACTTTAGTGTTATTGGCAGACAAAAAGATGAACCTCGATGAACAAAACAAGGAGTTTGTCTTCACTTCGCAGCCGAAGAGGAAACTTTAATGCTATTAGAATTTATGTGCTAATCATTGATCCTCCATCTGAATAATCCGATAAGATATTATAATTGTGAGAAACCAAGGGTTTTGGAATTATATTAACTAGTGAAAATACTCGAGCATACAGCTTGTTTGTGCATCTCAGAGTTCACACAATAGTTGTATGAAAATGCTTTTGGGTGCTCATAAAAAAAATCAAAGTACGGCTGACCAGCTTGTCGAGACGATTGCACGGATATTAACTAAAAAAACGAGTTTCCGTCTTTGTTTGACTAGCTAGAACTGTCCATGCACCCCGAAGTCTCCCGGATTTAACTATTTGAAACAAACCTGACCTTGTCCGGGAGGACATGCAGTCCAAATGATAAAGCTAGACATTGCAGGCACGATTGCTCCGTGTGAAAGAAGGCACGGTTGATGAACACATGACTGATGAAAGCACGACTAAGTAACAAATAGTCCCCCATCACCGCACATTCGTGCGAGTTATGGATGCACATGTGCGTCACAACCCGCATTTTCTCCGCATTTAATTAATATATCAGAGTAAGAGGAAATACTTGTCGTGATGCCACGCCGTGCAAGGGATAACTACAGACGCTCAGGCAAGAACTCGAACCTAACACTTTATAAGAAATCTTTAAGCTTATTATGAAGAAAACTGTAATTTAAGTTAAGTTTTGATAGCCGTATCTCTCGACTTCAGTGGATCAAATAATCCACAAACAAAACATGAATATATGCTGCATAAAAATACTTTGTTTATATTGATTAACATCTTACATGAGCATAAACATCCAAATGGAACAACTCATGATATACATACCTCTAGGTTTATTATAGTATAGAAATAGCTTTTACGTTAGTTAAAATATAGTGACTTTGGTTAAAAGCGATATGCATGAGATAGTACCTTTATACTTTTAAAATAACTAACATGCAAACCTAGCATAAAACCTTCTCAGAGAACAAGTAAAACCAACCAGTCATCAAGAAAAGACTAAGCAGCTAGCTGGTATCTTTATAATATATAATCCTCAGTGGGCGTCAACAACCTGACATGAACCCACCAAAAGGAAAAGCAAGTATGCTTGAACTAAAAAAACAGAACAACAACACTACCTCGCACTGGTGAGGAGAAGACAACTGCAACAACAGCGGAAAACCAGCAACCACCAATCCTAGCCGCTCAACCGGCTACTGCTCCGAACCTGAAGAATTCCAAAGAAAAGAATATCTCAGCAAGAATATACAAGTGATGATCAAAATTAGCAATAATCCATAAGGGACAAAAAGGATGTTACCAATTAAAGATGAGAAAAGTTGAAAAATCCCAGCTAATAAACCATAAGATAGAGATAAAAGGTTTACTTATAAAGTTCAAGGGTAAGAAATTTTCACCAAGTGCGATAAAGATCCATGCCTTTTATAAAAAGAAATAGATATAAGTGTGTGTGTGTGTGTGTGTGTGTGTGTGTCTAAGAGATTAGCATGCTCATCCTTTAGCGGGCAAAAACACTGGCAACAAATCCGGCACCTGCGGTGGTGGTCTCCTCCTCCACATACCAACATCAAAAGTTTCACAAGGGCCCAAGGGTGGTGGTCTCCTTCTCCACTCACCCACAACACATCACCGGGGCAAGCCGGCACTTGTAGTGGTGGTCTCCTCCTCCACACACCAGCAGTCAAAAACTCACTCCCGAAAATCCACCAGGCGAAAAGATGCACGGAATGACAAATAAGGAAAACAACCAGAAAATCTATAAGAGTATACTCGACGAACAGGAGAGTCATTCGACGAACAGCTTCTAAGCCTACACAGATTCGTCGAGAAGTCTCGATGAAATACCTCAACAAGCCAGGTCAAACTCGACGAATTGGACTGAATTCGGCGAGAGAAGAAAAAATCTAAGTCCACATTGAATCGTCAAGTATACTCGACGAATACAGTTGATACCCGATGAATTAGCTTAGTAAAACAAGAAAAAAAAATAGGCTAACTTAACGATATACGGCGAATCGGTGAAAATACCCAAGTCCACGGGAAATTCGTCGAGTATAATCGATGAATCTGGAGTTCACTCAATGCTCTCAACGCGAAAGCAGTCTCACTCGATGCCTGGAATTTAACTCAGTGAAGTTTACTTCACTCAACGCCTACACTCGACGCTCTCGACGCCAAACCAACTATACTCGACGAATTAATCGAGTTAACATGACGCTTTTGACTTAGACTCAAAGACCACTCGACGCTCTCAACTCCAAGTCTAATTCACTCAACGCCAAGACTAGCATTCGAAGAATTTGTCGTGAATATACTCGACGAATTTGCTTCCACTCAATGCCTATACTATTCGACGAATTAGACTTAATCCAAGACCCATACTTGACGAATTTCAATCTGGCTAACCCCACCATACTCGATGAATTTTTAAACCTAAGCTAAAGGTCATATTCAACGAATTTGTCTATACTTAATGTGCACATAGTAAAATTATAAAACTTAATGTGCACGTCAAACTATATTAAATTAGACTGTAATTAGAAAAAATTGTGGTTACGGTCTACGGATAACCAGATAATTATTGTAACCACCCATGTGCCTATAAATAGGACCTAATGCCTCCCTTTAATCGAACATTTTCTCCTCCCAAACTTCTTTCTCTTCAGGCCAGACCTCTGTAGAAATCTTCGCCGCCGCCTTTCGAGATCTTCGAACATAAAAAAGACTCCTCGAAGTCCACAACGCTCGTGCGTGGAAAGCATCCTGAAGGCCTTCATCAACAATCCCCTCCCTTGCGGCCCCCCAGTGCTCAGCGTCCGAACAGCGACCACAAGCATTCTCCACCAACAGCAAAAGAAAATTGTTGAGCTTCACGAGCGATGACCTGTCACCCTCCGAACGGCGAACGCGCATCTTTCTCTCTCTCCCACAAGTTGTAACGAGTAGCGGTATGTCGCTCTCGACTTCTCCCAAATCTTTTAAACAACAACGAATAGTGAAGTTTGGTCGGCACCGAACCGGTCACGTGATTTTTTAACCTATTCACGAGTTTTCCACGTTAAAAACGCACCTTCTTGTCCACTCTTTACTTTTTCTGTGATTGTTTGTGCGATCGACCGCTCCACGGGATAAGCTGATCCAACTTAGTCTGATTTATCAGGAGCCTCAAGCGACCCGCAACAAAAGATATTCCCATATGGTGTAAGGGTTTAATGGTGTGGACCATTACTCCAATACACATAAGGGGATATTTATATACATATATATATAATTTATCAGTTTATGGAGCATCATGTGTTGTTGGTTAAGATAATTGGCTTACTCTCTTAATTAATTATTTATATTTTGAAAGGTGTTATTTTTGGAGCCGCGTTCTCCTCCTAAATAATCTGTAGCAAATTAATAAGCAGACAAAAAATTCAAACGATATTTGCATGGAGACAATCACATGGCCGGCTAACATGCATGCCTCCAAAATCATACGTATCCTCTATCCTCTCTACTTGTGCGGATAATACCCACCTCCCTCTCCCTCTAAAATAAGTGCTGTATATTTATGTTATTAATATGGATAAACATTATAATTAAATTTAAATAAACCGGGTATTCATCTACAATATATATATATATATATATATATATATATATATATATATATATATATATATATATATATATATATATATATATATATATATATATATATATAGTTAATATCTAGAAAATGAGAGACTTCTAGCGTGTTTGGTATGTAATGAATAATATTGAAGAAAAAATAATATGTATAACCTTTTTTGGTATTCCATGTTTGGACAAAATAGTCCCTCATCATGGATCACAAATGACTTTCTTTGCTTTACTAGCTAAGCTTAATTGCGAGCCTTTTCACTCCCATCAGCTAGTTTTGAGTTGGATGCTCGCCCTTCAACATGATATCAGAGGTACGTTCCAGGCCCCATGTTTGTCCACGTGATCAGTGAGCATGTTGGTTTCCAATGCTCGAGACAAAATAGTCCGACATCATGGATCTCGGAAATCCTTCGGGGCTTTATTAGGCTTGTGAGCTTCTCGAGTACTCAAATTACTGGTTAATTTTGAGTTGAATACGCGTGCCACAGCACTGTCGACCCGGTGGAAGCTATATTTATGTATGATTATATAAAAACCTAAATTATCCTTATAAATTCACTATAATATTGTATCTAGTGTTATTTGTAGTTACTTCCTTCCTATTATTCATTTGTCATTATGCCTCTACTGAACGGGGAAGATAATTTCAAGGGGCTAGCTAGCTAGTATGGTTTGCAAAAGTACTCAAGCATATAGACCACAAGATTATAGAGGCCTCATAGAGAAATCCAGTAGTTTGCAAAACTATAGAGGTCTCATGAGCTAGCTAATAGTGTTTTTTAAATATTAGTCAATAATTAACATTACTAAGAAATATTAAATATTGTTAAGTAAATACTAATTTTAGCTCAAAAGTAGGAATTAATTATGCTAAAAGAAAAAATGCTTTCTCACTATTGCCCTTGTTCCAAATCGCCCCACATTGAGAAACTAATATAGTCATATGCATTTACTATAGACTACATATCTCTTCACCTCTAACAGGTCTAATGGCCCATTTCATGTCACCAAATTAAAAAAAGTGTTAACATGTTAGAGGCCAAAGACCCTACGCATGAGTGAGAATGTTTAGAATAGTCTCGCGTCGAAAAACCAATGTAGCTTTGCGCACTTGTACAGCCGATTGATTTTAGGTTTGATGAATCAATAACATAGAATAAGAGCAGATCACCAAGACTAACATTTCATTCCCGGTTACTAAATTTCTTTTAAAAAGAAAAACAAGTGTTAAATCCCCAAGACCCTACACGTGAAGTGAAAGTGGCGGCCTGGGCGGCTTGTTCGAGCGGTCTGTGCGGACAGGACTGGCGGCTAGCCATGTCGGCAATGGTGCTGAAGTTAGCGTGTGCTCTGGCGGCCTGGGTGGTCTGTTCGCGCTGTCTGTGCGGACAGAAGTGACAGTTAGCAAGGTCGGCTTGTGTTCAGTAGACAGTTGATTCCAAGAAGGTAACCGGGCGGATGGAGTTGCTATCCGCGGAACTCGCCAAGACAGGCAAGGCGTGGACTCGTACGGAGTTCGCGGAGTCCGGGTAGCGAATTATATTGGTCTAGAGCTCCGGAGATCGGCATGGTGTGTGTCATGGTCTAGCTCTGGTGGCGCGGTTGGTGATAATCGCGGTGTTCGCCGGTTTGAGCGAACTGAAGCCGGAGTTCGTCGGTTTATGCGGATTGGCTCAGTCCGGGAGATCACGTGCATGGTTTGCACTGACTAATATCTCTATCCGCTGAGCTCGATAGTTGTCAGCCTTGTGTGCTCTGGCTGCGGGCTCAGGGTATGCGTACTGGAGTGGTGTCCGCAGGCGCATGCGGACTGGATCTGTGTCCACAGGTGGGCGGACTAGTGCATATTCGCAGAGTCCGGCTGTATGGAGATCAAGTCTAGCTTTGCCTTGGCGACAAGGTGGATTGGCTTAATATCTGGCCTTGGCGGTGCGACCTTGGCGTACTGACTGTCTAGCCTAGTCTTGGCGGTCTAGTTGTGTATCCGCGGCTTGGCGGATACACTTGGTGCTCGCCGCGAGATAGATCGGTGTTCCTATCTTCTAGGGCAGTACGTGATCACACTTCTCTCCGCACCTATAAATAAGATCCCCCTATCACATCAAAGACACACCGAGGGAACAGTTATGCGTATTGCACTGAGGAGCTAGGGACTTGGTTCTGAATTCGGTCAAGATCAGTGCGGATTCTGCGGTTTGCAACCAGCGGTTAGCAACAAGTCGTGGCTTGCGACAAGGAGGTCTTCTCTTCTGCAACTTGTTTCCCAGTTTAATAAGCTGTCCTCCTCTGATGGCTTGTTCTGTTCGGTGGTAGCAGCAGTTCGCGTGATCTGGAGGCTAGGCGACCTCGCGGTCAGGCGGCTTGCAGTTCAGCGATCAGAGTTAGCTCAGCATTGGAATAATCGGCAGCCCGTGCGGCTTGATTGCGGTCTTGCGACTAGGCGGCTTCAGCGAACTCCCTAGCTAGGCAGCACGGCAGGGTCGACAACTTTTTCTTGAGACCGCGCGGCTTGTTCTTCGCCTTGTAATTTTTTTGTTCCATCGGATACATTGACGAATCATGTCTCGTCATGTATGTCGATCGTCTTACCTTGTAAAGATTTTTTGATAGTACAAGCCTCTTGCTCTTCTAATGGCTTTTGGTTTTGCTTGGACTCAGATTGGTTGAGTGTTCCTGCGTCTGATAACCCGTTTTCGACTTATCACAAATTTTTACATCATAGTCTTGAAAGTTTAATTTAGACTTGGTATGTCTCTGTCTCCAAACAAAATGTTTTAGATTGGGTGCATGCTTGAAATATTCTAAGAGTTTGAACTCGACGCTAAACATAAACTACTTGGTTAAACGAGCAAAGTTCTGAGATCTATATTATGCCCAACATGATCATTTTGTACTTTGTTGAATAACTAAAGTGAGAACTGTAAAAATTTATGGGAGGTTGAGAAAAATGTCGTAGGAACACTCAATCACAATCAAAGTTAAGTAGAATTCAGCACAAGAAAAACACAAGAGTATTAATCCGGAATTCATAAATCTGATTTACTGAGTGAGACATACATTGCGAGACATGATTTTGCAAAGTACCCGATGGAAACAATATAGTACAAACAAGAGTAGTCGTGTGGTCTGCAAATTCTAACCGCCCAGGCCGCACAACTGCTAACCACAAGTCCTGTCCGCCGAAACCGCTCAAGTTGCCAAACCACAACTACCCGCATGGACTGCTTGTTATTAAATGCTGATGAACTTGAACATAACGTGTTGATAGACCGGGCGAACTGCTTGATTTAACCGCAACCCCGAGGAAGAGACTTCAGGCCGATGAAACCGCAACCTGCTGTATACCGCTGACTGTTAATCGTGAACTATTCCACACCAAGCTTCCACTAGTTGCCTAACCGCCTGGCGCTAGCCGCACAACCTGCACAAAGTCAACTTCACTTAGTCGCGTCGGTTATAAAATCTTAACCGCAAGTTTAAAGTGCGAACAAAGTTCTCATTGTTCTTATTATTTATGACGAACCGAAGATTGCTATTTATAGACGCGAGGAGAAGTGTCGTCACCACCCATAATCATAGAATAACCGTTCGTCAAACCGCTACTAGCATCACCTATCCGTACAAAATGCGGATATCAACATCAGCTCGCCATTAAACCAACTATATATCCACATAGGGGTAAAGAAGGACCAGTCCGCCAAGTCGAGCGAATAATAAAATGAGTCCTCGTGGACTTAATCAATCCAGCCACACGCCCTGAACCACCAACTTCCTAATGCCGAACTATCGGTCTCCACAACCAGACCGCACAATTCAGCGAACACTGATCTAGACCGCTCATCACAGCAACCAAGCCACTAGACCGCACTAAGCAGCGGTCTCTGCATCCAATCTGCGCATACTGCTATCCACGACTAAGACCATATATACAAGCCTAGTCGAACAGTCGATCTCTGCGAATACCAGAAGCAGGCCGTGCAACCACGCGGTCTCGGTGAACTAGGCAACAAATTGGACTTGTCACCACCGTGATCAAGTCAACACAAACCAACAAACTCTGGCTATCAACCCGCCCGAGAAAGCTCCAGCGAACTGTGCGGCTAGCTTACACAGACCGCACTAACTATCTGCCTTCTTGCGAGCCAGAGATCCTGAAAGCTTAAGAGGACCAGTCCGCAGTGCATCACAATAAAAAAAAATTTTTAATTCCTGTGTAATTAAAATTATTGTCGCTGCAAAATGCGCACGCAAACATTATTCACGAGGCGGGCGCATATCCTCCCTCATACTAGCATACTAGTATAATACATAAGCAACATAAAGAAAGAAGAAAAAGGAATGTATTGAAGCTCAAAGATTGAATAGTAAGTACCATGAAAAGGAATCCAATTGAATTAAAAATGGAACTCAATGGTTTGAAGTCACTGTAAATATTCCATAGTATGATATAGACATAAAATAATAAAGCCCGTATTAATTAAGTAATTGGGTCAGTTGTAAGCTAGCTAGCTAGCTCCATATTAATTCCTAGCTAGCTTTGAATCTTTGATGGGCCGCCATTGCTAACAACAGCAGCAGCAATCCCAGGTCAAACAGAACCTGAACAGAGCCCTAAAGCTGCCAACTCTCTCCTTCATATTCAACACCTTCAAAATTTGTCCTGTCTCAGCTTCTTCAACCCTCCCACCTCTTCATATTCCCGGCTCTCTTCTTCCATCCTCTCCAACTTCTTCCTTCTTCTTCAATGATGCAGTTCACAGAGAGCGCGGCCCACGGACCACCCCCTCCTCTCCACCCAACCCTTCGGGCTTGGCCGGACTTTCCTTATAACTCCTCCTCCTCCTCCTCCTCGAATAAATCCGCCGGCGGGCAGCTGAGCAGCCTCACAAACGCCGCCTGCATGGAGCAGCTCCTGGCCCACTGCGCCCACGCCATCGACACCCACGACGCCACCCTCGCGCAGCAGCTCCTCTGGGTGCTCCACAACATCGCCCCGCCGGACGGCGACTCGAACCAGCGCCTCACCGCCGCCTTCCTCCGCGCCCTCGTCCTCCGCGCCTCCCGCTCCTCCTCCTCCCCCTGCGCCGCCCTCGCGGCGGCCCTCTCCGACGTCAACCACGACTCCCCGCTCACGCCTCTCTCCCTATCCCCCGTTTCGCTCGCCGCCTTCATCGACCTCACCCCGTGGCACCGTTTCGGCTTCTCCGCCGCCAACGCTGCCATCACCGATGCCGCCGACAGCTTCCCCGTCCTCCACCTCGTCGACCTCTCCACCACCTACAGCATGCAGCTCCCCACCCTCATCGAATCCCTCGCCGCCCGCCCGGAGGGCGCCCCCTTTCTCCGCGTCACGGTCGCCTCCCCGCCGGAATCCACCTCGCCGCCTCCCACCCTCGACATGCCCCTCGAGCAGCTCGGCGCCCGCCTCGTAAACTTTGCCCGATCCCGAAACGTCTCCATGGAGTTTCGCGTCGTCCCCTCCACGCCGGCGGACGGATTCGAGTCCCTCCTCGAGCACCTCCGGCTTCACCAGCTCGTCACCGACCCTGCCGCGGAAGCCCTCGTCATAAACTGCCACATGATGCTGCATTGCACGCCGGACGAGTCGGCGCCGCCGCCGGAAACCGCGCAGCAGACCGCTGCTCCCATCATGCTGTCATCCCTCCGGACCATGTTTCTGAAAGCCCTGCGGGCGCTCGAGCCGACGGTGGTGGTCGTGGTCGACGAGGACGCGGACTTCACCGCCGGCGATGTGGTGGGGAGGCTCAGGGCGGCCTTCAACTACATGTGGATACCGTTCGACGCTGTCGAAAACCTGCTGCCCAGGGGAGGGGAGCAGAGGAGGAGATATGAGGCGTCGGTTTGTTGGAAGATTGAGAACTCGATAGCGCAGGAAGGGGCGCAGAGGGTGGAGAGGCTGGAGACGAGGAGCAGGTGGACGCAGAGGATGAGAGGGGTGGGATTCAGGGCGGTGGGCTTCGGCGAGGAGGCCGCCGGAGAAGTGAAGAGCATGCTGGACGAGCACTCTGCCGGCTGGGGGTTGAAGAAGGATGAGGAGGAGCTGATCTTGACGTGGAAGGGCCATGACGCAGTTTTTGCAAGCGCTTGGATGCCTTCTTCCCTGCGATGAGACAAATCAATGCCCGCTTCTTCTTTTTCTTCTTCTTCTTCTTCTTTCTTCAACCTTTTTCTTTTGAAATGTTTCTGATTTTTGAATACCTTTGATTTCTATGTAAAATTATTATCACTGATGGAGTTAATTACTAAAGTAATTATCTTTTTTTAAGAAAAATTTAATTTATTGAAACTCGAATACCAGTTCAATAAAATTCAAACTACGAGGGCACGGATTGTGTTACTTGATTTGCCATCAAACACTCAAGACTGAGGTATTCCAAGCTCAGAGTCAGCCCTCACTAATTACGTAGTTTTTTAAGTGTCTCAGGATACAATGTAATATCAATTTGGTTCCTGAAATTTTAAGTTTTGTCATTTTTTCTAATATTGACTTCATTTTGAATGCAATTCAAGAGCTAAAAAGGTTCATAAATGAGAGGTTTCAAGACTGTTTTGACACATCTAAAATTTTGTGGACTAATTCGATACAGGCTTGAAAACTTATGGGGACTGACTTGATTTTTTGGCAATATTTATCAATTGCTCTTAATATTTAAACTTCCTATTTCAATTAAATGAATTCTTAAGACATTTCTTAGATCGTTGTAAAAATTTATGAAGGAAGTCGCAAAAAGTCACAGGAACACTCAATCATAATCAAAGTCAAATAGAAATCAGTAGCAACATCAGCACAAGAGTCTTTAATTGAAATTAAAAAAAAAATTACAAAGCGAGTTATACATTGCAAGACATGATTCACAATGTAATCAAAGGAATAGAAAACTGCAACAAGAGATAAATCATGCAGAGTGCAAGCTGTAATCCCATAAGTCGTCAACCCGCAAGCTGAGCCTGCCGAGACCGCCGAAGTCGCCTAACCGTAACTAGCCGTGCAGACTGCTTGTTATTGAAAGCTGAAGGATAAGAACAGAACCCGCCGATAGACCGGGCAAACTTCTCTGCATAACCGCGACACCGAGGAAGACACTTCAAGTCGCAGAGACCGCGACCTGCTGTTATCCGCTGATTGTTATCCGCGAAATGTTCCACACCAAGGTTCCACTAGTTGTTTAGCCACTAGATGCTAGCCGCACAGCCTGCGCGGCTGCGCTAGGGGTGCAAGCGGTTCGGTTTGGGTCGGTTTGGACCCAAACCGAAACCGAACCGACGTTTATCGGTTCGGTTCGGTTTTTTGGTCGGTTTACTCGGTTCGGTTTTCGGTTTTTCAGTTATACTATTTAAAATAATTGTGTACTTAAATAATAAATATCTCAAGCAAATTTAAAAAAAGATATGATAATTAAAAATAAATATCATCAAGTTTTATTTACATATGATATATTACAAGTAATAGCTCATATTACATAAAAATATTATGATTGAATATTTTTATTGTGAAATCGAGTAATAAATATAAAAATATATAAATAAAATATGTTAAATAAAATATTTAATTATTCTTGATGCATAAAATATGCATTACAAAAAATTATTTTGGCTCAAATGATATAAAAATTATTAAGTTGATATAATTTATGTACATTATTTAGTTAATAAAAATAGTTAAAAGATCATTATTGGTAATATTTTACATGTATTATTAGTCGGTGCGGTTCGGTTTTTTAGAGAGGAAAACCAAAACCGAACCGAGTCGTTCGGTTCGGTGTAAAATCGGTTCAGTTTGGACGGTTCTGGGCGGTTTGGTCGGTTTTCGGTTTTTCATGCACACCCCTAGCCTGCGCAGAGTCATCTTCACATAGTTGCAGCGGTTAGAAAAACGTAATGACGAGATTTAAACACGAGATGAGTTCTCACTATTCTAGTTTTTGTATGACGAGCTGAGAACTCCTATTTATAGGTGTGAGGAGGAGTGTTGTCACCACCCATAGTGATAGGATAACCGCTCATCAATCGTGCAGCTAGCACCACGCATCCGCATAAGTGCAGATACAAGTATCAGTCCACCACTAAAGAAAGTTGTCCGCAATGAAGTGCGAACACCGCTCTCTGTCCGCAAGAACGAACAGTCCGCAAAGAAAGAAAAGACCAGTCCGCCAGGCTGAGAAGACCAACACCAATCCAACAAGGACGACAAACACAACACTAGCGGGTTGCCGAACATCGAGACCAGATTGCACTGCCTTGTGAACACAGCTCCCAGTCCATGCAAACTTCAGCCCGCCACTAGAACAAGGACCAACCCGTCAACTTGCCGAGCTCGGCGAGCTCCAGAAGCAGTCTGCACAAACAAACAAACTCAGCGAGCTAGACAACAACCCTGGACTTATCATATAGAACCATCTTGCCGAACTCAGCGAGCTCTAGAAGCAGTCTGCACAAAAGGCGATCTCGGCTGTTAACCCCTAAATCGGCGATCCTCTCCAAGGAGCCCATTTTTTCTTCTCCTACAGGTTCCCACCAGCAAGGAGCAGGATACCCATGATGTCCGCCAAGTTCGCGCAAGTCGGACTGTCGAGCCCAAAAAAAGGATGGATGCTCCGCCAGCCGCACGCCAGGAGCGACCTCCGCTCGCCTCCGCGGGCCGCCCGCTAGGGGGCGGCCTGGCCCAGCCGGGCGGACTCCACCCGGAGTCCGCCCAGGCCGCCCGCAAGGGGGCGGCCTGGCCAGCCGGGCGGACTCCACCCGGAGTCCGCCCAGGCCGCCCGCTAGGGGGCGGCCTGGCCCAGCCGGGCGGACTCCACCCGGAGTCCGCCCAGGCCGCCCGCCAGGGGGCGGCCTGGCCCAGCCGGGCGGACTCCACCCGGAGTCCGCCCAGACCGCCCGCCAGGGGGCGGCCTGGCCCAGCCGGGCGGACTCCACCCGGAGTCCGCCCAGGCCGCCCGCCAGGGGGCGGCCTGGCCCAGCCGGGCGGACTCCACCCGGAGTCCGCCCAGGCCGCCCGCCAGGGGGCGGCCTGGCCCAGCCGGGCGGACTCCACCCGGAGTCCGCCCAGGCCGCCCGCCAGGGGGCGGCCTGGCCCAGCCGGGCGGACTCCACCCGGAGTCCGCCCAGGCCGCCCGCTAGGGGGCGGCCTGGCCCAGCCGGGCGGACTCCACCCGGAGTCCGCCCAGGCCGCCCGCTAGGGGGCGGCCTGGCCCAGCTGGGCGGACTCCCCTCGGAGTCCGCCCAGGCCGCCCGCTAGGGGGCGGCCTCCGCCTGCCGGGCGGACTCCCCCCGGAGTCCGCCCAGGCCGCCCGCTAGGGGGCGGCCTCCGCTCCGGCAAGGGAGGACTCCTCCTGGAGTCCCCCCAATTAGCTCGGAGTTGTCTGCTCCAGATCCGCCTGCTTGCTCCTCAGGTCGCGCAGCTTGCCTGCCCTCTCCTAGCCGCCAACAGGAAGACTGCCCCAGCAGAGGAAGGTCCAGTCCGCGGAGTCCGCCGAGGTCGTCGACCTCATCTTCTCAGTCCGCCGAGGTCGCCGAGGTCGTCAAGGATGACGTCACTGGGCCCCGCTTCAAGAAGTTTCTCCCCGGGCCTATAAATACCCCCCAAGACCTCTCATTCTAGACCAGCGGGAGGAGTACTGCAACCTTGATCAAAGGCTGCGGACTCAGTTTTCTCAGTCCGTCAAGGTTGATCAAGCAAGGTCTGCGGACTCAAATTTCCAGGTCTCCCAGGTCGTCAGGGACTGGACACTTAGTTTTTCTGCCATCAGCAGGCAGCTTCAGCAGCCTCTGCAGCCTCAGTTTTCCAGCTCTCTGCAGCCTCTTTTACTCAGTTTCTGGCATCTCCTTCCTCAACCGCCAGCTTCCCCCATTGTACCCTTTACTGCTTTTTCATGTAATGGTGCAATAGCAAGTTGTAACTCTTCTTGAATAAAGGAAAAGCCCGTCGCAAGAGTGGCATTCAAGCCGCGGCGGGCGAAGTCTGTTGTTGCCGCTGCTAGCGGCCTCCTCTCTTCTTCTCTCCTCTCTCGGCATCAACCTGCAAAGCTAACCATTCAAGTAGCTGTCTGCTCGACAGTTCTAGATCAAGCTCCCTCTCTGCTCGAGCAAGCTTTTTCCTCTGCTCAAGCAAGCTTGCTCCTCCATCCCCGCAACCCTTCTTCCTTCATCTTTAGCTTGTGAGATCGAACACCCGTTAACTGGTCGGTGTCGCATTTCGCGCATCAACAGTTAACACGCGGCCTTCAGATCTCGATCAGATAGTGAAAGCAGTGGTTACTCATGTCAGACCATCAACCAGCCGAGAATCTTACCCCAAGTCCCAGTGATGATCCTCTTTGGGATGCCTTAGAGCAATCTCGCAGAGAAACTGCCCAACAGTTTCAAGCCATCAACCGTACTCTAGCAGCTCTCACGCAGCAATTGGCCGCTCAATCTTCAGCAGCGCCAATCCCTCCAGTCAATCTAGCACCAGCATCGGAGACTCCTCAAGTCTATCCACCGGCTTATCCGCCGGTCTATCCTCCTCTTTACACTCCAACCTTTCCGCAGGGGCCAGCAGCACCCTTGCGATCTCAAGATGATGAGTTTGCAGCTCGTCAAAACTTCTTCCGGGAAGCTGCCCGGGGAAGTCCGGCTAGATTTCTGAACTTTCAGGGAAGTCATCCCTCCTCTTCAGCTCCTGCCTTTGCTCCTCCCGCAGCAACCTTTTACTCCTATCCTCCTGCTCCTTTTGCAACTACTGCTCATGCTCCTTACTTTCCTTATGCAGTAGAACCAGAAGAGCCGTCGCCGTTTACTGAAAGTGTTCGGTATGAACCAACTCCAGTCAACTTCCGAGAGCCGCGGTTGCCCATTTACACCGGGGAGACCGATCCTGTCAAGCATCTTCAAGCCTTTGAGTCAGCCGTTGCTCTCAAGACCCTATCCGATGCTACCAAGAGCAAGCTCCTCGTGACGACCTTTGATGGTCAAGTGAGAGACTGGTTCTATGGACTGCGACCTCAGTCAATCTCTTCCTTTGTTGATTTGCGAAGGGAGTTCCTGCTCAGATTTTCTACCTCTTCAAAGAGGAAGGGCGGTCCAGAAGCCCTCTTTGAGATCAGGCAGCGAGATAATGAGACTTGGTCTCATTTTGTGGATCGATTTCAAAAAGAAATATTGGACATTGAGATCGTTGATCAAGAAATGTACCGAGTGGCTCTCATCCACGGCCTGCGTGAAGGTCCGCTAAAGTTTGAAGCTAATGTCCGAGCACCGAGAACTTATCAAGAGTTGATTGGTTTAGCCAACTCATATATTCGCGGTGAAAAGAGCAACCCCAGCTTTGTCTCCAGACTTGTATCGGAGAAAAACTCTTCTTCTTACAGGCAGCTTCCGAGGTCCCCTCGGAAAGACTTTCCATCTCTCTCTAGGAAAGCAAGAAGATTTCAGCATCGTCAACCCCCCTTTCAAGGCCATGATCATACCCAAGAGCGGCTGCTGCCATTATCAACATCATCTTCGCTAACAGCTGCAGTTCATCAGCAGCAAGAAGGTGATCTGCCAGAATTTGAGCTAGATGAGGTCATGCAAGAAGTTAGCCAAATCATGAAGGATAAGGCATATCCCAAAAGGCCTTACCAGCCGGCAAATCAGAGATCAAGAAATTCAGACCCATTCTGTGAATTCCACAAAGAGAAAGGTCATTTAACTGAAGATTGTAAGGCCCTTCGGCGATTGGTTGAAAGATTGCTCATCGAGGGCAAGATCAACGACCTGGTCAAGAAAATTGATTCTTCAAAACCTTCCACCTCCAAGGGCAAGGAGGTGGCTGAAGGTCAGCTAGAGTGCATAGAGATACATGACAAGGGCCGTCTGGGGTCCATTGATTTTGCAAGTGAGTGCATCGATGTCGTTGACGAAGGTCCCCTTGGAAGGCTATTTTGAAGCAAAGAGGACACAGTTCTTGCTTCATCAGCTATGACCAATCGCAGTTCCTCAAAGCCCCTCACAATCGTGACTGATTGCCTTTACTTTACTCTTCAAACATTCTACTTTTCAGCACTTCTAAGTGTTTCATTTTTTCATTCAATAAAGCTTACGTCAGAGAACTCATACTGACACAGTTCCCTTTTTGTGGTGCTTCTCCTCTATATTTTTCTCTTTGCCAAAGAGATCACTAAACCAGCGAGATATCGCCAAGTCTTGCTCAGTGTCCCCTCGAGGTTGTCCTCTGGCGTAAAACCACAGTGACCGCATATGATGAGGAGTTTTCTCATATGTGTGTAGTGGGGGCCGTTCAACTCTCGTGCGGAGGATGACGGGGCTTCGGATCCCGGCCGATATCTAGAGCAGTGTGAGTGCCTAGGGGAGGCCTCCTGTGATAGTTCTATCGTGCTCTGTTAGGGATACGTTACAGTTACGATGATCTTTGCATGACAAGCAATGGCGATCAAGTGTAACCTTGTCTCTTTGATCATCTCACAACTGTGACGGCCGAACACTCTATGGTACTCTCAATCCGTGCCTCCGCGGGACTCACAACTCCGCTGATCAATCCGCAGACAAGCAATAGGCCACTTGGCTCAACTAGTCTAATTGATCAGCGATACTTGTAACCCGAGGCAAGAGAGCAGTGCATCTGTCGATCCTTCCTAAGGATTTCTTGCTTATGTGTGCCCTTCTAAAGGATGCGCGGCCAGCCCGCTTTGATTAGTACTATACCCAGGATGACTTTGGCAGGTGATGTATGCCCACAGGGAACACCTGTGGCAGCATTCTACCTCTTTAGTTCATCCTCGGGATGTAGCCCCTCTTCTCTCCTTTTTTACCTTCTTGCAGGTTAGCAGGTTGAATACAACCTATTCCAAGGACCTGCAACCTTTTTCTTGACTTATGATCATCTCATATGCGCTGCCTACATAAGTTTTCATCCAATGATGATCAACAAGTTCTCTTATCAGATGAGAGAATCGTTATCACGGTTTCAATTTTATTCATTTGATAGCAGAACTTGCCAGGTAACTCTTCTGCTGCTTGATCATATCCTATCATATCAACAGGGAACATCTGCAGGTTCAATACAGGTACTAGCGACTTAGTTTCCCTTCCTACCATATCTGTTGCTTACCTCTCCTTTTGCAGAGATCAATAGATATCAGCAAGTCCCTATCAGGTACTTGCACCTTACCTTCCTATCATATCTGTTGCTTACCTCTCCTTTTGCAGAGATCAACAGATATCAGCAAGTCCCTATCAGGTACTTGCACCTTACCTTCCTACCATATCTGTTGCTTACCTCTCCTTTTGCAGAGATCAACAGATATCAGCAAGTCCCTATCAGGTACTTGCACCTTACCTTCCTACCATATCTGTTGCTTACCTCTCCTTTTGCAGAGATCAACAGATATCAGCAAGTCCCTATCAGGTACTTGCACCTTACCTTCCTATCATATCTGTTGCTTACCTCTCCTTTTGCAGAGATCAACAGATATCAGCAAGTCCCTATCAGGTACTTGCACCTTACCTTCCTATCATATCTGTTGCTTATCTCTCCTTTTGCAGAGATCAACAGATATCAGCAAGTCCCTATCAGGTACTTACACCTTACCTTCCTACCATATCTGTTGCTTACCTCTCCTTTTGCAGAGATCAACAGATATCAGCAAGTCCCTATCAGGTACTTGCACCTTACCTTCCTACCATATCTGTTGCTTACCTCTCCTTTTGCAGAGATCAACAGATATCAGCAAGTCCCTATCAGGTACTTGCACCTTACCTTCCTACCATATCTGTTGCTTACCTCTCCTTTTGCAGAGATCAACAGATATCAGCAAGTCCCTATCAGGTACTTGCACCTTACCTTCCTATCATATCTGTTGCTTACCTCTCCTTTTGCAGAGATCAACAGATATCAGCAAGTCCCTATCAGGTACTTGCACCTTACCTTCCTACCATATCTGTTGCTTACCTCTCCTTTTGCAGAGATCAACAGATATCAGCAAGTCCCTATCAGGTACTTGCACCTTACCTCCCTACCATATCTGTTGCTTACCTCTCCTTTTGCAGAGATCAACAGATATCAGCAAGTCCCTATCAGGTACTTGCACCTTACCTTCCTATCATATCTGTTGCTTACCTCTCCTTTTGCAGAGATCAACAGATATCAGCAAGTTCCTCTCAGGTACTTGCAGCTTATTTTCTTTTTTCTGCTCACTCACCCTATTTATGCAGAGACCAGTAAATACCAGCAAGTCCACTTCAGGTACTTGTAAGATTATTATCCTACTGTATTTTCTCTCATCTGTATTTTGGCAGAGTTCAATGAAAGACAGTTATTCTCTTCCCCATTTACAAAACCAGCTCAGGTACACGCAAGATGTACCTCCCTTTCGCCTGCATTAACTTTTTTCTTCACAGGCAAAGGATAGACACTGACATATTTTTTCGAAGGGAGTCATCAGGTCTTATCCCTCCTACTCTATAATTTTTTTCTCTCTCCTAAATTCCTGCAGGGAGGATCACGATTTTTGTGGGTCTTCTACTTTTTCGAAGTTCCTTCCGAACTTAAAAAAGTGCGGGGATTATGTTAACCCCTAAATCGGCGATCCTCTCCAAGGAGCCCATTTTTTCTTCTCCTACAGGTTCCCACCAGCAAGGAGCAGGATACCCATGATGTCCGCCAAGTTCGCGCAAGTCGGACTGTCGAGCCCAAAAAAAGGATGGATGCTCCGCCAGCCGCACGCCAGGAGCGACCTCCGCTCGCCTCCGCGGGCCGCCCGCTAGGGGGCGGCCTGGCCCAGCCGGGCGGACTCCACCCGGAGTCCGCCCAGGCCGCCCGCAAGGGGGCGGCCTGGCCAGCCGGGCGGACTCCACCCGGAGTCCGCCCAGGCCGCCCGCTAGGGGGCGGCCTGGCCCAGCCGGGCGGACTCCACCCGGAGTCCGCCCAGGCCGCCCGCCAGGGGGCGGCCTAGCCCAGCCGGGCGGACTCCACCCGGAGTCCGCCCAGACCGCCCGCCAGGGGGCGGCCTGGCCCAGCCGGGCGGACTCCACCCGGAGTCCGCCCAGGCCGCCCGCCAGGGGGCGGCCTGGCCCAGCCGGGCGGACTCCACCCGGAGTCCGCCCAGGCCGCCCGCCAGGGGGCGGCCTGGCCCAGCCGGGCGGACTCCACCCGGAGTCCGCCCAGGCCGCCCGCCAGGGGGCGGCCTGGCCCAGCCGGGCGGACTCCACCCGGAGTCCGCCCAGGCCGCCCGCTAGGGGGCGGCCTGGCCCAGCTGGGCGGACTCCCCCCGGAGTCCGCCTAGGCCGCCCGCTAGGGGGCGGCCTCCGCCTGCCGGGCGGACTCCCCCCGGAGTCCGCCCAGGCCGCCCGCTAGGGGGCGGCCTCCGCTCCGGCAAGGGAGGACTCCTCCTGGAGTCCCCCCAATTAGCTCGGAGTTGTCTGCTCCAGATCCTCCTGCTTGCTCCTCAGGTCGCGCAGCTTGCCTGCCCTCTCCTAGCCGCCAACAGGAAGACTGCCCCAGCAGAGGAAGGTCCAGTCCGCGGAGTCCGCCGAGGTCGTCGACCTCATCTTCTCAGTCCGCCGAGGTCGCCGAGGTCGTCAAGGATGACGTCACTGGGCCCCGCTTCAAGAAGTTTCTCCCCGGGCCTATAAATACCCCCCAAGACCTCTCATTCTAGACCAGCGGGAGGAGTACTGCAACCTTGATCAAAGGCTGCGGACTCAGTTTTCTCAGTCCGTCAAGGTTGATCAAGCAAGGTCTGCGGACTCAAATTTCCAGGTCTCCCAGGTCGTCAGGGACTGGACACTTAGTTTTTCTGGGATCAGCAGGCAGCTTCAGCAGCCTCTGCAGCCTCAGTTTTCCAGCTCTCTGCAGCCTCTTTTACTCAGTTTCTGGCATCTCCTTCCTCAACCGCCAGCTTCCCCCATTGTACCCTTTACTGCTTTTTCATGTAATGGTGCAATAGCAAGTTGTAACTCTTCTTGAATAAAGGAAAAGCCCGTCGCAAGAGTGGCATTCAAGCCGCGGCGGGCGAAGTCTGCTGTTGCCGCTGCTAGCGGCCTCCTCTCTTCTTCTCTCCTCTCTCGGCATCAACCTGCAAAGCTAACCATTCAAGTAGCTGTCTGCTCGACAGTTCCAGATCAAGCTCCCTCTCTGCTCGAGCAAGCTTTTTCCTCTGCTCAAGCAAGCTTGCTCCTCCATCCCCGCAACCCTTCTTCCTTCATCTTTAGCTTGTGAGATCGAACACCCGTTAACTGGTCAGTGTCGCATTTCGCGCATCAACATCGGCGAGCTAGGAAAGAACTCTGGACTTGTCACACGGGACCAAGTCACAACACCCGCGAAATCCGGCTATCTAGCTGCCCGAGAAGGATTCAGCGAACTGAGCGGTTAGCCACCATAGTCCACACTAACCACCAACCTTCTTGCAAGCTAGAGAACCTAAAGCTTCAAGCGGTCAGTGTGGTCTGACCAACAAGACCTCCACAGCTGCGATTAGAGAAGTTTAATTGCCCGGTTTCAACCCAGGGTGCTTGCTTAACCAGATCGCAAGAGAGACCGGCAATCAGCCAAAAGCTATCCGCCAGAGCTATCCACCATGACGTCGTAGACTCTGCGATTCGTGCGGTCTGCCTAATTAGACCATCCACACTCCACTTTACTCCTACTTCAATAATTTTAACAATCCCCCTTGAAGTGGGAAGTGGAACCAACTCTCGCATTGAATAAACGGTCCTTTCGACAGTAGTTTCATGAAGATGTCCGTGATATTGTCCTCGCTTCGCACATGCTCAACCATCAGAGACCCCTACAACACCTTCTCCTGAATGAAGTGATGCTCGATCTCGATGTGCTTCGTTCGCGCGTGACAAACTGGATTGTTGACCAGTTTAAGGACACTCTCATTGTCACCGCAAAGCAGAGTATGACTTCGCACCTCATCATGGATGTCATCCACTAAGCTAGATGTCTTCTTGAGCTGCCAAGGCTAAAGTCTTGTATTCCGCTTTTATAGCGGAGACAGACACTAAATCCTACTTCTTACTACACCATGAAATAGTTGTCGATCCCGTGAAGAAGACATAACTAGACGTTGACTTCTGGTCATCTATATCTCCTCCATAATCATCATCCATATAGTCATGTTGACTAAAGCTCATATCCCTCTTATAAAAGAGACCCATCTATGAGGTAGACTTGACATACTTTAGAGTACCTTTAACTGCCACAAGATGAGGCTTTTGTGGCTCCTCCATATACCGACTAACCCGGCCCATAGCATAAGCAATATGCGACCTAGTGATTTTCATATATATAAGACTCCCCATGAGATCCTAGAACACTAAAATGTTTGTAAGAACTCTACCCTCATCCCACTGAAGTTTCATACCGACCTCTAGAGGAGTAGAACTGAACTTCCCTTCCCGCATGCTGAATCGCTTAATGATTCTCTCCGTACAACACTTATGGGAAATAAGCACGTCGTTCTTCTTCCTCTCCACCTCGAGTCTAAGGAACTGGTGGAGCACACCAAGATCCTTCCTCTCAAACTAAATAGCTAGCTCATCCATTATCCTAGACACTTCCTCCTCCGAGTTCCTCGTAATGGTCATGTTGTCAACATACAACAGAATGAGGACATGAAGCTCCCCCTTTTCTTAACGAAATGACTTGAATCCCAGTCTGAAGCAAAGTATCCGTAAAATTGGAGGTATTCTACGATCTCCTCATACCACGCCTGAGGCATCTGCTTCAAACCATATAGAGCTTTCTTCAGCTTGCAGACGTGTCCTGGATGATCTTCACAGACATAATCAGGTGGATGCAACATGAAGATATCTTTGTCAATCTCACTATAAAGGAACGCATTATTTACATCAAGTTGCCAAATATTCCATCCTTGGTAAGTAGCCAAGGAGATCACCACCCGAACTGAAGTCATTTTAGAAATCGGACTGAACGACTCTTCGTAGTCCTCCCCGTACTATTGTGAGAACCCTTGAGCTACAAGGCAATCCTTGTACCGCTCGATGCTATCGTCAACCTTCTTCTTCAGCTGATAAACCCACTTGCATGTAACAGGAGTGATGTCATCGATCTTGGGTAAAAGATTCCAAGTATTGTTCTTTATGAGTGCGACCATCTCCTCATCCATGACATCTTCTCACTCCTTTATGCCAGTGATGTTCTCAAAGCTCGATGGCTCATGTTCATCCAAGGGACCTGCAAAGAAATATGAGATGAAACTCATCATGTTCTCGTCCCTATGCCGAACTAGTAGAATAATAGTCCTCTTGGACCTGCATAGGGCTTGAACCTGATCCACCACTCCCGCTGCTTCTTATTTGTTTGCTATAATCTCAGGCATACTAGAAGCATTGCTTCCCCTGCTTCCAGATCCAGAATCATCCGCTCCAGAGCAAGACGAAACCGGAGCACCTAGCGATGCAGACAACTCCACTAAAAGATCCCGAGCAGCTTCTCCTTGCCCTCCGTCTGACATGCTTTCCTGTAGCTCTACAAATGAGCTACCCTGGTATGATGTAAGTTCGTCGAAGACAATGTCTCTTGAGATGAAAAACTTCTTTGTTGCAGGATCCATACACTTCCAGCCCTTCTTCCTCTCATCATAGCTCACGAAGACAAGCTTCATTGCCTTCACATCTAGCTTAGCCCTGAGAGCATCTAGAACGTGCAGGTAGCAGGTAGATCTGAACACCTGAAGATTTTAAACATTGGGCTTCTCTTTGAACATCAACTCAAGAGGAGATTTCATGTTGTTCGTATTGAGGGGAATCATGTTGATGACATACGTCGTACAAGCCATTCCCTCTTCCTAGAAATCCCTAGGAATGTCATTGGCATGAAACCAACACTTACAGGTTTCCGTCAGATGACAGATCTTTCACTCTACAACTCTGTTCTATTGTGGAGTATGTGCACAAGTAATCTTCCTCTAAATGCCGAACTTTCTGCAGAAGTTAGAGAACTCATGTGAAGTGAACTTTTCGTCATTATCAGTTCTCAACTTCTTTATCCGCAGGCTGAGCCAGCCCTCCACAAGCTACTTGAACTCCACGAACATCTTGAAAGCCTCTAACTTCTCTTTCAAGAAGTATACCCAAGTATACCTAGAAAAGTCGTCAACAAGAACCAGCATATACCTACTACCTCCGAGACTGGGAGTGATAGTAGGTCCTGTTAGATCATCGTGGATGCATTCTAGCGGTGCTCTACACTTAGTTTATGATATGTCAAATGGAAGGCGATATGCCTTTCCATACTGACATCCAACACAGACATGACCGTCACCGAAGGATGAAAGACTAGGCAGACCATGCACTAGACCTCTAACTATCATAGCCTTTAGCTTATCCATTCCAACATGACCAAGTTTCTCATGCCAAATAGCAACATTGTCATTTTCCCTTATCTTATCAACATAAAAGCTTATCGCCAACATGAACAAGTCCTTCACTCTCCTTCCAACATGAGTGACGTCAGCTTTCACAGCTGATATGTTCCTGAGAAACTTCACTTTTGTTGGGCCAAATAGAATGTGATACCCAGCTTCAGCAGCGTTGATCACCGAGAAGAGGTTTTTCTTCATTCTTGGCACATAATACACACTCCTCAAAGTGAGTGGCCCCTAATCACTACCTAAAAAAATCGTTCCCTCCTTCTCTACTGTATGTACAGTAGCATCATCAATAATAATGACATCTTTACCTTTTTAATCCTGCGGAGAAGAGAATTTGGACTCGTCCCTAGTGAGGTGATGACCACACCCCGAGTTCATAATCCAGTCCTCCTGATAGTGGATGGAGGAAAATAAACAAACACAAGTACCTGTCATTAAAGCACTCCCCCATCCTCCTTCCTCAGCTTTGGACCCAGTCTCCTCCTTCCCTACAGCATGCCCTGGCTGAAGATTCACTCTACAGTTCCTACGGATGCGACCAAGCTTTTACACATATAATAATGAGGTCCTCCCCGCTTCTTCCTGTCATCATGCTTAGGAGCCTTGCTCATTTCCTGTTGTGATGATGAAGACGGGCCATCGCTAGCAGGTGTCTTCTTCATCCTATCCCATTTCTTCTTCTTGTCAGAGAAGAGAGCCTCGTCATATCCCCTTGAGATCAAAACTCCAGCCATCTGCTTCGCCAAGCTTTCCTATGAAGCCAACAAATTTTCCAGCTTAAGTAGTGATGACGGATTGGCCAAGCCTTGCATAGAAGTCACAAAGCCAACATACTCCTTCCGTAAACCGCGGATGATGTGTCTCTTCAGCTTTGACTCTGAGATCGGATCTTCCGAGTCCAAGGCAGTTATCTCAGAGCAGATGTTCTTCATCTTCATGAAGAAAGAAGAAATGGACAGATCACCTTGAGTGGCCTTTGTCAACTCATTTTCCAAGAACTATAGTCGAGGTACATTCTTCTTGTTTAATGTACAACCTCGTATTCGCAGAGTAGGGTCCCTTCGGCAGGCGCAGAGCCAGTTTTAAGCTTTTAAGCTTTTCGGATATTTTGGACTCTTGGTGGCCAATTTTGGCTCTAGCATGGAAATATACTAGTAGGGGGAAAATATTGCCTTCCCCCTTGCCCCCCTCTTAGAGGGGCGGGCGCGGCTAGCTTGCGGGGCGAGACCGCCGGCCAGGCAGGTTCTCGCCCGCGCGGCCAGCTTGCGGGGCGAGACCGCCGGCCAGGCGGGTTCTCGCCCGCGCGGCCAGCTTGCGGGGCGAGACCGCCGGCCAGGCGGGTTCTCGCCCGCGCGGCCAGCTTGCGGGGCGAGACCGCCGGCCAGGCGGGTTCTCGCCCGCGCGGCCAGCTTGCTGGGCGAGACCGCCGGCCAGGCGGGTTCTCGCCCGCGCGGCCAGCTTGCGGGGCGAGACCGCCGGCCAGGCGGGTTCTCGCCCGCGCGGCCAGCTTGCGGGGCGAGACCGCCGGCCAGGCGGGTTCTCGCCCGCGCGGCCAGCTTGCGGGGCGAGACCGCCGGCCAGGCGGGTTCTCGCCCGCGCGGCCAGCTTGCGGGGCGAGACCGCCGGTCAGGCGGGTTCTCGCCCGCGCGGCCAGCTTGCGGGGCGAGACCGCCGGCCAGGCGGGTTCTCGCCCGCGCGGCCAGCTTGCGGGGCGAGACCGCCGGCCAGGCGGGTTCTCGCCCGCGCGACCAGCTTGCGGGGCGAGACCGTCGGCCAGGCGGGTTCTCGCCCGCGCGGCCAGCTTGCGGGGCGAGACCGCCGGCCAGGCGGGTTCTCGCCCTTTGACCTCCTTGGGGCAAGCTTTTATCTTTTTACCCCCGGGGTGGATTTTCCTTTTTTTGCCCCCCGGTGTGGAGGTTTTCTATTGGCTGGAGGCATTTTTGCCCCAGGGGCATTTTGGTCATTTTGCCCCCAGGACTTGGAAAAACTATAAATAGACCCTTAGGGGTGCCTTGGAGAGGGACTTGTCATTCTTTCCTTAGCCACTATTTTCTCTTTGGCTTTCCTCCAAGGCACCTAGCTCAAGCATTGGCTAGGGAGGGGGAGACCTCAAAGGTCTTTCGGGTGTGAGGTGGGACCTCCACGCTAGAGCCGAGGGTCAGTTCATAGCTTCCTAAGTCTTCGGTCTGTGACGTTCTTCCGAGTGTAGTAGGTGTGAGGTCACCCCTTTCCCCAAGGGTCGAACTCCATGGAAGTCAATTTTGGCTTCGGTCATTTTTGGCTTCAACAGTTCTGGTGCGGTGAGCGTGGAGAGTGACCAGCACAGAAGATCTCAGGAGAGTGTCATGACTGGAGATCAGGGAGGTAGTGATGACCTCGGTGGTCTCCCCAACCTAGGACCCTTTGTAGGAAGAGAGGAGTTCATGGCTTCCATCGAAGGCATCATGGGGATGCTTAGAAGCATTGCCCCTCGGGCTGACAGCTCAACCCCCACCCCCCAGGGACTAGCTCCCAGGGGTCTCGGCGAGCTAACTCAGAGTGGTCTCGGCGAGCTGGCTCCTAGGGGGCAAGGCGAGATCACCCCAGCAGGGGGAGAAGTGAGTATGTCGGATAGGAGGCCTGGGAAGGAGCGGATGGTAGAAGGGGTTGAGCGAGACCTCTCAGGCCGGGAGCTGTTCCCAAGCCCGGCGAGAGCTAACCCCCCAGGCGAGCAGGTCGCGCGAGTGGAGGTGGCGAGAGCTCCCCTTAGGGGGTCACCCTTCAGTGAGTTGATCACCTCAGCTCCCGTTCCCGAGGGGTTCAGAGTGCCAGACATGGTTTACTATACTGGGAAGGATGACCCCGTCCAGCATCTGCAATGGTTCGAGGATGCCGTCTCCATCAGACCGATGACGGATGCCTTCAAGTGTCGTCTCTTTGCGATCACGTTGAAGGAGAAGGCAAGGGACTGGTTTCATCAACTCCCTCCGAGGTCCATCTTCGGGTTCGAAGACTTGAGCCGGAGCTTTCAGCTTCGCTTCTCCACCTCCAAGAAGAGGAAGAAGGGTCCTGAGTCCCTCTTCCTGTTAAAGCAAAGGGCTGAGGAGTCGCTGGCCCACTACATTGATAGGTTCCAGGAGGAGGTCCTTGACATCCAGGAGGTTCCAGGGTATGCCCTCCAGATGGCGTTCATGGTGGGGTTGCGCCAAGGGTTCTTCAAGATGAGCTTGACTCGAAAGGCCCCCCTTTCCTTTGAGGAGCTGATAGAAAGGGCGGCAGAGGAGATAGCCATGGAGGCAGCCAACCCGGCCTTTGTAAAGAAGTTGGCAAGGTTGACAGAGGTGGAGTCGAAGGAGCAAGGTGGCTCGAGGCATCATGAAGAGAGAAGGAGAGAGGAGCATAGAGCTCAAGGGTTCCAGAGACAGGAGGGTCCGGAGCCAGGCTGGAGGCAGCAGGGAGGACCTGCCCATGGTCCAGGAAGGGCTCTCATCCAGGATGGAGGGAACCATCATGGGGGCCAAGGGAGGTTCAACTTCCAGAGGCAAGCCCCAAGACAACTCCTGCCCCCACCCCAGCAAGCGATGGCGATTGGCCGAAGGGATAGGAGGAATCGCAAGGGGAGAGGGGGAGGCAGGGTAGAGTTACCGTACTGTGACTTCCACCAGTTGGAAGGTCACGCCACGGCTACCTGCCCCGAGTTCCTAGAGGTGAGAGGGGCGAGAGGTCCTGCCCAGCAACCGCCGCCGGAGCGGATTGAATTTCTACCTCAAGGAGGGGGTGAAGATGTGTGCGAGGACCGGGTCGATGTAGGACCCCGAGGTAGTATAGCTGTGATCCACGGGGGGGTGGGGATCGAAGCCGCTCGGAAGGCAAGTCTCCATGTGATATATCGGCGGAGCGTTGCCTCGACATCCCAGACCCCTCCTCCGGAGGAAAGGGTCACCTTCTCATCAAAGGATATGCCAGAGCATGAGGATCCCTTCTGCGATGCCCTGGTCATCCAAGCAGCCGTCGAAGGCTTCACCGTCTCTCGGATTTTGATTGATAACGGAAGCTCGGTCAATGTCATTTTCAAGAAGGCGTTCGAGGGGATGAAGGTGGAGCCAAGGAGGATAGTGGTGTCGGATGGACCTCTGTTTGGATTCTCAGGGGAGAGGAAGGAGGTGGAAGGTGGAGTCGGACTCCAGATGAAGTTGGGAGGGACCTCAAGGAACTGCAGGTTCGTCATTGTTGACGCTCCAAGCAGCTACAATGCCATCTTCGGAAGGCCCCTCATCAGCGCCTTCCGGTGCGTGCCCTCATCCTTCCACCAATGTCTCAAGTTCAACTCAGATGGGATCCAGGTCAGGATCAAGGGAGACTCCAGGATGGCGAGGCAGTGCTACGTCACGACAGTCAACACCATCTCTTGGTTGGCTAAGGCAGAGGAGATGGAGAAGATCATGGAGAGCCTGAGCAGGGTTGAGGTGGCCAGTGGGATGGAACCTGATGGCAACCACCAGGCCCAGGCCCCCTGAAGAAGCCTCGCCTCGGCAGAGTCATGTATCTTTTTTATGTTTATGTTATTGTAAGGAGTCTAGCCCCCGACCAGTAGAGTCGAGGGGGTCATGTAACCCACCTTCTTTCCCCCGTTAGAGGATGTTGGAATTGAAAAAGCTTAGGTGACATGCCCAACTCCCAACCCCCGAGAGGATCTCCTCATACCAGGCTCACACTAGCTGGCAGGGTCGAGAGTGCTTCGGGGGGTGGCTCATTTTTCCTTTTGCTCCGAGATGATTACGTTGCCAGGCTCTCACTAGCTGGTGGGTTCAGGTTGATCTCTCGTGGGAGCCAAGTCCTTTTGCTCCGAGATGATTCCGCTGCCAGGCTCTCACTAGCTGGTGGGTTCAGGTTGATCTCTCGTGGAAGCCCAAGTCCCTTAGCTCCAAGATGATTCCGCTGCCAGGCTCTCACTAGCTGGTGGGTTCAGGTTGATCTCTCGTAGGAGCCAAGTCCTTTTGCTCCGAGATGATTCCGCTGTCAGGCTCTCACTAGCTGGTGGGTTCAGGTTGATCTCTCGTGGGAGCCAAGTCCTTTTGCTTCGAGATGATTTCGCTGCCAGGCTCTCACTAGCTGGTGGGTTCAGGTTGATCTCTCGTGGAAGCCCAAGTCCCTTAGCTCCGAGATGATTCCACTGCCAGGCTCTCACTAGCTGGTGGGTTCAGGTTGATCTCTCGTGGGAGCCAAGTCCTTTTGCTCCGAGATGATTCCGCTGCTAGGCTCTCACTAGCTGGTGGGTTCAGGTTGATCTCTCGTGGGAGCCAAGTCCTTTTGCTCCGAGATGATTCCGCTGTCAGGCTCTCACTAGCTGGTGGGTTCAGGTTGATCTCTCGTGGAGGCCCAAGTCCCTTAGCTCCGAGATGATTCTGCTGCCAGGCTCTCACAAGCTGGTGGGTTCAGGTTGATCTCTCGTGGAAGCCCAAGTCCCTTAGCTCCGAGATGATTCCGCTGCCAGGCTCTCACTAGCTGGTGGGTTCAGGTTGATCTCTCGTGGAAGCCCAAGTCCCTTAGCTCCGAGATGATTCCGCTGCCAGGCTCTCACTAGCTGATGGGTTCAGGTTGATCTCTCGTGGAAGCCCAAGTCCCTTAGCTCCGAGATGATTCCGCTGTCAGGCTCTCACTAGCTGGTGGGTTCAGGTTGATCTCTCGTGGAAGCCCAAGTCCCTTAGATCCGAGATGATTCCGCTGTCAGGCTCTCACTAGCTGGTGGGTTCAGGTTGATCTCTCGTGGGAGCCAAGTCCTTTTGCTCCGAGATGATTCCGCTGCCAGGCTCTCACTAGCTGGTGGGTTCAGGTTAATCTCTCGTGGAAGCCCAAGTCCCTTAGCTCCGAGATGATTCCGCTGCCAGGCTCTCACTAGCTGGTGGGTTCAGGTTGATCTCTCGTAGGAGCCAAGTCCTTTTGCTCCGAGATGATTCCGCTTCCAGGCTCTCACTAGCTGGTGGGTTCAGGTTGATCTCTCGTGGGAGCCAAGTCCTTTTGCTCCGAGATGATTCCGCTGCCAGGCTCTCACTAGCTGGTGGGTTCAGGTTGATCTCTTGTGGAAGCCCAAGTCCCTTAGCTCCGAGATGATTCCGCTGCCAGGCTCTCACTAGCTGGTGGGTTCAGGTTGATCTCTCGTGGGAGCCAAGTCCTTTTGCTCCGAGATGATTCCGCTGCCAGGCTCTCACTAGCTGGTGGGTTTAGGTTGATCTCTCGTGGGAGCCAAGTCCTTTTGCTCCGAGATGATTCCGCTGCCAGGCTCTCACTAGCTGGTGGGTTCAGGTTGATCTCTCGTGGAGGCCCAAGTCCCTTAGCTCCGAGATGATTTCGCTGCCAGGCTCTCACTAGCTGGTGGGTTCAGATTGATCTCTCGTGGAAGCCCAAGTCCCTTAGCTCCGAGATGATTCCGCTGCCAGGCTCTCACTAGCTGGTGGGTTCAGGTTGATCTCTCGTGGAAGCCTAAGTCCCTTAGCTCCGAGATGATTCCGCTGCCAGGCTCTCACTAGCTGATGGGTTCAGGTTGATCTCTCGTGGAAGCCCAAGTCCCTTAGCTCTGAGATGATTCCGCTGTCAGGCTCTCACTAGCTGGTGGGTTCAGGTTGATCTCTCGTGGAAGCCCAAGTCCCTTAGCTCTGAGATGATTCCGCTGCCAGGCTCTCACTAGCTGGCAGGTTCAGGTTGATCTCTCGTGAAGGTTGTCTTTTTACCCTGAGGGGGTCTCGCCACCCAGGCTCTCATCAGCTGGCATGGCAGGTTGACCCCCCCAGGAGGTTAGATCCTTTTACCCTGAGGGGGTCTCGCCACCCAGGCTCTCATCAGCTGGCATGGCAGGTTGACCCCCCCAGGAGGTTAGATCTTTTTACCCTGAGGGGGTCTCGCCACCCAGGCTCTCATCAGCTGGCATGGCAGGTTGACCCCCCCCCCCCAGGAGGTTAGATCTTTTTACCCTGAGGGGGTCTCGCCACCCAGGCTCTCATCAGCTGGCATGGCAGGTTGACCCCCCAGGAGGTTAAGTCCCTTTACCCTGAGGGGGTCTCGCCACCCAGGCTCTCATCAGCTGGCATGGCAGGTTGACCCCCCCCAGGAGGTTGTCCTTTTACCCTGAGGGGGTCTCGCCACCCAGGCTCTCATCAGCTGGCATGGCAGGTTGACCCCCCCAGGAGGTTAGATCTTTTTACCCTGAGGGGGTCTCGCCACCCAGGCTCTCATCAGCTGGCATGGCAGGTTGACCCCCCCAGGAGGTTAGATCTTTTTACCCTGAGGGGTCTCGCCACCCAGGCTCTCATCAGCTGGCATGGTAGGTTGACCCCCCAGGAGGTTAAGTCCTTTTACCCTGAGGGGGTCTCGCCACCCAGGCTCTCATCAGCTGGCATGGCAGGTTGACCCCCCCAGGAGGTTGTCCTTTTACCCTGAGGGGGTCTTGCCACCCAGGCTCTCATCAGCTGGCATGGCAAGTTGACCCCCCCCAGGAGGTTGTTCTTTTACCCTGAGGGGGTCTCGCCACCCAGGCTCTCATCAGCTGGCATGGCAGGTTGACCTCCCAGGAGGTTAAGTCCTTTTACCCTGAGGGGGTCTCGCCACCCAGGCTCTTATCAGCTGGCATGGCAGGTTGACCCCCCACAGGAGGTTAGATCTTTTTACCCTGAGGGGGTCTCGCCACCCAGGCTCTCATCAGCTGGCATGGCAGGTTGACCCCCCCCCCAGGAGGTTAGATCTTTTTATCCTGAGGGGGTCTCACCACCCAGGCTCTCATCAGCTGGCATGATAGGTTGACCCCCCAGGAGGTTAAGTCCTTTTACCCTGAGGGGGTCTCGCCACCCAGGCTCTCATCAGCTGACATGGCAGGTTGACCCCCCCAGGAGGTTGTCCTTTTACCCTGAGGGGGTCTCGCCACCCAGGCTCTCATCAGCTGGCATGGCAGGTTGACCCCCCCAGGAGGTTGTCCTTTTACCCTGAGGGGGTCTCGCCACCCAGGCTCTCATCAGCTGGCATGGCAGGTTGACCCCCCCCCCAGGAGGTTGTCTTTTTACCCTGAGGGGGTCTCGCCACCTAGGCTCTCATCAGCTGGCATGGCAGGTTGACCCCCCTCCAGGGGGTTAAGCCTTTTTTCCCTGAGGAGGTCTCGCCACCCAGGCTCTCATCAGCTGGCATGGCAGGTTGGACCCTCGGAAGAGGCCCCATAATCTTTCGACACCGCGAGAGCAAGCTACACTCAGCGAATACGTTGGGTTGGATGTTTCTTTCCGAGCTTGTGCCAACCTCGAAAAGAGCGGGGATTGTGTACAACCCCGTATTCGCGGAGTAGGGTCCCTTCGGTAGGCGCAGAGCCAGTTTTAAGCTTTTAAGCTTTTCGGATATTTTGGACTCTTGGTGGCCAATTTTGGCTCTAGCATGGAAATATACTAGTAGGGGGGAAAATATTGCCTTCCCCCTTGCCCCCCTCTTTGAGGGGAGGGCGCGGCTAGCTTGCGGGGCGAGACCGCCGGCCAGGCAGGTTCTCGCCCGCGCGGCCAGCTTGCGGGGCGAGACCGCCGGCCAGGCGGGTTCTCGCCCGCGCGGCCAGCTTGCGGGGCGAGACCGCCGGCCAGGCGGGTTCTCGCCCGCGCGGCCAGCTTGCGGGGCGAGACCGCCGGCCAGGCGGGTTCTCGCCCGCGCGGCCAGCTTGCGGGGCGAGACCGCCGGCCAGGCGGGTTCTCGCCCGCGCGGCCAGCTTGCGGGGCGAGACCGCCGGCCAGGCGGGTTCTCGCCCGCACGGCCAGCTTGCGGGGCGAGACCGCCGGCCAGGCGGGTTCTCGCCCGCGCGGCCAGCTTGCGGGGCGAGACCGTCGGCCAGGCGGGTTCTCGCCCGCGCGGCCAGCTTGCGGGGCGAGACCGCCGGCCAGTCGGGTTCTCGCCCTTGGACGTCCTTGGGGCAAGCTTTTACCTTTTTACCCCCGGGGTGGATTTTCCCTTTTTTGCCCCCGGTGTGGAGGTTTTCTATTGGCTGGAGGCATTTTTGCCCCAGGGGCATTTTGGTCATTTTGCCCCCAGGACTTGGAAAAACTATAAATAGACCCTTAGGGGTGCCTTGGAGAGGGACTTGTCATTCTTTCCTTAGCCACTATTTTCTCTTTGGCTTTCCTCCAAGGCACCTAGCTCAAGCATTGGCTAGGGAGGGGGAGACCTCAAAGGTCTTCCGGGTGTGAGGTGGGACCTCCACGCTAGAGCCGAGGGTCAGTTCATAGCTTCCTAAGTCTTCGGTCCGTGACGTTCTTCCGAGTGTAGTAGGTGTGAGGTCACCCCTTTCCCCAAGGGTCGAACTCCACGGAAGTCAATTTTGGCTTCGGTCATTTTTGGCTTCAACATTTAACATGTCATACAAGGCCATCCAGATTTTAGTTGTTGACCGACATTCAATGATGTGGTCAAACAGCTCCAGTGATATTGCACGCTTCAGAGCGAATGATGCCTTCACATTTGTTCACCTCCAAGCTTTCACTGCTTCAACATTTCCGCCAACAACGATTACTTCTTGTTTATTATCACCACCGACAACTTTCCAAAGATCCAGGTCAAGAAGGTAACTCTCTATACAAGACCTTCACCTTTTGAAATTGGTCTGCATTAAGAGTTCAATTCCAATTCCTCTTGCATAACCAACTTCTATTGCACCCAACTTATTACTTGATCTTCACAAAAGAATAACAAACTGCTGTGATTAGTGAACTGTTAACTCCTCAACACCCATCTGATACCATGCAAAAATTTATGAAGGAAGCCGTAAGAGATCACAAGAACACTCAACCATAACCAAAGTCAAGTAGAAATCAATAATAATAACGAAACAAGAGTCTCCAATTAGAATTAAAAAAACTTTTTTATAGAGCGAGGTATACATTGCGAGACATGATTTACAATGTAACCAAATGAACAGAAAACTGCAACAAGAAGCAAACCGCACGGACAACAAGCTGTAACCGCACAAGGTGTCAACCTGCAAGCTGAGTCAGTCGAGACCGCCGAAGTTGCCTAACCGCAACTAGCCGCCTGAGATGCTTGTTATAGAAAGTTGAAGGACTAGAATAGAACCCGCTGATAGACCAGGTGAACTGCTCTACTTAAACGCGACACAGAGGAAGACACTTCAAGTCGTAGAGACCGCGACCTGTTATTATTCGCTGATTGTTATCCGCGAACTGTTCAACACCAAGCTTCCACTAGTTGTCTAGCCGCCTTATGCTAGCCGCACAGCCTGCATAGAGTCAACTCCACTTAGTCGCAGCGGTTAGAAAAACGTAACCGCGAGATTTAAACACGAGTTGAGTTCTCACTGTTCTAGTTTTTTATGCCGAGCTGGGGACTCTTATTTATAGGTGTGAGGAGCAGTGCCGTCACTACCCAAAGCGATAGGATAATCGCTCGTCAATCCCGCAGCTAGCACCACGTATCCGCACAAGTGTGGATACAAGTATCATTCCGCCGCTAAAGAAAGCTGTCCGCAAAGAAGTGCAGACACCACTCTTTATCCGCAAGAACGACCAGTTTGTAAAGGCGGAAAAGACCAGTCCGCCTGGCTGAGAAGACCAAAACAAATCCAACAAGGACGGCGAACACAACACTAGCGGGTTGTTGAAAATCGACACCATATCGCACTGCCTTGCAAACACAACTCCCATTCCACGCAAACTTCAGCCCGCGACTAGAACAAGGACCAAACTGTCAACTTGCCGAACTCGGTGAGCTCCATAAGCAGTCCGCACAAACAGGCGAACTCGGCGAGCTAGGAAGCAACCCTGGGCTTGTCATATGGGACCATCTTGCCGAACTCAGCGTGCTCTAGAAGCAGTCTGCACAACAAGCGATCTCGACGAGCTAGGAAACAACTCTAGACTTGTCACACGGGACCAAGTCACAACACCAGCGGATTCCGGCTATCAAACTGCCCAAGAAGGCTTCAGCGAACTGAGCGGTAAGCCACCACTAGTGGTGTACAAAAAAACCGGTCCGATTGGGACCAGACCGGTTAGGACCGGCTAAAGACCGGTCCTGGTCGGGACCGGTCCGATCCCGGACCAGACTAGAAGTCCCAAAAAGTCCCTCATTTCACTTCAAAAACCGGTCTCGGACCGGGACCGGTAAAAGACCGGTCCCGGACCGGGACTGGTAAAAGACCGGTCTTTTACCGGTCTTTGACCGGTCCCGGACTGGGACTAGAACCGGGACCGGTAAAAAGACCGGTCCCGTATATATTAAAGAGCCAAAACGACTCTAAAAAGAGCCGTTTTAGAGCCGTTTTTAACGGCTCTTTATAGAGCTGTTGGCCCCAAAATTGGTCGGCCATGCCAGCCACCAATTTTGTTTTTTTAAAATTTATTTTTTAAATTTAATTATTTAAATAATTATTTTTATAAAATTTAGATTTTAAAAAATTTAAAAAATCAAATCCTATAAATACCCCCCCCCCCTTAAAAATTCTTTTTCATCTCTCTCTCACTTACTCTCCCTCCCTCTCTCTCAACTCTCACTCATTTTCAAGTCTCAAGTCTCGAATGACGTCTTCCTCATCCATGTCGGCTTCTTCCTCTGCGTCCGTCGCGCACGAAGTAGTAGAACACCACCACAAGGCGGGGGTCTGGGAGAAATTCGACAAAGTGCGGATCGACGGCGATTGAAGGCGAAGTGCAAGCTTTGCGGGAAGTAAATGGTCGTTTGCAGCAAGACAACGCTCGTCCGACATGTGAAATCGTGCATTTCAAAACAAGCCCCGGAGTCTACTCAAGCTCAAATATCGACGTTTGGGCACATTTGGACATATGATCAAGCTCGGCAGCGGGAGCGACAAATGGAGAACGTTATCAAAAAAGGATTTCCATTCAGCCACTACGACGATGAAGAGATGACATCATACATACACGAGATACTTCAACCCAAATATCAGCAGGTAAGTCGTTCTATCACTAGACGAGATGCTTTAGCGGCTTATATGTAATCTAAAGAATATTTAAAAAATTATTTTGAAACATTTGACGGTCGCGTTAGCTTAACGAGCGACGTCTGGACAAATGGTATATCTGAGGGACACTCATATATTTGCATTACCGCTCACTGGATCGATCACAATAGTTGGGAACTAAATAAAAGAATAATTTGTTTTGAAGAATTTGAATATCCGCATATTGGTAAAGCTATTTACCAGGTAATAATTAAGTGTATTAGAGAATTTAAAATAAAAGAAAAAATTATGAGTATTTCATTTGATAACGCTTCAAATAATGCGACTGACATAAGATATTTTATTTCAGATTTACAATCAATGTTATATGGAATTTTTTTCATACACGTTGCGTCTGTCACATTTTAAATTTAATTGTACAAGATAATTTGGTTTATATGAACGAGTACGTAATTAAAATGCGAACTATGTTACGATGTATTTACAGTTCAAAAAAAAAGAAAACGAGATTTTAAAAAAATTATTACTTCACAAGATAAAAAAATTTTAGGTCTTTCTTATGATATGTCTATACGCAGGAACTCAACTTATAAAATGCTAAATCGAGCTTTGACACAAAAAACTTATTAATAGAATTTTATAATAGTGTAGAAGCACATGATTTAGGTGCGTCAAATTGGGAGGTACTCGAAGATTACGTAAATTTATTAGAATATTTTTATCGATCAACAACGATTCTATCCGGAGTTTATTATCCTACTTCCTCATTAATTGTTGATAATATTTTATTAATTACTGAAACGTTTAAAACATACAAAACAAATGAAATATGACGTCAGTTAATATTAATAATGGTGGAGAAAAATTTAAAATATTACCAAGAAATATCACCCATGTTTTCATGCGCCGCAGCTTTAAACCCTTTAATGGGTGTGGACAGGATAGAAAATTTTATAGAAGAAATTAATCGAAATTTAAATTTTAAAGGAAACGGCTAGTGATTTTGTTAATTTAAGCGTTTCAAAATTTAATTCTGATTTTACTCGTTTATTTAATTATTATGATAATATGTATTGATCGTGAGCTCGTGAAGAATCCACCCAACGTAAAACAAAAGATATTTTAAAAAACAAACTTTTAGAATTAGCCTCTAGAAAAAACAACGAACTTCGAATACTTTAAATGAATTAGGTTTATATACAAAAACACAATTTCAAAATTATATGACCGCTAGTGAAATAGAAAATTTTGATATTTAAAAATGGTGGAAAACTAAAACAAATGTTTATCCTATTTTGACATTAATGACCCGTGATTTACTAACAATCCAAGCTAGTACGTTAGCTTCGGAGTCTGCTTTTTCTTTGAGTGGCAGAAGTATGAACGAGCGAAGAAACCGTTTGAACGAGAAATCTTTGGAGATTTGCATTTGCTACAAGGATCATTTGGATGCTATAAGGAGGAGGCAACACGTCTCGTCTATTGAAGATAGTGAGTCCGAAGTGGAAGACGAGATGAGAATAGCTTAAGTTTGGAAAGCGCGACCGAAGAATAATTAGGCAAAATGTATTTTATTTTTCATTTATTTCAATTTTGAATATTTAAATGTAATTTTCATATTTTATTTTAATTTAAATGTAATTTTTCGTTCAATGTTATTTTATTTTTGTCATAATGTAAAATGCAAATTTGTAATTCTATTTCATTTTTAATAAAAATTAAATTTTTTTTCACTTTGAATTTTATTTCATTTTTAATATATATATAGAATTTAAAATTTTAATATATATAAAAAAATTAAATAAAAAAACCGGTCTGGGACCGGTTAGGACCGGTCCTCCGGTCCCGGCCGGTCCTCCTCTTGAGCAGGAAAACCGGTCCCGGACCGGGACTGGTTTGACTGGAACCGGTTCGGGACCGGCAAGGCAAAAGACCGGTCTTTAAAAAGACCGGTCCGGGACTGGTAGGGCAGTCTTTTTGGGCAGGATTGGCCACCACAGTCCGCACTAACCACCTACCTTCTTGCAAGCCAGAGAACCTGAAGCTTCAAGCGGACTGTGCGGTCTCACCAACAAGACTATCATAGCCTCGGTTAGAGAAGTCTAACTGCCCGGTTTCAACCCGGTCAGAGTGCTTGTTGAACCAGATCCCAATATTGACCGGCAATCCGCCAAAAGTTATCCGCCAGGCCGCCGCAGACTCTGCGATCTGTGTGGTCTACCCAATCAGACTGCCCACACTCCACTTTACTCTCAATTCAACAATTTTAACAATCACTTAATTAGGCTCAATTGATACACTAAAGACTAATTAAATTAATCAATATATATGTGTGACACACACACACACAAGTATTTTTGTTTAAATGAACTTGATTTAATCAATTAACTAGTAACCAGTTTTAAAAAATTAGAGAAATTAATCAAATTTACCCAAATGATTAATTTAAGACAATTAATCAATTACATTATGAATAAAACATGTACCAAATCTATGGTGACTCACCTAAACTATAATTTAATGGTATTGTATTAGTTATTTTTAATATGCACATCCAAATTTATACCAGTATCATAACTGCACACAATCATATCATTTTATTGGCTTTCGATTTGATTTAAATGATAATAATTCAATATTTCAAAGGACCCATTTATTATGTCATTTTAATTAGGCTATAGATTTTACATACTTGGTGTGGAAGAAGAAAAGGTACTAGCAATCTTGTCATTTCATATATTGTGCAATGTAGGAAGCTTCTTACATTTACAAGCATGGCATTAAAGTACTGATCAGTGGATCTATATTTGTGTCAAATTCGACAAATTCGACAACCGAGCAGTCGATGGTCTTAATTTTCATTCGGAGATCGGCGATTCTTTCTTTGCTCAACGGTTTCGTCATTACGATTGTGAGTTGCTTTTCAATCCTGCAATGTTCTAGCTTGATGGTTCCTGCTTTGAGTTGGTCTAAGATGAATGGTGACGTAAATTGATATGCTGCTTTTGTAGTGAAAGATAAGGGTTCTTTGACATAGAAATGACACGTGTATTTTCAAACCTTAGCAACATTGGTTTGTGTTGGAGTTAGTAAAGACCAGGCGGACTTGTGTCTAACCGCAGCGGTCTACTGGTCTTAGCGACCTGGCGGTTTGGTCCAGCGGTTTGGTGGTGCTCCTCAACTTGCGATCAGGAGCAGTAGCAGCGGTCTGAAGGAAGCCACAACGTTCTAGCAGTAAGCCGCAGTAGTGGGATATCGGTTAGCCCCAGCAGTCTGGATGAAATCGTAGCAGTCTGGCAGAGAGCCGCCGCAGCGGTCTGGTTGAAGCCGAAGCGGTCTGGTTGAAGCCGCAGCAGCGGACAGGTGGTTAACCGCAACTGCGGTCTGGTGGCAACTCGCGGTTGCAGCCCGATAGCCTGCAACAGCTGCGGTCTGGTGGGTAGCCGCAACTGCGGTCTGGTGGAAGCTCGCAGTTGCAGTCTGGCGGCCTGTGTCAGTGGTCTTCCCTGGAGCAGATACGCGACTTTGCTAGTTGCAGCTTGTTTTATTATTTGTTGTATAGTGGGCGGTTTGACTGTGTCAAACTGCGTAGGCCGTCTGGCTTGTATTTAGTCCTACATCGGTTGTTGTATTCTCTCATCTTTCCCGATTTCTATAAATAAGGGGATATACCTATGTAATGATTACCATTTTTGAGTAATAAAGTTTGCCTTTATTTAGCTATTTGTCCATTTTTCACTTGGTATCATAGCTCTCGATCCTTTGCTCCATTTCGTGCAGTTTCTTGTCTGTCCGCGCGGCTTCTCTTCTGTTCCTGCGGCGTTAATTCTGTCCGCGTAGTTTCCCTCCCTGCCCTCCCTTTCTTCTCTTTCTGGTCACGTGGTTTTCTTGCACGTCTGCTTCCTTTGCTTCTTTCTCCTCGTTGCGGTTTCTCCAACCGTTTCGTGTTCCGCATTCTGGTTGTGGCTTCTTTTTCTTATCGCTGGTGTGTTGTCACCTTGACCGTGCGGTCTTTTTTTCTTCTCGCTGCTTGTCTGTCCGAGCAGCTTCTCTTCCCTTTTGCGGACTCCGCATTTTGGTCGCGGCATTTTTCTTGCCGCTAGTGTGTTGAGACCGAGACTGTGCGGTCTTTGCTCTTATTCGCGCGGTTTGTTGCGTTATTTGTCCACGCGGGTTGTCCTGTGAAACCGTGCAGTTTCTTTCTGTTTCTATGGACACTCCTACTCTCTCTATTCCTTCTTCTTTTTCTACTTCTTTCTCTGCTTCTGGTAGTTTGGCGACTGCAAACGTCATCATTTGACTGATGACCCTCCTCCTTCTGGATCTGTTTCTTTTGATGATTGGGATGCTTCTAATGCGTTGGTCTGGACTTGGTTGACCAATAGTTTATCTGACGAGTGCCTTCCTATCATTCGGCATGATCCGACGGTCAAGGTTGCCTGTAATCATCTTGCCGCCTTGTATTCCAAGGGAGCCCAAACTTCTAGGATATATAGTCTGTATGCTGACATTTTCGCTCGACCAGTCATGACTCCTGCTTCTGCCTATCAGAAGGTTCAGACTCTTGGTGTTGAACTTCTTCAGCACCGCCCTTTTTCTGCGTAACTGGCCGAGCAACACCGGCATTTTCAGGAACATCTGATTGTTTGCTATTTACTTCACCTGTCAGATTCCTATGATATGATTCGTCAGCAAATTCCTGGGGAGGCGGATACTCCGACTCTGGATGCTACTGCTGCTCGGATATCTGTTGTTACCACTCTTCTTCAACGTCCTTTGCTATTCTCTCCTTCTCCGTCTCTTGATCTTGTGGTTCATCGATCTCTTCATGACATCTCTGCTGGCCGTGGTGGCCGTACTGGTGGTCGAGGTGGTGGACGTGATTCTTCCAAGCATCTTTGCTCTCATTGTGGCAGACTTGGTCACTTGGTTGATCGGTGTTGGACCAAGTATCCTCATCTTCATCCAACATCTGTTGATTCCTCCAAGCCGTCCACGTCTTCTCTTGCTACTTCTCGAACCGCTCAGCTGGCTACTACAGGTAGGTTATTTATTGATTCTGGTGTCACAAATCATATGACCGTCAATTCTTGTCTTTTCTCTTCTCTTAATAAGAGCAACCGGTTACCTCTGGTGCTTATTGCGGATGGTTCTCCTTCTCCGGTTTGTGAGACTGGCACTGTGCATATCACTCGCTCTCTTCCGCTGCAGGACACCCTTTATGTACCGAATTTTCCATGCAATTTTCTTTCAGTTACTGCTCTTTGTAAACAGTTGCATTGTGAAGTTATTCTTACTGCTTCTACTTGTGCTTTTCAGATTCATCATTCCAAGGAGGTGTTTGCTACTGGGACTGAGAGCGGAGGTTTGTTCTACCTTGATATCGCTTATGCTTTTTCTGCCACTTCTCTGCTACAATGGCATCTTCGTCTTGGACATCCTCCTCCTCGGATTCTTTATTAGCTTTTCCCAGATTTACCTTGCGGCGATTCGATTCTTGAGTGTGAAGCTTGTCAGTTTGGCAAGCATCACCGATCTTCTTTTCCTGCTAAGCAAGGCTGCAATTCCTCTCGTCCTTTTGATTTAGTTCATTCTGATGTTTGGGGTCCTGCTCCCCTTCAAACTATTTTGTTACATTCATTGATGATTTTTCTAAGTGTACGTGGTTATATTTGCTCCGCGAACGATCTGAGATTTTCTCTATTTTTCTCACTTTAATAATGAAATACGTACACAATTTGATACCCCCATTAAAATTCTTCGTACTGATACTGCTAAGGAATACCTTAGTCATCAGTTTACTTCGTTTTGTTTGGATCATGACGTGGTTGTAACGTCCTTGATTTTCCGACAATTATTTAATCCTCTTGGTGACGTCATAATGACGTAAGGGGCATCACGTTAACGTGGAGTTGACGGCGTGTCGTCGTTATTGTGTTTTCGCGTCTGTTCGGTCAAGTCGGATAAATTCGTGAATACTTGTCGAAAATGGAAAATTTCACATTAGGAAATTAAATTAATTAATTTTGACATGTTTGTCAAGTTTCGTCGCGATCCGAGCGACATTCGAGCCTCGGCAAATTTCCAAAGTTTTGTAGAATTTATGCTCGCCGTAAACTTTGAAAATTTATATCTCGAGAACGACATGTCGGATTTTGGATCCGTCTTCGCCGTGGGATTCGTAGCGTCAGTGTTCGCCTACGGTGCAAATTTCGTTTAATTCGGCGCTTGTTTGGCCCTCCGTTTTGAACTTGTATTTTCTTGTTCAAAATATATAAATATGATTATTATAATATTAAAGCACTATTCAAAAATGAAAAGAACTATTCATTCCTAAAGTTTGATCAAGGGTATATTTGCAAAATCCACTATTCACGAGGACAAAAAAACACTGTTCATGCAATTAGTTCTCGGGTAGTTTCTCCTTCTTCTCGAGTAGTCTTTCCTTTTCTCTGTTGGCCAACCACTAGGGTCTTAATCCTCTTGGCCTCTGTTTGCTTTGATGCAGCATTATTGGGTGTGGGTGGCAGCAGATATAGTATACCCAGGTAAAAAGTTCACTAAGTACGCAATACTAGGTGATGATTTCATCATTGCCTCTCGAGTAATCTGCAGTCCTTCTTGATGTAGTACTCGAGATCCTGATGTAGTACTCGAGAACTCAAAAAAATTGTTCTCGAGAAATCTCATTCCCTTCTCGAGAAGTCCTGTGCTGCTCTCGAGAAGTCTTGTGTGCTCCCGAGAAATCCGTTTCAGCCTGATTTCGGGCGTCATTTTAAAGGTCAAAACGACATCATATGGAAAAACAGTTAACATGGATTTTGTTCGTCTTGACAAGATCTACAACTTCCGTGTTGATCACTTTTCGATTTGGAGTCATATTTAACCTCTATTTTTATTTTTCGCGCACCTACACTCAAATTGCCCGTGTCTTTCCTATTTAGACAGAAGAAATTATATATATATTCTTATACTTAAGATAAATAGAACCCCCCCCCCCCCCCCATTCATTTTCATCTTCTTCCTTAAGTCTTGACCGAACCAGAGAGCGAGAGTGACGGCGAGGGTTCTAAGTTCGTGAAGCTTCGGATCGCCGTCGTCGGAGCTACGGTGCTCGGAATCGCAAACCGAGCATAGATCCGGAAAGCTCTCGCCGAAATCTTCACGATCGTGGTAATTTTTTTTCGTTTCCTGGAAGTTTTTTGTTAGGGTTTGCGACTCTAACCTCTCTTTTGGTCAAATTCTTGTAGATTCCGCTTTCCCGCGCCTTCTTTTGACTAGATCCATGACGTGGAGTATATTGGAAGACCAATTGGAGTAGAAACCGAGGCAAGTGATGTTCTTGCTCTCCCTCTTGCTCTTTTCTTCCAAATTTTCAGTCATATTTTGTGGGTTTGACATGTTTAAATTTCCTAGAGACTAGTTTTGAATTTCTAATTTACTTTCTTGAATTATGACGTGTGTCTCACCTAAAACCATTACTCCAAATTTTATCCCGTAAGATGGGTAAACAAATATAGTGGTCGTGTCTCTTTAACCATCGAGTCATTTTGATCGTTGCGACAGCTTGTGCGTCCCGTTGTTTTGATCGCGCCGCACCTTGCTTAACCCTTTCAAAGTCCTTATACAGCCCAAGTCGTCTGTTGACCGTTAGTCTATGATGAATAAAAGAAACTCTGCGTGTATAATTATGTAACTAAAGAAAACTCTGATGATCTGTGCGCGTTGGGGTTTCTCCCTCGGCACAGTGTCTTATGGTTGAGTCTGTGCGCGTTGTGGACCATCATCCCTGGCACATTACCTTAGTTGTTGGTCTGTGCGCGTTGGGATTTCTGACTCGGCATAGTGCCTTTTGGCTGGGTTTGTGCGCGTTGTGGATCATTTCTTTTTCCCCAGCACAATACTGTTTTTTGTTGAGCTGATCAGTCTCATTTAAAAGTGATGAATAACATGAATAATAAAGAAAGATGAATGTATGAACTTCTGATATTTGACACTCTATTCTATCCAGTTGTTGTGATTAGCCTTTCTTGCTCATCTAGATTTACTGTTTTGTTTTTGTTGCTCTGCTACTGACCTTTTGCTACAGTCATCTTGTAGATTTTCGTTCACCTTGAGGTTTGTTTGGTCTACTTTTACTTTTTGCACCACTTGTAGCTTGCTTCTAAGATGTTCTTCTTTTGAATGTCTCAGGTCCAGAGCAGTAGCAAGTTTAGATGACAGAGTTGTTCTTCTGGTGCTGAGAGTTGTTGTGGCCGTTTGTTTCCACCACACAGAGTGTTGCGGTAGTTATTTTGTTAGACATGACTGTTTCTCTATGGGTTCGTGTCAGTTGTTGACGCTCATAGTCTTAGACTTCTTATGACAGTTTACTTGATACTTTACTGTTGTTACTTATTGTTTGTTTATACTTGATCTCTGAGAAGGATTTATGTTAGGATATATATAATTACTTTTAAGTATACAAAACTGCATTTTAGAATATTGATATAACATAACTTTTTAACTGCAAAATTTACTACTTTTAAGCGCTATAAAAGTCTTTTTTTAATATTAAATGTAGAAGTCACATCATCATTACATTATGCTAGACTTTCATTCTCATATGGGATAACAAATGAATCAAACTAAGTATTTTTCGTTGTGTAAACTTATATATTTTCTCACATATGGACTAGTGATCCACCCGACCGAGGGACACGGTCAGTAAACTCAAAGAACTTATATGTGTTTTTAATCTTAATTTCATAAGTCTTTTACATAAAGTAAATGTGAGGACGAGTCGCCTGAGAGTCTGCAGTTGTCCCCTGCACGGCACGGCGCGTATTTTCTCTTACTCTGACGTATTATTTAATACGGAGAAAATGCGAGTTGTGACAGTTGGTATCAGAGGAAGGTTTTGCAAGAGGGTTGGGTTGTTTGACAAGCTAGTCGAACAACTTTCCCTTAAGAAAAACTCTAATCGTATCATTTCATTGCATACACACACTGATATGTCATCAGTAGATCTTGATGGAAGCATGAACACCACAATCATAGCATGATAAGAAGTATACGGGGTATATTATGTAGTATATGATGCATAATATGTGTTTGAATATGGATCCACCATAAGTGGCAGCATGTGACGGTCATGTAGTATGGGATGCATAACCACCATAGCATGGCTTCCCATTAGCACGTTTTACTTTTTGTTACATACAATATTATGTGATATGGGATGCATAACATTGTATGTGTACGCCGCTCATAACATGCACTAAGGCCTTTTTAGAATACATACATAACATATCATCGCATAAGCACGTGCCAAGTTAAAGATCTGCATGATAACATATGTACACTCATGATTTGAAATTAAATTTAAACATTCATGCATTCATATTATAGGCACAAGTTAGAAGCATAGCATCATTTCATGATTTCTCAGAGCAAGGTAACAATAAGACCAAGTATCTGTTCATTTCCGATCTGATCTGAGTCTGTTCGTTCCTGATCTGATCTGAGTCAAGGTATTTGAGTCGATAGCTTAGGTTTCTTAAGCTAGGTCCCTGAAGATTCGTTTGTTCGTATTTGTAAAATATGACCCCGAAACAGTTTTGTTAAGGGAATATCTTCCCAGTTTGTGATGTCTTAGGCAAGGTTTTGACTTGATATCTGTTTGTTCTATAGAAATGACGCCTAAACGCATTGCGATGAGGTCGACTTCCCAGTCGGAGGGTGAGTCTTCTGGTGCCCAGAGTGAAGTAGTGATTGAAGGACTACGACGAAGTAATGAGGCCCTGACAAGGCAGATGGTGGACGTGCAATCATAGATACAATCATTGTTGGTTGTCATCGCCGGGCAGCAGACTAGAGCGTAGGACCCTACTGTGGTTCAAACTGTTCCTCCTCCTCCTACTTCTCTAGTTCCCCCAATTTCACTGCCACCAGAGATGAATTTCATTTCTCACTTCCAGCGACTATGACCTCCTACGTATGATGGTAGGGCAAACTTCATGGCGTTGGATGACTGGATCATCGCCATCGAAGAAATGTTTTCTTATTCTGGCATTTCCTCCGATCAGAAGGTGATGGTTGCGACGTACCAGCCCAAAGGACTTGCGAAGAGTTGGTAGAATAGAGAAAATGAGAGTCTTACTGATGGGTGCTCTTGAGATTCATTCAAGAGTATGTTATAGAAGAAGTTTTTACCATCGATTGAGCAAGACCGTCTGATGAACAACTTTTAACACTTGAAGCAGAGGCAACTCACTGTTAGTGAGTACGAGATCAAGTTTAGCAAGCTCAGTCGTTTCGCCCTAGATCTGGTAGCGTTTGAAGAAGGCAGAGTAAAACGCTTCCTGGGTGGTCTAAGGTATGACATCCAGCAATTGGCTAGCGCGTACAAATCTGAGACCTTTGCAGAAGTAGTAGAGGCCGCCTTGAAGGTTGAGGCGATAGATAATGCGAAGAATCGGGGATTGCATGCAAAGAAGGACAAGAGGAAATCTGATGATGGTGGAAGTACTAGGGCGTCTGGCCCTGCATCGAAGAAGGATAAAAGGGAAGCGTGTAGATTCTGTGGTAAGCCAGGCCACCCTTTTGAAAAGTGCTTTAAGAGACTGGATGCGCAGAAGTAGTCTCAGGTACATGCGATCCAGGATGCACCAAAGGGAGGACCTGCATGTACTTATTTCCAGAAGAGTGGGCATGATACGGCCCGTTGTCGCAAGAAGGCTGGAGCTTATTTTCTCTGCGGCCAGAAAGGACATTTGAGGGCTAATTGCCCACAGAGTCAGCCTGCGATGCATGCAGTTCCGTTGCAGACTCTACCGCCGCCCCCGCCTCACATGGACAAGGGAAAAAGAAAGTTGAATGTGTTGACAAAGGAGGAAGCCCAATCATCGGCTCAAGTGATCTCAGATTAGTCTCTGACTCAACTAGTAATCTCTTATGGTAGATTTATATTTTCTGTATTTTAGTTGCACGCACAATGTGTTTAGGTGAATTTAAGGTGAAGAATAAGTGGGCGCGCGTTATGTTCGATTCGGGTGCGACTCACTCCTTTGTGGCAAGGAGTTTTGGAGACCGACATCGCTGGGTTCCAGACCAGTTGACACTTCCCTGAATGTCAAATTCCCTTCAGGAGAGCTGGTGATGTCAAGTCAGGGTATCCTAAAATGCCCTATCTTCCTAAGTTGTTTTCTAGCCTTTGCGGATCTGAAGGTGTTAGACACCGAAGACTTCGACGTGATTTTGAGCATGGACTGCTTGTACAGCTATGATGTCGCCATTCAGTGCAAGCACAAGCGCTTTGACTTCAAAGGAGACAAAGGCCAGCCCATGAGTGTGTATGGTTTGTCGCGTCAGGAATCTCCAATCATTTCTGCTGTACGTGCTCATAAATTTCTAGAGTTTGGCTGCGATTCTTTCCTTGTTTTCGTTTCTGTTATGGAAACTGCACCTATTGTGCCTCGGGTTGAGGACGTTTCTGTGGTGCGTGAGTTCCCGGATGTCTTTCCTATTAGTCTTCCTGAACTTTCTCCTGTGAGAGAGGTGGAGTTCGTTATAGATCTTGAGCCAGGCACTCGCCCTATTGCAAAAGCACCGTACCGCATGGCGCCGCATGAGTTAGAGGAGCAGCGTACTCAACTGGATGAGTTATTACAGTGGTTTTATTAGACCCAATTCTTCCCCCGGGGGTGCACCAGTCCTCTTCGTGAAGAAAAAGGATGGAACGATGAGGCTATGCATAAATTATAGAGAGCTAAACAAGTTGAATATCAAGAACAGATATCCGTTGCCTAGGATCGATGACTTGTTTGACCATCTGCGAGGTAGTTCCGTGTTCTCGAAGATTGACCTCCGTTCGGGCTACCATCAGTTAAGAATCTGTGAGTCAGACATTCCGCGAACTGCTTTTCGTTCCCGATATGTTCACTTTGAATTTCTGGTGATGTCGTTTGGATTAACGAACGCACCGTCAACTTTTATGGACATGATGAACAGGGTGTTCAAGGACTTTCTGGATAAGTTCGTAGTTGTATTCATTGACGATGTCCTGGTATATTCCAGAAATATGGAAGAGTACGTCTTGCACTTGCGCTTGGTCTTGGCTACTCTGAGGGAGCACAAGCTGTATGCGAAGCTTAACAAGTGCGAGTTCTGGTTGTCTCAGGTGTCATTCCTAGGACACATTGTAAGCAAGGACGATATCTCAATGGATCCCGCGAAGATAGCCGCAGTCTTGGATTGGAAGAGACCTACATCGCCTAAGGAGATAAGGAGCTTTTTAGGGTTGGCAGGTTACTACAGAAGATTTGTGAAAGGATTTTCCATGCTTTCTACGCCGTTGACCAGGCTTACACAAAAGAGCGCAGCTTTTGTTTGGAGTGATGTCTGTGAGGAAGCTTTTCAAGAGCTCAAGAGAAGACTGTGTTCTGCTCCATTTTTGGCATTACTGATGGAAGGAGTAAAGTATGATATTTATGTTGATGCCTCACAAGTTGGACTCAGTTGCGTGTTGATTCAGGATGGCAAAGTGATTGCGTATGGATCGAGAAAACTTAAGGTCCATTAAAGGAATTATGCTACACATGACTTGGAATTTACTGCCGTCATTTATGCCTTGAAGTTGTGAAGACATCTTCTGTATGGAGTGTCATGCAAAATCAACACGGACCACAAAAGTTTGAAATATGTCTTCACTCAGAACGAGTTCAATTTATGCAAACGTAGATGGTTAGAATATGCTGCGGACTACGAAGTCGATATCCTTTATCATCCCGACAAGGCTAATGTAGTAGCAGATGCCTTGAGCCGAAAGCCCGCACATATCTTTAACCTCTCGGTGCAATCCCTTGTATAGGAGTTTTTGCTCATGGACATAACCGTAGGGAATAGCGCTTCGCCGATTAGCTTAGAGGTGTAAGAGCCTTCGTGGATTACTCTCACTAAGTTACATCAGAAAGATGATCCTGATTTGCAGCACCTCCGCAGTAGGACTGAGAAAAGAGAATTACCTGACTTTTCAATTGATGATGTTGGTACCCTAAAATACCGCGACAGATTTTATATTCCCGCTGTCGGGGACATCCGAGAAAGAATATGCAGTGAAGCGCACGGTTCAAGTGTTGCTTATCATCATGGGTCAACGAAAATGTACAAAGATTTGAAGCAGATTGTTTGGTGGTCAGGTATGAAGAACGACATCGCATGATTTGTATCTGAATGTTATACCTGCCAGCGTGTCAAAGCTTATTATAGAAGGTCAGGTGGTAAGTTAACGCCTTTAGACATACCGAGTTAGAAATGAGAGAGTTTATCCATGGATTTCATAACCGGTTTGCCGAGATCTCCCCTAGGGCATGATGCAGTGTGGGTTATCGTGGACAGACTAACAAAGTGTGCCCACTTTGTGCCTTTCAAAATTGATTATTCTATGGAAAAGATAGCTGAGCTTTATCTGGACGAAGTCATCAGGTTACATGGCGTGCCTACGAGTATCGTGTCAAATAGAGATTCCAGGTTCATGTCTCGTTTTTGGAAGAGCTTGCAAGGAGCTCTAGGTACTGACCTTAGGTATTCTATTGCCTATCATCCTCAGACAAATGGTCAGACGGAGAGAGTGAAACAAATCTTGAATGATATGATTAGATGTTATATTCTGGACCATGGTGGGGCTTGGGATAAACGCCTCGGACTGATGGAGTTCACGTACAATAACAGCTATCAGGAGAGTTTGCAGATGACGCCCTTTGAAGCTTTATATGGGAGACGTTGTCGAACTCCCATATTTTGGGCAGAAGTTGGTGAGAATCCTTTGCTCGGTCCGGAAGCGCTGGAGGATATGAACATTTCAGTGACACATATTCGTGAAAAGTCGAGGTTGGCTCAGGAGCGATACGAGAAGTATGCAAATCAGCGCAGAGTTGATCTAGAATTTGCAGTTGAATATATGGTATTTCTGAAGGTCTCTCTGATGCCAGGTGTTAAGAGATTTGAAAGGAACCATAAGCTTGATCACAGGTATGTGAGACGTTTTCATATTCAGGAGCGCGTCAGAGTTTCTGCCTATATATTGGAATTGCCTGATTCTTTCCTTGGTGTTCACGACGTGTTTCACGTGAGCCAGTTGCGAAAGTGTGTTCGTAGTGATCGGCATATCCTAGACTCAGTACCCCAGTTGCAGCCTAATCTCTCGTATGTCGAAGTGCATGTATGCATTATGGAGACGCAAGATCGTGTGCTAAGAAAGAAGACAATTCTGATGGTTAAGGTTCTCTGGTGCAATCAGAACGCTAAAGGTGCAACTTGGGAATTGGAATCCACAATAAGAGAATCTCATTCTCAGCTGTTCTCCTAGTCTTCCCTGGTTAGTATTCTTGTTTAATAAATTCTTTTATCATGTCTCTCCTTCTGCCCTCTTATTTCGTTTCGTGTTCCAAGTTTCAGAACGAAACTTTCTTTTTTGAGGGGTGACTTTAACGTCCCTTATTTTCCGACAATTATTTAATCCTCTTGGTAACGTCATAATGACATAAGAGGCGTCACGTTAACGTTGAGTTGACGGCGTGTCGTCGTTAGTGCGTTTTCACGTCTACTCGGTCGAGTCGGCCAAATTCGTGAATACTTGTCGAAAATGGAAAATTTCACATTAGGAAATTAACTTAATTAATTTTTGACATGCTCGTCAAGTTTCGTCGCGATCCGAGTGATATTCGAGTCTCGGCAAATTTCCAAAGTTTTGTAGAATTTATGTTCGTCGTAGACTTTGAAAATTTATATCTCGAGAACGGCATGTCAGATTTTGGTTCTGTCTTCGCCGTTGGATTCATAGCGTCAGTGTTCGCTTACAGTGCGAATTTCATTTAATTCGGCGCGCGTTTGGGCCTCCGTTTTGAACTTGTATGTGCTTTTAAACTTAATTTCATAAGTCTTTTACATAAAGTAAATGTGAGGACGAGTCGCCTTAGCGTCTGCACTTGTCCCCTGCACGGCGTGGCATCACGGCGCTTATTTTCTCTTACTCTGACGTATTATTTAATATGGAGAAAATGCGGGTTTTGACAGTGGTCCATCAAACTACTTGCTCTTATACTTCGCAACAAAATGGTGTTGCTAAACATAAGAATCGCCATCTTTTAGATGTGGCTCATAGTCTTCTTACTCATATGCATGTTCCCCGATCCTATTGGGGTCATGCAGTTCTTCTTTCTTGTTTTCTCATTAATCGAGTTCCGTCTTCGGTTCTCCATGGAAAGACTCCCTTTTCTATTCTCTATCATGATGGGACACCCTTTCTGTTACCTCTTCGTGTCTTTGTTTGCACATCGTTTGTTCACACTCCTGCTTCTGGACGTGAAAAACTTTATCCTCGTTCTGTGAAGTGCATCTATTCGAGCTATTGTCCGACACAGAAAGGATATCGTTGTTTTGATCCTGTTTTTCGGAAACAGTATGTGTCGGCAGATGTTACTTTCTTTGAGAATGCTCCCTTCTTTTCTTCTCCCTCTCTTCCTTCTGCTTCTGATAGTTCTTCTCCTTCTCTCATTGTTTTAGCACCGCTTCTGGAGCCTGTCTTGCTTTCTTCTTCCCCTATTTCTAATTCTTCTTCTGACTCCTCTACTGTCCCTTCTTCTTCTCCTGAGCAACTGCAACCAGTTCCCAGGCTAGTAGTATCCTCTTTGGATGGGGATGATACTGTAGACAGGTCAGATCTTGATATTCTAATTGCTCTTCGGAAAGGTGTTCGCTCCTGCACCCAACATCCTGTTCAGGTTGTGGTCTCTTATGCTCAGCTCTCTCCTTCATCTAGGAGCTTTGCTTTGTCCCTCCCGGCTAATGTTGTTCCTGCTTCGTATCAAGATGCTTTTGTTATCCCTCATTGGAAAGCTGCTATGGATGAAGAGATACATACTCTTACTGAGCGGGGTACTTGGACTCTTATTCCTACACCTCTCGGTGCTAATATGGTTGGCTGTCGCTGGGTCTTTATTATTAAGTTTGTACATGATGGATCTATTAATCATTACAAGGCCCGACTTGTTACCAAAGGTTTTACGCAGACTTATGGAGTGGATTTCTTTGACACTTTCTCTCCTATGGCAAGGATTACTATAATTCGTGTCCTTTTTTCGGCGGCCCTCAATAGAGACTGGGAAATTTCTCAGCTGGATGTGAAGAATGCCTTTCTTTTTGGTGATTTACAGGAAACTGTCTATATGGAGCAACCTCCTGGGTATGTTTCTCAGGAAGAGTCTCAAGTCTGTAAACTGCGAAAGGCAATCTACGGCCTTGAGCAAAGTCTCAGGGCCTAGTTTGACAAGTTCAATGAGGTCATTTCGTTGGAGTGCAACCTCCTGGGTGTTTTATAGCTTTACATGTTCATGTTTATTGCATACGAAGTGCTGACCTGCAGGGTGATGGAGTGCCCCGGGGTCCGCTAGGGACGACTGGGAGGAGATGTGTTTGTTATATAGTTAAGGTCAGCCTTTGCTGACTCACATTACAACCAATTTTTACAGGGCAAGGATCGCAAGCAGGAGCAAGATCGTAGGCCAAAATGGCCTAAGACTCATGAAGTGTTTCATGTTGTGTAATAACTCTATTTTGTGGAATGTGATGCTTTATGCACTATGTTTCCGGCTTGCATACCGAGGTAGCCTAGGAGTGCTTATGCACATTGACATTTGATGTTATTGTTTGAGTCTTGGACTCTTAATTTTTGTAAGGACTTAAGGTCGTATTGATACTCCTATTTTAGTGGATAACTTCTAGTCTTGTTTTTTTGTTTCTGCTGTGTTTGGTCTGAGTTTTGAGTTGGGTAGTTTATATCATCTTATAATACTTAAGATGTGGCGTCCGTATGTTGTGGGGCCCCAATCCGACCCATATTATACGGTCATTATAGGGGAGGTGTTACACTCCACCCTAACTGGGAAGGACCCTTTGTAATCCTCAAAGCACTTGCTTCAGGGAACTACCGCTTCTAGAACGTTGAGGGAGCACCACTTAGCAATACTTAAAGTGGTGATGACCAGAAGGGTTTTTACCGAAGAAATAAACAAGAAGAATTCTCTCCTCACCAAATGTCTTTCCATTTTTTAATCATATCCCGATAATTTCGAACCAAAGCGCCCCTGATAGGATCCCGATGACTGGGCTATCACAAACGGGCAAAGCAGGCAGGTTGCTCGGGTGTAAGGTTGAGATGAGATCAATTTCGAACCAAAGCACCCCCCCCCCCCCTCGATAAGATCCCACTGACCAGGCTACCATAAGCTGACAGGGCAGACAGGTCACTCGGGTGAAAGGTTGAGATAAGATCAATTCCGAAACAAAGCACCCCTGATAGGATCCTACTGACCAGGATACCACAAGCCGGCAGGGCAGACAAGTCGCTCGGGTGGAAGGCTGAGATCAATGAGAGCAATTCTGAACCAAAGCACCCACGATATGATCCCGCTAACCGGGATATCACAATCCAGCAGGGCAGTTAGGTCACTCAGGTGGAAGGCTGATATGAGAGCAATTCCAAACCAAAGCACCCCCGATAAGATCTTATTGACTGGGCTACCACAAGTCGGCAGGGCAAGCAGGTAGCTCGGGTGAAAGGTTGAGATGAGATCAATTCTGATCCAAAGAACTCCTGATAGGATCTCCCTGACCAGAATACCACAAGCCGGCAGGGCAGATAGGTCGCTCGGGTGGAAGGTTGAGATGAGATCAATTCCGAACCTAAGCACCTCAAATAGGATCCCGCTGACCGGGCTCTCATAAAATGACAGGGAAGGCAGGTCGCTTGGGTGGAAGATTGAGCAGGCGCAAAGGAAAAATAGAATCAGGTTTAATCTCCCAAGCTCCTTATAGTTAGGTATCTCATGATACAGATTGAAAGGTAGCAAGCTAATGAAAGAAAACATAAAAACATAGTGAGATAAAGAGGGGAGAGTGTAATTCCCCCCCCCCCCCCCCTTATGCATTCCTCACTCGCCCAACTTCGAGGGCAGATCGGCGGGTGCGTTAGTGCCCTGACCGCGCGACGATCTCACGCACCACCCCCTAAACAAGGGGTACTAGTGAGCTCCCAGGGTCATAATTTACTTGTCCTTTTTTTGAAAAGGTGCGAGCGCGCCAGGCTCGTGGAGTTTGGTTCTCGCGAGCTGTGATAGGGGACCCCGATTGTCCGAGTGAGTCGCCTAGACCTATAGAATGAGCACTCGACAACAATCGGTAGGAAAATAAACACTACGTGGAACGAAAAGGAAAATAGCATGAAGGAATATTAAGACAACCTTTCTTGTATAACAAAAATATTGTTGGCAAGGTAGCCATTACATCACAAACAAAATATCGAAAGGTTCAAAGCTCTCAACTCGTGGGTGGATCCAGGGGCATACACACCATCTTGTCATCCGCCGGGGGTGAGTAGCCGCATCATGAGAAAGATGGGCTCCACGCCGGTGCGAAGAAGTCCGGGATGAGATCCTCCGCGATCAGCTCCATCCAGTCATCCCGCAAGGCGTCGAGGTTCTACAGCATATTCAGTGTTGACTCTATAATCTGCGTGATCAGAAGCTTGTGGGTGATCAGAATCTTGCGGGGACTCTCCACCTCTTGCGGGGTAAAATGAAGAAGCTTGCAGCCGCCAGATGAAGACTCTTTAGTCTTCTCGGCAGTCTTCTCAGCGAGGGAAATTATGAGCCTCGCCCGACTGTCCGCCAACTCCTCCAGCTCACAGACGTGCGACCGCATGCGGTCGGTAGTCTCGGCATCCTATAAAGGAAAGAAGTGGGAAGTAAGGAGGAGGCAAGGAGAGAAAAATGAAAAAGAATGGAAATAAAAAAGCGAAGTCCATGGATGACCAACCACGCCACTAGAGTGTTTGGCGAGAAGAGGCTTGGAGAACTTGAGGCGCATCTTGAGGTCCAGGGCTTTGTCCTCGACAAGCTCCTTCTTCGCCTCCGCATTGTGGAAATTCTTCGAGAAGTTGATGCCCCGCCGCGCGACCATGTGTTTGAGCTTCATGGAGCGCAGTTGGGCCCATGAGCACGCGAAGGCGAGCTCCTTTCTGCTTAACTTGCTGTATTTGATGGCGTCTTGGCGGCCGTACAACTCAAAAGACGGGGGCGTAAGCGTCCTGCAGGCATGTCCCCGATCCATTCAGGAAGGAAGTAGCGAGGACAGGGACGCCCGGTGTGATCCCTCCTCCTAGGCGAGTAATGGCTTCCCGACACCATCCAGGGGCTTCTGCCCCATCCCAAAATTTGGATGTGATTCTGGAGTCCCCAACTCATCGCCCTCGGGCCTGCTCCATGTAGGTGGAGATGACCTGCTCCCTGCAGGTGGAGTCGGCTCGCTGATCAGGGTGACCTTCATAGAGGTCATCGATTTCTACCGCTTTGGGGGCCCGCCTAACAAAGATCTAGGGTTAGGCACCACCCTCTTATTGGTAGCTGCTGGTCGCCGGCAACCCCAGGTCATCGACACAAGCTGTCGTCGCGGTCTTGGCGAGCGCGAGTGAGGGATCCACCCTCCCCTTCCCCGCATAAGGCGGGTTCAGGGGTATATGTCGATCTCCTGCAGAAAAGGTTGAAGGTTGAAACACAAGCTATAACCCCGCCGGGGGTGAGTGAGGAGCACGAGATGAAGGGGACATGTGTACCTTCACCCGGAAGGACCAGTGGTAGCGAGTCGAGGTTGCGCCGCAGGTATGAGACCTCGAAGTTCTTCCCCAGGAAGAACTTGTGCAGCTTCGCGCACTCACCATCTACACGAGGAGCTCGACAAACAGACTCATTCTTCTGAATGGGCAAATCGGGTACGTTTAATTCTCATGCGCGCCCTTGTCGAAGATGAAACGATCTGTTCAGTGATGCGCCTTGTTGATGGTCTCGCGGACTTTGATCTGCGAGCTGGTGAGAAAATTCACCCAATCATTGGTGGCTCGGTAGATGAACAACTTGCGAAAGACTGTCAAATTGAACTCTATCCTCTCCTCGCGCAGGAAGTTCGCGAAAGCCACTAGCATGGCAATCGCGTTGGGGCTAAACTGCGCGGGCACCGCCTCGAGGTACTTCAGGAACTGCTTCACCTCTGGCCACGGCGGGAGGCGAAGTCCTATCTCAAAGTGGGAGAGAGGAAAGGCGAACTCGTCCTCCTTGATGGTGTTGAGGGTCTCACCTTCAGTAGGAGCGATCGAGGGCCACAAACCCTACCAGCACGAACTAAGTGATTATTTCTGGCATCTCGTCCTCCGATACCTGCCCATCCGAGAAGATATATTCCAGGAAGTGGGCCACGCAATTCAGCCTTCCCTCCGATCCATCACCGCCACCACCCATTAAGCGAGTCGAAAATGCAAGTGAGAGGTCGTTGGATGATAAGTAAGGGAGAGTAGTTAATGCGGTGGGTGAGAGTCGTGCGCAAGTGCGGTATTTATAGAAAATCAAGGGGAGAGAGGGTTTGGCCTGTTGGTGCGAATCCACTCGCAGCCCGCGCACTTGCATCTCCCCCTAGATTCGTGTTATCTCGGCTCGCCCACTACCGGTGACACGTAAGATTCTCCTAGCGAGTCGACTCTATTACACGTACTTGCCGCGCATTTGCGACAAACCAAGCAATGATAAAAACACCGCGAGAAACACGATCGCGCATAACAAAAAATAAATATTGCCTTTAGATCTCGCAAATAAAAAGAATAAAAGGCCAAATAAAAAAAAGTATTGTTAGTATCAAATCCAATTTGACTTTTAGCAAACTCAAAATTCATCTAAATTTTAATTTTTTTCATTTTACCTTTTTTTAATATCTTTTTTTGTACTACCAGCAAAACCTAATCCTTTTCGCCCACAGTTTGCGACCCCCCTCCCGTGCGCTACTCTCCCATCTGGGATTCCAGCCACTACCCCCGGCGAATCCCCCTTCCGTTTCACAAATTTCTCCCTTCCGCCATTATAGGTTCAGCGAGCTTCTTGGTTGCATGCCCTAATTTCTGGAGGACGTTTGATGGTGGGCTCTACAAGCAATGCTCCAGGTAATATGGCGCGGTGGGGACCTTTGCGAGCATCCAGTACAAGTCCAAGAAATGCAGGAAGACAGAGAAGGAGGTTCAGGAAGCCGAGGCAGTCATCCTCGAACCTGGGTATGCAGAAGAGGCCTTAGTGGCTCCTGGAAGAAAGGATCATTCCTCCGCGCTTTTCTTTTTTATTTGGTAGCAAGCAGTCGTTAAATTTTTCCATTGATTAGTTTTTTAGGTTTAGCTTTCTTGTTTGCATTAAGATGTTTCAGGTCTTTAAGGCTCTTAATTATGGTCATATTCATGCGATCGTAACAGCTTGACCGGTGAAAATAAGTCCTTCCAAACATAACTTAAACCCTGCTCTTTTCATGTTCTTTTCCTTCCTGCGGATTCAACCTGGCAAACTATCAACTCGATCTTTGATTTTGAGGTCCTTTGATTTTGAGCAATGTTAAAAGTACATTCATTTTCGCTAGCCAAATTATATTAACACATCAAATTTTTTTTTTCACATCAATACGTTATTGTCACAACAGATTTTAAAATCGCTATCGACGCATACAAATGGCTATGATTTTTCTCTTCTTTTATATATGGTATTTTTCACATCCAAAATGACTATAACACACCAAAATTACTATTACAAAAAACATAAACATTTTAATTAATATAATCATCAATTTATAGATAAAGATAAACATCATATTTTATAGAAATGAAAGCACAAAATACAATGAAAATGCTGGGCATCCAAAATTTCACTAATATTTTCAATTGCAGCTTATCCGTGGACTTGGAAATTACAGGTTTAATTAATGGGGGTATTTTCACAAACAATTTGTCTGCAACTTTACATAGATGTTTTTCTTGCATCCTATACTTGAGAAGGTGCAGATTCTTGTGAGAAGGCTGACGACACAGATAATCAGCTAGAGGAGGAGAGAGCACTAGAGCTAGAACCTTCGCTACCATATCGGCAGCCCCTAGGACATCTGCTCATCCAGCGACAGCAAACTCGCACAGGAGAATCAAAACCTTCGGCGCAACCCAAATGGCCGATGCCCCACCACTTGCTTCACTTACCTGCCGCTCACCACTGCTGCCCTCACCAGCAATCGTCGGAGCCAACAAGGGCCGACTCCCCGCCACGCCGTCCGGAAGCGGGATTTTTGGCCAGAGCCAACAAGGCAGTGCTAGCCGGCGTTTTCCTCCTGGAGAGATGATCTCATCCGGCGGGGATGATTGATACGGGCGCGGCAAGGAAGGGGCGGGGTTTGCTGTGGGTGTGCGCTTAAAGATGGGGGAATTTGAGTTTTTTGTGTTGCAATAGCCTAATTTGATGTGCTTTTAACATTGCTCTTAATTTTTAGGTTTAACTTCGTGAGTCTCGCAAAAATAGTGTTTTAATTAGTGCTTGGAAAAATTCAAATAGTGATTTTAGATTTTTTTTTTTTCTTTACATTTTGTGAAAAATCTTATGGTAATACCTTTTGTTTCGGCAGATAGTGCAAAGCTTCACAGAGAAGTTCTCTGGCAGATTGCATTACTTGAAGATTCAAATCTTGATCTAGAGTTTGAAAGCATATGTATTTGATTATTTTGAATGAATGTCTACAAAAAATTATTATTTTTTTATTTTTTATAATGGTTTGCTATTAACAAAAAAAATTCCAAATACTCATTTTCATATTTGAAGGTTTGGGAATAATAATGATTTTCTACATGTCATAACGGGTTTGCTAATAACAGCATCCGGGGGGGGGGGTTCTGCTGAGTCAGTGCGGGATCCACTTCCACGAGCCGCGTCCTCGCATCCTTACCCGCGGGACTCCCCTTTGAATGATCTCCTCGCGAATAGCGGCGACATCATGCTGGAGGGTGCAGTTATATTAAGTGTCCCTCCAACAAAGCGTTGTTTCTGTAAAAATTTGTGTGATGCGGAAAACGGGAAACCATGTCGCATGAACACTCAACCAAATCAAGCCAAGCAAACAGAAGAACAAGCAAATCTTGTACTGTCAAAAATCTTTACAGAGCGAGTCATACATGGCGAGACATGATTCGCCAAAATACCTGATAGAAGCAAAAACAAGAAAGCAATATCTAGCTGTGCGGACTCAAAGAGTAACCGCCGACTCTGCCGAGCTACACTACGGAGTCCGCTGAAGCCGCTAAGTCGCCAGACCGCAACCTAGCTGTGCGGATACCCCGTTATTCCAATGCTGAAGAACTCTGTTCGCAATCTGCTAGCCGCCAGATTACCCGCGAACAGTTGCTGCCGAACTGAACAGATCGCCAGAAGCGGATAGCTTATTGAACTGAGAAAAGATTGTCAAAGAGAAGACTGTCTGGTCGCAAGTCGCGACCTGCTGCTAACCGATGATTGTGACCGCAGAGTCTGCACTGATCTCTGACCAAAGTCAGAACCAAGTCTATGATTTCTCAGCGCTATCCGCACAGCAAAAAATCGGTCAACTCCTCAAACCGCGCGGATACAAAAACCTGTTCGCAGCAATCGCCCGAGCTCACTTACTGTTCATTCAATTATACAGTTGATGTGATAGGGGGTCCTATTTATAGGCGTGGAGAGAAGTGTAGTCACCACCCTAGCTGATAGGAACACCACCCATCTTATGCCGAGCACAAGACGTATCCTCATAGTACGGACACGAAACCAGTTCGCCTTAGTCGCTACGACTAGGCTGGACAGCCCGTCCGCCAAGGTGGCACCACCAAGGCCAGATAGAAACCTATCTACTTATCGTCACAAAGACAGGCCAAGAATTGTATGCCACACCTGCAGACACTGCGGATACCACACCAGTCCGCATATCCTGCGGACACATCTCTAATCTGCATACCCCGAGCCCGCAACTAGAGCACCAGGATGACAGCTGCCGAACTCGGTGGATAGACAAAATAGCCTGCGCTAATCGCACGATCTCCCGGACTGAGCAAACTTGGACTTGGTACAGATCCAAACCAAGTCTACGCCTCCAGCCATCCCTGGTGCGAACACAGCACCAACGGATACAGAAGACTATCCACACAAACCGGTGGACTCAAAAACCAATCTGCACTAACCGGCAAACTCTGCGGTTTCCATCAAACCGCACCACCAGAGCACAACCAAGACACAAACCATGCCGATCTCCCGAGCTCCAAACCAGTCCGCAACCCAGTCTCAGCGAATTTCAGACAAGTCCGCAACACACCGAACTCAGCGAACTCCGTGAATAACAAACCTATCCGCCCGGTTACCTCATGGGAACAAGCTGCCTGCAGAACACTAGCTGACCTAGCTAGTCGTTACCCCTGTCCGCACAGTCCACGCGGACAGTTCGCCCAGGCCGTCACTTTCACCTCAAAAAATTCAACACTCTCCCTTAAAGTGAGAAGTGGAAACCAGCCCCAACAATCCCTGTAACCGTCCAAATGGCCCCTTTGATAACCAGCCCCAACGATCTCCCGAGCTCCAAACCAGTCCGCAAGCCAGACTCAGCGAACTTCAGACAAGTCCGCAACACACCGAACTTAGCGAACTCCGTGAATAACAAACCTATCCGCCCGATTACCTCATGGGAACAAGCTGCCTGCAGAACACTAGCTGACCTAGCTAGTCGCCACCCCTGTCCGCAGAGTCCACGCGGACAGTTCGCCCAGGCCGTCACTTTCACCTCAAAAAATTCAACACTCCCCCTTAAAGTGATGTAAAAATAGAGAAGAACGACTAGAAAAATAGGCCGGAAGCTTGAATAATTGAAATTTTTATTATCCAAAAAGATATCATTTACAAAGGTATGGCCTCCCTTTTATAGAATGGAGAAGATAGAGGAGAGTACAAACTAACAATATGGGACTAAATAAATGTACAAAGACTGGGCGGTTTGACATGTACAGACCGCACAGTCCGCGCGGTTAGATAACAGGCTAACCGCCTGGACAGACCAGAAGAAGATGTCGTAGGAGACCGCAAGACTGCCAGACCGCCAGACCGCCAGACCGCCAGATATACAAGTCGCTGGCGACAACCCGCAAGACCGCCGAACCATAGCAGCCACCAACTGGATATTTAGCCCGTCAGCCCCAGACCGCTAGACCGCGCGGTCTCCAGACCGTCATATTCAGACCGCCAGACCGCCTACTTTAACACTCCCCCTCAAGCTGGAGCATAGATATCGATCATGCCCAGCTTGTCACAAATGTGGAAGAATGAAGTAGACACAGGCTTGGTAAAGATATCTGCCAACTCTTTGTCGGAGGTGACGAACGGAGTGCAAATTTGTTTCTTCAAGATTTCTTCCCGGATGAAATGGCAGTCGACTTCAATATGTTTGGTTCTCTCATGGAAGACCGGATTTTTGGATATATATATAGCGGCCTTGTTGTCACAGAACATAGGAAGAGGATAGTCGTAGACCTCTCCTAGATCAAGCATGAGAGCCCGCAACCATTTTAGTTCGCAAGTGGTGGACGCCATGCTCCGATATTCAGCTTCAGCACTAGACCTTGAAACTACAGACTGCTTCTTGCTCTTCCAGCTCACAAGATTACCTCCAACAAATGTGCAGAAACCAGATGTAGATTTGCGGTCATCTTTATCATCAGCATAGCTAGAATCTGAGTAGGCTTCAACTCTCAAATGACCATTCTTCTGAAAGAGTAGTCCTTTGCCCGGTGCTGCTTTAACATACTCTAATATCTTCAAGGCAGACTGAAGATGACATTCCCTGGGAGCTTGCATGAACTGACTTACCTTGCCAACAGCATAGGCAATGTCAGGTCTGGTCACCGTGAGATAAATGAGTTTACCCACCAGACGTCTATACTTTGTGGCATCAGATATAAGAGGAGAGTCATCTGTCCACGTTTTGTCTTCTTCAGTAGCCATGGGATACCGTGCCGGTTTGGCACCGGTCAATCCTGCATCCCGTAGAAGATCAAGTGCATACTTCCGTTGGGAGAGAACCAGAGAGTCGGGCTTCCGACAGATCTCTATCCCCAAAAAGTATTTCGGGGAGCCCATATCCTTTGTGACAAGATGTTGACGGAGGTGCTTCTTTGTCAAGTCCACCCCAGCTTGATCATCACCGGTAAGAAGAATGTCGTCAACATAAACCGCCAAAACTACAAGGCCCGATGCGGTTTTGCGAATAAACAGGGAATGATCAGCCGTACTTCTTGTAAAGCCAACAGCAGCCACAATGCTGCTGAACTTGTCGAACCATGCCCGAGGGCTCTGCTTGAGGCCATAGATAGCCTTCTTTAGCTTGCATACACGGGTCTCCCCCTGAGCAACATACCCCGGAGGTTGCTCCATGTAAACGTCCTCATGAAGATCCCCATAAAGAAAGGCATTCTTGACATCAAGCTGGGAGATAGTCCAATTGCGGTTGACAGCCACAGAGAGAATAACCCGGATGGTGCTGAGACGAGCAACCGGGGAGAAAGTATCAAAGTAGTCAACCCCATAAGTCTGAGTGAAGCCTTTGGCCACCAGTCGGGCTTTGTAGCGGTCCACAGTCCCGTCTGGGCGAAACTTCACAACAAACACCCATCGACAGCCAACCACATCAGTACCCACTGGAGGAGAAACAAGGGTCCAGGTGCCCCGTTCAGTAAGAGTAGCGATTTCCTCATCCATGGCAGACTTCCAATGAGGAATCACAAGTGCCTCCTGGTAGGTACGGGGAGTAGTAGTAGCTGAAATAGCTAAAGCAAAATGCCGGCGAGAAGAAGTAAGCCGATCATAGGACACAACTGCCGCAAGCGGGTGTTGAGTGCATGCCCGCACCCCTTTGCGAAGAGCAATGGGGAGATCCAGGTCGTCGGGGGCTTCAGGGACCGGAGCGTCCGTAGCGGAGAAAGCTGGCCCGGGACTAGAGAGAGACGGCTCCGGAGACGGGGGGGAAGAGAGGGGAGAGGAATAGACGGAGGAGGGGATGAGGAGGGGGGTGGAGAAACGTGGATAGGCTGAGAGGGAACAGACAGGGAGGGTGAGGAGTCAGGAACAGGAGGAAGAAGGGGTGGAGAGGAGAAGTAGGCTGCATTTTCGAAGAAGGTGACATCTGTAGAAACAAACTGTTTGCGCAGAACGGGGTCAAAACAACAGTAGCCTTTCTGAGTGACCGAGTAGCCCAAAAAGACACATTTGGTGGCACGGGGAGAAAGTTTGTCACAGGTAGCAGACGGGGCATGCACAAAGGCTGTACAGCCAAAGATTCGAAGAGGGAGGGGAAAAGGTTCCTTGCCGGGGTAGAGAATGGAGAAGGGAGTCTTACCCTGAAGAACAGTAGAAGGAATACGATTGATGAGATAACAGGCGAGGAGAACAGCATAGCCCCAATAAGAGCGAGGCACATGCATCTGCGTTAGGAGAGTGCGAGCGACATCGAGGAGATGACGGTTTTTACGTTCCGCCACCCCATTCTGCTGGGAGGTGTAAACGCAGGTGGTCTGATGAATAAGACCATGTTGCATACAGAAAGATGAAAAATCATGACTAAGATATTCTTTAGCATTATCAGAGCGAAGACATTTAATAGAGACATGAAACTGAGTTTTAATCATATTATAAAAGCATTCCCAAACAGAGAAGAGTTCAGAGCGATCTCGTAACAGATACACCCAGGTACAATGAGAAAAGTCATCAATGAAAGTTACAAAATACAAACTACCCCGACCAACGGTTGGAGTAGGAGCCGGACCCCATACATCAGAATGGATGAGATCAAACGGGCTAGAGGAACTGCGAGCATGCTTGGGCGGGAAGGAGGAGCGGTGATGTTTGCCAAGTTGGCAGGCGTCACAGTTGAGCGGAGGACTGGTTGGCGGTAAGTGGGGCAGAAGCTGTCGAAGAATGCGAGCAGGAGGATGTCCAAGGCGAAGATGCCATTGAAGCAGATCAGTAGATGAGGAAGTGAAAGCGGACAGAGCGGAAACGTTGTCGAGGAAGTAGAGGCCGCCGCTCTCAGTCCCAGTAGCAATCGTCCGTTGGGTTCTCGGGTCCTGAAAGCAACAAGAAGTAGGAGTGAATACAACAGAGCACTGAAGTTGCTTGCATAAAGTAGTAACAGATAGAAGGTTGCAAGGAAACTTCGGGACATAGAGAGTGTCCACCAAGCGCAGCGATGGGGTGACTTGAACCATGCCTGTCCCACGAACCGGGGAAGGAGAACCATCCGCAACAAGGACAGGAGGCAACCGATCATGCGTTTCGAGAAGCGAAAAACATTGAGGATTGCCTGTCATATGATTTGTAGCACCAGAATCAATCAACCATTTACCTTGGATAGCGACATGAGCACTACCTGAGGTCGTCGCCACCGAAGCAAACGACCGAGAGGAGGGGTTCGGGGAGGTCGAAGTATCACCAGATGGGCGCAGATGAGGATGTTTCTGCCAACATCGGTCAATGGTATGACCGGTACGACCACAGTGAGAACAGAGGAACCTGGACGGACCGCGCGCCCCAGAGTGGCTGCGGCCACTATTGCTGCCGCGCTGAGTGTACTGAGCATAAGAGTCCTGCGGAGGAGGGGAGGATAACAGAGGGCGCTGGAGCAGAGAAGTAACGGCGGCTACGCGAGCGGCGGTGGCATCCAAGGTGGGAGACTCAGCTTCACCCAAGATCTGCTGGCGGATGAGATCAAAAGACTCGGGAAGTCGCAGAAGATAACAAACAACCAGGAGTTCCTGGAAGTGTTTGTGTTGCTGAGCCAAGTCCGCAGAGAAGGGGCGATTCTGGAGGATCTCAGCGCCAAGAGCCTGAACTTGCTGATAGGCTGCAGTGGGAGTCATGGACGAACGGGCGAAGAGATCCGCATAAAGAGTATAAATCCGGGAGGTCTGCGTCCCCTTGGAGTAAAGAGCAGCCAGATGAAGCCACGCGGCCTTTACCGTCTCATCATGACGGATGACGGGAAGGCACTCATCAGAGAGGCTATTAGCCAGCCATGTGCGGACAAGCGCATCACTCGCATCCCATTCGTCAAAGAGAGGAGAATTAGGAGGAGGCGGATCATCGGTAAGATGATGACGTTTGCGCTGAGAACGAAGGAGGAAAGTGAAAGAGACGCTCCAATCCGGATAGTTGGAGCCAACGAGCTTGGAAACAGTGCCCAGATTTCCGGAAGGAGTAGGGATAGAAGGCGGAGCCGGAGTGGCTGCAGGAGTGGTGGCAGTGGAATTGTCAGAGATATCCATAGAAGAAGACCGAAACCGGACGGTTAGGAATCAAGCCGGGCGGTTAAGAGAGAAGGGAAAAACTACAGTGGTCACGATGTCAGACACCAGCGGCTAGAGAAGCCACGACCAAGCCGCAGAGCCAAAACAGAGGGTAAGAGGTCGGGCGGTTGGAAGACAGACCGCACAAACGGGAGAGAAAGAGGAATCCGGCAAACAGGCCGGGGCGATAAGAAAGAGAAGAAGGAAGGCTGCGACAAGAACAGATCGCAAGCAGACAAAGAGAAACAGGCCGCGCAGACAGGGCGCAGGCAAACAAGACAGGCCGCGGGAAGAAGAAGCAGGTCGCACGGCTAGAAAGGAGCACAGAATCAGGAGCCAGAGATCGAGTCCTCTGATACCATGTAAAAATAGAGAAGAACGACTAGAAAAACAGGCCGGAAGCTTGAATAATTGAAATTTTTATTATCCAAAAAGATATCATTTACAAAGGTATGGCCTCCCTTTTATAGAATGGAGGAGATAGAGGAGAGTACAAACTAACAATGTGGGACTAAATAAATGTACAAAGACTGGGCGGTTTGACATGTACAGACCGCACAGTCTGCGCGGTTAGATAACAGGCTAACCGCCCGGACAGACCAGAAGAAGATGCCGTAGGAGACCGCAAGACTGCCAGACCGCCAGACCGCCAGACCGCCAGATATACAAGTCGCTGGCGACAACCCGCAAGACCGCCGAACCATAGCAGCCACCAACTGGATATTTAGCCCGTCAGCCCCAGACCGCTAGACCGCGCGGTCTCCAGACCGTCATATTCAGACCGCCAGACCGCCTACTTTAACAAGTGAGAAGTGGAAACCAGCCCCAACAATCCCTGTAACCGTCCAAATGGCCCCTTTGATAGCGGCTTTGTGAAGATGTCCGTGATGTTGTCCTCGCTCCGCACATGCTCGACCATAAGAGATCCCACCAGCACCTTCTCCTGAATGAAATGATGCTCGATCTCAATATGCTTGGTCCTCGCGTGATAAACTAGATTGTTAACCAGTTTAAGGGCACTCTCGTTGTCATCGCGTAGCAGAGTGGGACCCCACACTTCTTCATGGACGTCCTCTACTAGCCTCCTAAGCCAGATTGCTTCCCGAGCTGCCAAGACTGAAGTCTTGCACTCTGCTTCTATAGTAAAGACGGACATCGAGTCTTACTTTTTGATGCAACATGATATGTCTGTTGATCTACATATGAAAACATAGCCAGACGTCGACTTTCGATCGTGTGATTCTACCCCATAATCAACATCAGTGTAAATTTGCAGGTTGAAGCTCGTGTCACTCGCATAAAGGAGACCCATATCAGAAGTAGTCTTCACGTACTTCAGAATATTCTTTGTCGCCATCAGATGAGGCTTTCGAGGCTCCACCATACAACGGCTTACTCAGCCTACAACATAAGCAATGTCTGGTCTCGTAATCGTCAAGTAAATAAGACTTCCAACCAGAGCCCGAAAAACCAAGGGATCTAGAAGAACCTGTAACGCCTCCATCCGTCACATGGAATATAACAGAGGGTTCGGCCGGGGCCCCATGCCATATTTCACAGACAAACGACAGAATCACGTGTGAATATCAAAATACTGTCTACTCGCATCTTAACTCAGAGCATTCTAGCGGAAGATTATAACTTGCAAAACTCATCCAATGAATGTCCATTAAATATATAAATAACACATTTATATATAACACCAGGAATTTATGCAAGTAGACGAACTCTCACGGCCTTAAGGCCTTTCATGTTTCTCTTTATAAGATGTGGTTTCATACATCAGCATGCAGGCCGGCCACACATGAAATCCAATTCTTTGCACAGCTTTCAAGGGCCTACAAGCAACAGCAGCATGGGCTTCAGCCCACTCAATCCAATTCAGCCCACAGCACCTGTAGATGGACATCCACCCCAAGGGTGATAAACAAAGAACCGATCAGCATTCAACTGACAAATTATAATAACCTTACCCCTAACCCGGGGCAGTGGTTCCTTCCCTGCATGCATTGCAATCACAACATATATATCACAACAAGTGCACTCACGCACAACATCATCACAAATGCCGTCCTTCGTGTCAGACGCTCCGTGCACTCAGGGCACACTTCTGGTGTACCTAATCATCCTTGGTCCCACCACTGATTAGAGGTTATTAGCTTGTTGGTCGGGCACTAGTCTACTACAACACGCATGCTGGAGAAAACCTCGTCCATCCCACTCAGAGGTGTTCACCTCACGGCAACCATTGAGCACTCTAGATCGACCTACCCCCATAGTGTAACAAGTCGGTAAGGCCCGCAGCCCCCCATTTGCATTTCCACCAATCGACCATTCACAACGCAGGTACATAGTACCTCTAGATCGACCTATCATCATAGTGTAACAAGCCGGGAAGGCTCGCAGCCCCCCATTTGCAGTGCTACCAATAGATCTCTCACAACACAGGTACACAGTACTGCTTTCCGGTTCAGCACACAGCTCACGTAGAGCGTATAATTCCAATGCCACAAAAGCTCGACAACCACAAAGAATGGCTCTCATGGCCACATCACATACAGCTCATGTAGAGCATACAACATAAGAAGCTCACACAAGGCTTCCGGGGTATTTTCCTGGGAATAAACCCACAGTACTTCCTGCTACTCACAATTCACAGGCACCCTCACAAACTCCAATTACTCGTTTCATACACGGAGTCTTCTCCGATTCGTAATATAAACAGCATCAATCCAGACTAACCGTCTGGATGGGCTTCACACAGCATGCCTATTTTGTACTACTCATTTCTGGATCTAGATGCAGACTCAACCGGGGATATCAACCCGCTGGAATCGCTTATGCTTTCCACCTCTTGCTGGAGGATTCCATGCACATGCATAAAGTAGGACTTCACTTGTCCAAGAAGGAGATCGTTACCCTTGACGATCGCTTTGGAGCCATGACAGTCTAGCCGGATGGTAATCACCGCAACGACCTTGCCTCCACAAATCTGAACTCGGCTCTCGATTCGGATCGCTGAAGCTCTTCCGGCAGCCGGATTTCTTCACCTTCTTCCTTCCTTGCTCTCCCATCTCTCTATCTCTTTTAGAAAGAGAATGGACAAAATAGATGAGAGTTTATCTTCAACTCTCGGCCTTATAACAGCAGGAAGGAGCTTTGACCAATGGATCCCAGATGAAGGAAATGAACGACCGCGATCTGCCCTGAAATAACTTTTCCTGGGTTGACACGGCTTGTGACACGCCCGTGTCACAGACCGTGTACCTTAAGCGGCAAAGGAACCGACTCAATCCAGACCAGGACACGGCCATGGGACACGCCCGTGTCCCAGGCCGTGTGCCAGATACGGCTTCGGACACGCCCGTGTCTAGCCCGTGTTTAGCACCCTGACAAATCTGGCCACAACCCAAGAAGGACACGGCCAAGGCACGCACCCGCGTCGCAGGCTGTGTGCCCGACCGACACGCCTCTCGAAGATCGTCGACTGCATTTCGTCGAGTACTCGCGACAACACAGTGACGGACATGGCTTATGACACGCCCGTGTACCAGGTCGTGTGCCTCACTCGAGACACACTCGAGGCCCACTCGAGTCCCACTTGAGACTCACTCGAGTACACAGTGCAAGAAACGTCTTGGGACACCCCCGTGTCCCAGGCCGTGTTGCCCAGTCTACATACCAAAGATGTTTGGGGTGTTACAACCCTCCCCCCTTACAGAAATTTCGTCCCGAAATTTAGCGAGCCTGTAGACACCAACACAACCACTCCTTTGTTGCACCTTTAACAAAAACGATCCGGGTTTAGAGCTCAGAGGCCGCAGCTTGTCTCGCCCCACGGCATCGCACAAACACAATTTTTTACAAACAGACATACAATATTTACCTCACGACAACAGTAAAGTACACTCTTTACTTTATTTATGCTCGTTCGCGTCCCTCATAATCCTCTTTACGGCCTCTTGTAATTCCAGATTATACACGCGAGGTTGCTGTACTTCACGATTTGAGCTTTGCGTCCCCTGCAATTTGAGAGTGTACATTTGAGGTTGCGCCCGGGATGTAGATGACTCTGCCACTGCCTTACCCTTTTCCTCATAGGACGCATCGGTCTTTTTCTCACCCTTTGACGGGCCACTTCAACATTTTTGGGCAACATGTCCCTGCTTCCCACAATTAAAACATGTATGTGTCCCCATGCGTCCTTGCCCATATGTTGATCTCGAAGCAACATCCGAAGAAGTTTGTTCAGCAGGCCTGAACCTCTTCTTATCTCGTTTTCTCAATTCTGATTGTTCCGACTGCGGAACTTTGAACTCCGGCTTTTCCACCGCCAAGTTCTTCTTGTCCTGCACCCGTTTCAAATCCTTCTCCAGCGCACAGGCTGTATCTACTAATGCTTGGAAGCCTTGGTTCACCGAACTCGGGAGCGCCGACTTCAGCTCATCACGAAGTCCCTCATAGAACCTATTCGTCTTCCACGCTTCTTCCGCAAAACTAGACCCCGCACAGCGCCCCAGCCTGGTAAACTCATGCAGGTAATTATCAACAGTACTCTCACCTTACACCAGACGTTGGAACTCATTCTCCATTGCAATTCGCCGCGATACTGGTAAATATTTTGCCCAAAATAATTGTGAGAATTCTTCTATCGATATCTCTCTTAGGACTCTGCCTGCCAATTGGTGTAATTTGACTTCATCCCACAAAAGCCTCGCCTCTCCTTCCAGCAGGAAAGTGACTAAAGTAACTTTCTGCCCCTCATCAGTCCTGATCACTGTCAGAATCCTCTTCACTCTTGCGAGCCAATCCTCGGCTTGTGTTGGGGAACACGCCCCAACAAACGTAGGCGGATGAAACTCCATAAACTGTTTCAGTTGCTCATCAGCTGCTTGCTCGTCAATCAGAGCCTCAACACACTCTTGCCTCGCACCAACCCATACTGGCTCCACTGCAGGCCTTGCCTACCCAATAGGTTGTGCATGAAACATGGCAAATATCGCCTCAGCAACTAAGCGTATGGTTTACGCATAAGGAGGAGGTGTGGGCACCTCAGCTGGTGTCGCACTCTCATCAGAACGCTAGGGTTCAGACTTCCCAGCTCCACTCCTTGTCACCTATAAGTGTACAAAACACCATTAACGTCCATTCCAAAATGGCAAACATACCTAGTATACACGCCCACACTCCTCAAACACATGTATTGCATTCCTAGTGGACATTCATGAGTTCAATTATGTTATCCCTACAAAACCCTATCCTCTGATACCACTTTGTAATGACTCCATCCGTCAAATGGAATGTAACAGAGGGTCCGGCTGGGGCCCCGCGCCATATTTCAAAGACAAACGGCAGAATCACGTGTGAAGATGAGATCTCGTGCGGTGGCCGCGTCGAGCGCGTCAGGGGCGAGACCCCCATAGAGGCCGAAGCCCAAGGAGAAGGCGTGGGCAGAAGACTCGGCCTGCTCTCTCCATGAGGGGAGAAGGGTAGAGGTGGAGATCTGATGTGCCCCTTTATCCCAAATGAGCGAAGGCTCATTGGCACCGTCGGGAACAGACGGGCCCATGTTGAAGTTCAGGTGGGCGGATGGAGCAGGATACTGGAGAGGAGCCTCCCCGCGAGAAGGGGACCGGGGAGGTTTGTGAGAAGAGCTCGCGGGCGGTGCAAGAGGGGCCGCGTATTCAGGAAGCGAGATAGCCCTGTGCGGAGAGGTCAAGGGAGGCGAGTGGGGAGATTCAGATCCCAGGGATATGGGGCTCAAGGATCCCGGCGTCGCCGCTGTGTCCGCAGGGACCTTGCCCTTCTCGGAAGGGAAGGAGACTACTTTCTTCAACTTCATCTTCAGTTTCTTTGAGGGGCTGAGGCGAGAGGGGGACGAGTCCTCAACCGCCCTCTTTCGGGGAGGAGGGGCCAACGAATATTTGGCCGTCTCGGCCGCCATATTGGCGAGAGCCACCTCTTTAGATGGCTTGATATTACTTCTGTAGGGAGGGTGCACCGACACGTTCCTCTCTCCTGGGAGAAGCGAGACAGAGTCAGGGAAAAGGCTCAGCGAGAGGAAAGTACTTAAGGCAAGAAAAAGACGAGGGGGTAGAGCATACCTTCTCCAGGGAGCACGGGGAGCAGTGAGGCGAGCCCCCGTCTCAAAAACCTGACCTCGAAGTTCTTCCCAGCGAGGTACTCGCAAAGAAGCTTGTCTGTGCCGCCAACCTGCGGAGTAACATAGAAGATTTCCGCAGGCGAGACGGGCGCGAGAGGGACGCTTCCCAGGTTCCCGCGGATGAAGACAAAGCGGGTTATCCAGTGATGATTCTTGTTTGGTGTCTCGCAGACTTTCAGATTCAGCCCGGTGAAGAAGGAGACCCCGTCTTGATTGGCGTGGTAGATGAACATCTTCCGGAAGACGGTGAGACTTAATTCTATTCTCTCTCGCCGCATGTAGCAAGCGAATGCGACGATAACCGAGATCGCGTTGGGGTTCAATTTGGCAGGCACGACGCTGAAGTACTTAAGAACTTGCTTCACCTCGGGCCAGAGGGGAAGTCGGAGCCCCGCCTCAAAGTGCGAGACGGGGAAGGCGAGCTCGCTCGGGTAGAATGTATTCACGCTCTCGCCAACCTTGGGAGGGCGTGACTCGTAGCCATCCGGCAAGAAGTCGCTCTGGAAGGCCTCGTATTCATCGGCAGAGAGACGACCAGGAGGGAAATCGTGGTCGAAGAATCTCTTCCCACAGCGGCTGCGTCCCTCACCATCCTCTGGACTCCTTTTTCCCATGAGTGCGCGAGATAAAGGGGAGTTGGCGAGAGGACACGAAGAACAGTAAAGAGGAAGGGCGAGGGGCCGGAGCGCGAGACGAGCTGGGGAAAGAGGGGGAGCCGCAGGCGGAAGTCTAGGGAAACACGCTTCCAGCCCTGGCAGCGGGGGTATTTATAGCCCTCATAAGTAGGAGGATAAGCGGATAGAGAACTACGCCGGGGAAGGGCAAGCGTCGGCCGACCCTTCTCTCTCCAAGCCTCGGGTGGCGGAACCCTAAGTGGACCATCAGCCCAAGAAGGCGGTGAAAAGATTGATGCAGAGGAAAATAAAAGTAGCAAAGGTTAAAATTAGCATAAAAGAAGGTATTAACGTTGTCGCATCAATTAAGGGCAAATCACCACATTGATAAATTTAATCCCGCATAAAGACGGGTGGCAAGTTCGAAGAGCGCACAGCTGGTGCTATATAAGCAAATACTTTATTACAGAGGAGGCGAACGAAAGAGCTAAGAAGCGAGAGGCGAGAGGCGAAAGGAAAGAAGGCGGAGCTCTCGTCAATTCTTATCCCACCTCCATCATCCTCCCCCGCGGCTTCTCACGCAGGGAGGACGACTGGGGAGGTGGAAGGCGCGAGCCGCCTCAACACCACTGCGGGCGAGACAGAGCTGTTGGTCGACGTCATCCAAGATTGCCTGAGGGTTCGTCTGGTCCACCTCAATATCGGCGTCTATCTCCGAAGACAGGCGAGCGCATTCCACCTCTAGCCAGTCAATCCGGTGGTCTGCGGCTTGCTTCCCTTTTTCCAGCGCTTGAATGATGCGTGCGTGCTTCCGCAGCATCTCGGCCACCTTACGCTTCATCTCTATGGGGTTCGTGGGGTCGCCCAGGTAGTCCTCGATCTCATCTATAAGAGCAGGAGGCGAAGGGGCCAGCTGCCTGGAGTAATCGTCGACCGGCGAGTCGGCAGCCAGTGAGTCCTCGACAGGGGTTCCACTCGCACCTATGGAGGAGCCAAAGAGATAAAGCGGCAAGGAAAAAGCAGGTGACAAAAAGAAGAGAGCAGGTGTCAGAAGTAGAGCCTCTTACCGAATCGGCGGGTGGAGCCCGATGTGGTAGAAGGGTCATCCCTCCTCGTCACGGGGGTGGAGGGGGGAGTGGAGGCTCGGGGCGAGAGAGGCCTGGAAGGAAGCTCCGAAATGTTGATGCGAATGGTCTCAGGACGATGGGGAGGCGCCGAGATTTTCTGATAAAAGGTAGCAAGTAAAAATTGTGTGGTGCAAAGAGATCATAGCAGGCTTGAAAGACTTACCTCTTTTCCTTTGAGATGGAGTTGGAGGTACATACCCCCTCGGAAAGGGGCGAGAAGGTTCTCCTGCCGGGAGAGGAGGCTCCGGAGCCTTTGCCTTTTTTGAGAGAGAGGTGGATGGCGGTTCCGAAGGAGAATCGCGCACGGGGATCTTGTTCAGACCCGCCGCCGTCGCCTTGTTCCACTGGCGCACGGCCGCGATGTGGTCCCGAAAACTTTGACTGAGAGACATAGAGGCAGATGCTGGAAGAGGATGGGGGAAAGGGAACGGCCCCTTGCGGGGAGGCGATTTCCATATTTATAGACTAGGCAAGGGGCCCACCAAAAGATTCTCCCCAATAAATTCAGAAAAGAGCGGGGATTGTGTACAACCTCGGACTCGCAGGCGAGCGAGAGGGCCCAGGCGAGAGAGTCCCGGCAACGAGAGGCGAGCGAGAGGGCCCAGGCGAGAGGGTCCCAGCAACGAGAGCCGAGCGAGAGGGCTCAGGCGAGAGGTACAAAGAAAGAGGCACCAGGCGAGAGGTGCCAGGAGGCAGGGCATGGAGTGAGGTTCACTGCATTAAGCAGGATGGCCTAAGTGGAGCGTGGCCTCAGATAGGTGAATGCTGAGACGGGAAGCTTTCCCGGCGATTTACCAGCTCACCGTGCGAGAGGACTCCAGGAGTGGAGCTCTCGCCCGGCATAGTCCTCTCGCCATGCGAGAGGACCCTATGGGGGAGTTCTCGCCAGGTGCCACTTTGGGCCAAGGCCGGTTCAGGTAGGGCCAGGCCCACCTTTTGGGCCCCAGGGGTGTTTTACCCTTTTACCCCGGGTGGTATGCATTTAGCCCTTGTGGACAGCGGAGTTTGGCTGTTGGCAGACCTAGCCAGGGATGTTCTGGTAATTTCAGGGTGGTGTGAATTGGTTATTTGCAGTCCCAGTTCAGAGGCCTATAAATAGACCGGTAAGGTGCCTTAGAAGGGCAAGCTTTCTTGACTCCTTCCACTCTTTCTAAGGCACCTAGCTCAGCATTGGCTAGGGAGGGGAAGAGCTTTAATCTCTTCTGGGTACGAGGTGGGACCTCCTCGCTGGAGCCTCCGGTCTAGTTCTTCGCCTCGAGTGTGATCCTAAGGGAGTAAGCGTGAGCTGCCCCAATAGTTCCGAGCTTTAGGAGGAATCGACCTTGTTGGTTCACACAGTCTGCATTTAGCCCTTGTGGACAACGGAGTTTGGCTGTTGGCAGACCTAGCCAGGGATGTTCTGGTAATTTCAGGGTGGTGTAAATTGGTTATTTGCAGTCCCAGTTCAGAGGCCTATAAATAGATCGGTAAGGTGCCTTAGAAGGGCAAGCTTTCTTGACTCCTTCCACTTCTTCTAAGGCACCTAGCTCAGCATTGTCTAGGGAGGTGGTACCTCCTTGCTGGAGCCTCCGGTCTAGTTCTTCGCCTCGAGTGTGATCCTAAGGGAGTAAGCGTGAGCTGCCCCAATAGTTCCGAGCTTTAGGAGGAATCGACCTTGTTGGTTCCAACACACTCGATGATGGGAATGAGGAGAGGTCTTCCCCTTATATAGGCATTCTCCCTTTTCCCTACAAACTAAATAAGAATCTTGATTTCTCCACATAAGGAGGAGCCTAGATCATTTCATACTCTTCTACACTATTTCAAATCTCACATGCATACGATCTTTCTCTAACATTCTAGAATATTCTCAACACATGTAGAATTATCTTAAACCATGGGCACGGGGCGAGTGAGTTAACCTTGACATCGTGACAGAATGCTCTAGCAACGACTCAACGCCAGTACTCCACGATGACTACTCGACGGCGAGTCCTCCATGGCGGCTATTCTGGGCGGATTTTTAAATTGTATATAATGTGATTTGTTAGTGTTCCATGTGGGTTCAATTCAATTTCCCTTGATTTTTCCTATTCTTCATTTCTAGACCCCTTCGATTTAGTGTCATGGGTCGAAGAAACGCTCCTCTGGAACATGGTCTGGAAGCTCCCCTTACGGGTGGCTTCAATCCCTACTCCCTGGTGGATCACTCTGATCCCCCCACGGTCCCCCACTCAGCCCTGTCCTCGCACCTATCCTCCTCTCCTCCCGGCAGAACCTCCTCTATCCTCACCGGTGGCTGTTACTGAACCTGCCTTCTGGCCTCTCTCACCTCCAAAAACTTCGGGCAGGTGGTCATTGCGTGGCCTTTCTCCTGATGGAAGTCACAAAAGGCAATGCCACCCTACCCCCTTCTCTCCTTCCTCCTCTTCTAGCTCCTCTTCTCACTCCCCATCCCAAGGCGATCGTCATCGCTTCCTACTGCTGCGGGAGGGGGCCCTCTGTCCCGGCCTCCACACCAGTGGGTTGAATAGCACTTGACCCCCACGAAAGTTCTCCACACCCTGGAATCCTCTCCCCTGCCTCAGGGCAGGTCCCTCCTGGGGCCTCCAACCCAAATGGTTGTTCGACTCGCGATGCCCCCAACCTTGCTGCTGCCTCTGGATCCCCTGGCCTCGGGGCTCTTCTCTCCTCCTCTCTTCTCGCTGTCTCCCTGCTCCCGGCTCGTTCACCTCCTCCTCAGCCAACTTGGCTAGCTTCTTTGTGAATGCTGGGTTGGCCATCTCACTTTCTATCTCCTTCGCCGCCCTTCCATCAACTCCTTGAAGGAAAGGGGGCACCCTTTTCAACTCCATGCTGAAGAATCCCTGCCTCAAGTCAAGGGTGAAGGCGAGCATCAGGGTATACCCCGGGACCTCCTTAACCAGAAGGATCTCTTCTTGGAACCGGTCGACATAGCTCCCCAACGTCTACTCCGGTTTCTGCAATTGATAGCGAACAGACACTCCGCTCCCTTATTCCTCTTCTTCGACGTTAAGAACCTCAACAAGAACCCACGCTGCAAGTCCTCAAAGCAGTAGATGGAACTGGAGGGGAGTTGGTGGAACCAGTCCCTTGCCTTCTCCTTCATAGACTCATAGTGATGGCAAAGTGTTGGCACTTGAATGCATCAACATCTGCCTGATGGAGATGACATCCTCGAACCACTGAACGTGTTGCACCGGGTCATCCCTGCCCGTGTAGTAGGATATCTCTGGCTCTCTGAACCCGTCGGAAAATTACATATAATGCGATTTGTTAGTGTTCCTTGTGGGTTCAATTCGATTTCCCTTGATTTTTCCTATTCTTCATTTCTAGATGCCTTCGATTTAGTGTCGTGGGTCGGATCCAACGATTCAAGGTTGAAAAAACGTTAATTTTTGCAATGAAAATCTCCATTCTAGGGGTTAGTAAGCTAAGAGATAGATCCAAATAAGATAGGGCTTAGCAAGTTTCCCACTCTCTTAGGCATTCTATATCTGAAAATGTTCTTGAAGAACTATAAGTGCAGTAAGAGAACACATGTTCTGCATTAGTTTAGAGACAGAAATTTAAATTCATAGTATATGTTCTGGCTATATATTTGCAGATCAAACTAAAAACTCATAGAATCTGTAAATCCGTTCAGAAATTAGTCTGTATATAATAATTTTAAAAAATATGATCTTCAAATAGCCAAAAGGAGACTGCATATAGTTATTACCTTAATATATCGCTAATATTCACATATATATATATATATATATATATATATATATATATATATATATATATATATATATATATATATATATATATATACCCGTGCGCGCCTATTGAGTTAAGGTTTCAAGTTAACGGTCGTGGATGCTGTAGTACACATAAAACGACAATATTCAAAGTCTCTTTATCATAATAATTAAACAACCCCCTCGAGTTGTCTATTTAACATCAAGTTCAAACTCATGCATGTAGATCCTCTCTCTCTCTCTATCGATATATAGATATATATATATTATTTATATATATATATATATTATATATATATATAATATATATATATTATACATATATATGTTGGAGCAATAATTAATTATTTAGGAAGAGGACAGAGACAGAGTTGCAGCATGCAGCCACCACCAAGAACAGGCAGCAATTAGAGAAGAATTAAGAACGCAACATCTAATCAAACGACGACAAATTCAGAATCGCGGTGAAGCTGCAAATGGAGTCCGCTGATTATGTGTTTAATTACCTTGTTTTTATATATTATTATTTAATTGCGATGTGAATGATATATGCTTTGGAATTAATTAGAAGTTTGACGGAGTCTTCTTCCACGGGCAGGCTAGCTAGCTAGCTTGCTAGCTATGATGGAGAAGAACTGGATCGACCCAGATATTATATATTAAAATGATGAATATTTATAATCATGCGTCGTTGGACACTTTTTGTCAACTCTGCTTAACGAAACAATAAACCGACCAGAATCAAGCAGTATTACTCAAGCGCATGCACCCACACATGTGTGTGTGTATATATATATTAACTTCTATACTTAGCTGAGTTTAACTCTGTTAACCGTGCGGTTAGTTTTTAGCTAATCGTGAACTGCGCGGTCTGGATTAGGAGACCGTGGAGACCGACAGATCACTGTGTGCGTGGCTGGGCATCAGTTCGCGTGGTTGTTTGCTTGGCCACTTAAGTCCATGCGGACTGAGTCTATTGTCCGCATAGTAGTGCAAATTGTTGTTGTTAACCGCGCGCGGTCTGGTGTTGACAGTCCGCATGTTGGGCGGATTGGTGCTGCTAACTGCCACATCACTGGCGGTTCTCTTATCCACCTGGGCGGTGACGGTATCCACTTGCCTGCCTATAAATATATAGTGGTGCTCGCCTCGTCAATAATAACATGAACTGTAAGAATTGTAACTTAGGTTAAACTTGCAGTTAAGGTTAAGTTCTGTAACCGCGCGGCAATGAGAAGTTACCTGATTGTTTGTTGTTTGCAGATTGTGCGGGTAGTACTGAAAAACCAGGCAACTGGTTCTGACAGTGAAGTCAGAGGAGGCAGAGCGGTTAAGCGGGTAGCAATTGGAGGTTAGCAGCTATTGAAACCAAAAACTTGGTCTCTCGTGGAGTTCGGGGTCCCAAGAAAGGAGTGACCTCACACCTACTACACTCAGGAGAACGTCACAAGCCAAAGGCTCAAGATGCTAGGAACAGACCATCGGCTCTAGCGTCGAGGTCCGACCTCACACCCGGAAGACCTTTGAGGTCTCCCCCTCCCTAGCCAATATTTGAGCTAGGTGCCTTGGAGGAAGAAAGCAAGGGGATTCAAGTGGCTAAGAAGCAATGCCCTCCAAGGCACTCCCAAGGGTCTATTTGTGAATGGCCTGCCAATAACCAAATCTCGCTGCCCTAAAATTACTGAAATGCCCCCAAATTGGTCTGCCAACAGCCAAATTCCGCTGTTCTAAATAGCTAAATGCAGTCCACCAGGGGCAGCCCCTCAAGTCAGACGACAAGGCGAGCTGAGGCCGGGCGAGTAGACGGCTAGGCGAGACGGCGGCGGCCTGGGCAAGCTGGCGGCCTGGCGAGCTGGCGGCCTGGCGAGACAGCGGTGGCCTGGCGAGACGGCGGCATCCTAGGCGAGTGCGCGACAAGGCAAGTGCAGCGACTAGGCGAGACAGCGGCCTAGGCAAGCTGGAGGCCTGGCGAGACGGCGGCTGCCTGGGCGAGTGCGCGGCAAGGCGAGTGCGTCGACTAGGCGAGACGGCGGCCTGGGCAAGCTAGCGACCAGCTGGGCGAGCTAGCGGTCTGGGCGAGACGGTGGCCTGGGGCGAGGGCAGCTAGGCGAAACGACGGCCTGGGCGAGACGGCAGCCTAGGGAGAGGGAGGCTAGGCGAGACGGCGGCCTGGGAGAGCTGGCGGCCTGGGCGAGATGGCGGCCTGGGCGAGCTAGCGGCCTGGGTGAGACGGCGGCCTGGGGCGAGGGCGGCTAGGCGAGCTCAGCAGTCTGGGACGAGCTGGGCGAGCTCGAGGCTAGGTTACCCCTAAGGGGGCTGGGGGAGAAAAATATTGTATCCCCCTACTAGTATAAAACTCAAATTCATACTAAATTGGCCTCCAAGAGTGCAAAACCCTCAAAAAAGCTTAAAACTGCACAGCAAGCCTTGCGCCTACCAGGGGACCCCCACTCCACGAATATGGGGTTGTACACAATCCCCGCTCTTTTCAAGGTTGGCACAAGCTCGGAAAGAAACATCCAACACAACGTATTCGCTGAGTGTAATTCTCTTGCGTGGTCGAAAAGATACAGCCTCCTTGAGTCGAGTTCATATAACCTCCACGGGGGGTCAACCTGTCGTGCCAGCTAATGAAAGCCTGGGTGGCGAGATCCTCTCCGGGGTGAGAAACACTCAGCCTCCCTGAGGGGACAACCTGCAATGCCAGCTAATGGGAGCTTGGGTGACGAGACGGTCTCAGGGTAAAAAACACTCGGCCTCCCCGGGGGGTCAACCTGTCATGCCACCTAATGGGAGTCTGGGTGACGAGACAGCCTCAGGGCAAAAAGAACTTGGCCTCCACGAGAGGTAATCCGGCCCTGCCAACTAGTGAGAGCCTGGACAGCGAGATCGTCTCGGAGAAAAGATAACAAGGCGTCCACGAGAGGTACTCTGTCCCTGCCAGCTAGTGAGAGCCTGGACAGCAGGACCGTCTCGGAGCAAAGAGAACAAGGCGTCCACGAGAGGTACTCCGGCCCTGCTAGCTAGTGAGAGCCTGGACAGCGGGACCATCTCGAAGCAAAGAGAACAAGGCATCCACGAGAGGTACTCTGGCCCTGCCAGTTAGCCTGGACAGCGGGACCGTCTCGGAGCAAAAAAAAACAAGGCGTCCACGAGAGGTACTCCGGCCCTGCCAGCTAGTGAGAACCTGGAAAGCGGAACCGTCTCGGAGCAAAGAGAACAAGGCGTCTACGAGAGGTACTCCGGCCATGCCAGCTAGTGAGAGCTTGGACAGCGGGACCGTATCGGAGCAAAGAGAACAAGGCATCCACGAGAGGTACTCCGGCCCTGCCAGCTAGTGAGAGCATGGACAACGGGACCGTCTCGGAGCAAAGAGAATAAGACATCCGCGAGAGGTACTCCAGCCCTGCCAGCTAGTGAGAGCCTAGACAGCGGGACCGTCTCGAAGCAAAGAGAACAAGGCGTCCACGAGAGGTACTCTGGCCCTGCCAGCTAGTGAGAGCCTCGACAGCGGGACCATCTCGGAGCAAAGAGAACAAGACATCCACGAGAGGTACTCCAACCCTGCCAGCTAGTGAGAGCCTAGACAGCGGGACCGTCTCGAAGCAAAGAGAATAAGGCATCCACGAGAGGTACTCTGACCCTGTCATCTAGTGAGAGCCTGGACAGTGGGACCATCTTGACTATCAGTAAGATTCACTCTGTAGTCGGCATTCCATCAATATTATCTCGATGTATGCATCGATATAATCCTTTGAGTGTCGTCGACTTATCAAACTTAGTTTCTCTAACTTCTATTTGAAGTAACGTCGAATTCCAGTTGAAGTTGCATCGACTTATAGTCGAAGTTGCGTCGACTTCTACTCGATGCATGTTGGCAATTCATGACTTTTCTCTTATATTCAGTATGTCTTATATATATATATATATATATATATATATTATATCACCAACACTCTAGGACTTCTAAGACCAAATTACTCTTAATATACAACACTGATAATAAACATAGGATGTAAAATCACTAAATATAATTTGTTAAGCTAAATTATAAGGGTTTTCCTAATAGATCCTCCCCTGCCCTCAATAGAAGTCCCCCCTCATGGGAAAACCCTCTTCCTTGACCCTAAGCGGCCCCCTCTTGGTGTCTCCACCCTGGCTCTTGATATCCATACGCCCTTGGTTCCTCTCTCCTCTTTCCCTTATGCTGTTTGGAACCTCTTTGCTCCCTCGACTCGGAGTCACTCAGCCTTGCCAACTTTTTTGTGAATGATAGGTTAGCTGCCTCTCCCTCAATCTCCTTCGTTGCCCTTTCCGTCAACTCTTCGAAGGACATGGGGGCTTCCAGTTCAAGCTCATATTGAAGAATCCTTGCTGTATTCTTACAGTGAATACAAGCTGGAGGGTGAATCCTGACACCTCCTAAATGAGCAAGATCTCCTCCTGGAACTTATCCACATAGCTGGCAAGCGACTCGTCTGCTCCTTGCTTGATCAGGAAGTGTGACTCGGCACTCTTCTTCCTTTTTTTTGGATGTTGAGAAACGCAGCTTGAAACCAGCCCCTGGCTTTCTCAAATCCTCAAACACGTAGATCGACCCCGTTTGGAGCTAGTGAAACCAGCCCCTGGCTTTCTCCTTTAGAGTGATGGCAAAGAGACGACATTTGAACGCATCTGACAACTGTCTAATGGAGACCATATCCTCGAACCACTATAGGTGTTGGACGGGATCATCCTTGTAAAATCTCCCCCCACCCTCCTAGAATTGGGCATGGTCGAGGCGAGATTTTTATCTAGGATCGTCACCTTACAATGACACCAACTACGAGTTAGTTACCACCACAAGACAACGATCCTGCCGGCAAGCACGATAATTCACATAGACAATGAGAAAAGAAGTAAAATAAGTCCATACATCACAGCATAGATATATAAATATCCAAACAAAATGTCCACATGAGATAAATGAAAGAGTACAAGAAATAGGTCTTATGCCCAGTACACAACCATCATAAATATTACTCTCTCTCAACTAACAATGCGGAAGCTAAACCATATGATCATCAACCTGATGACGGGTAGTAGTGGTAGTGCGCGGCTCCGGCTCCTCAGATCTTGGTGTCTCAATCTCTGGCTCCGCCTGGTCGAACAGCGGCGGCGTCTCCACGTGTTCCTAAAATGATGTGGTCCAACAATCGTCAGTCAAACTAGACTCAGCTGCTTCATCCCCGCCTCACCCCTACTACTCCTAGGCACAATGTGGGAGGAAGAAAACGGAGGACCAATAGTAGCAGAATATACAAGCAGGTGACAGTTATATATATATATATATATATATATATATATATATATATATATATATATATATATATAAAATTGTCTAGCAGTTCTATATCAGTATGAGCAATAACAAAAGTAAAGAAGAGCAACAACTAACACAGCATAAAAAGTACATTAAGAGGAGCTAAGTAAAACTAATAAGGTAAAGCAGTTACACTACCATCACAGAAGCGCACCTTAACTTATATGAATGCACATACAAACTTATAAGATTTCTTAAATTATAACTCCTTATATAAAAGAGCCCATACTAATTTATATAATGAGGATCTGTAAGTGCGTATGTTATGTCATGATATGCAATGTAATGTTTATTATGTAACTCACACACTTGATTCTGTGCACAGACCTTTCATACATCCCCACTTTTTATAGGTGGCCAACCTCTCAGGTACTGACCGTCGTGGCTCATGGTGGTAGTGGAGTGGCTGTCTCCACTCCTAGGCGGCCAAGTACCCTACTAGGCCTAGACCTCTCATACGCCTTAACGCTAAGAACACAATAGCGGAGCCCTTACGTACTCTTGCTGGCAACTACCAGTCTTCTGTGGTCGGGTGTGCTCTTAGGGGACATAGTCCTCCAAACCTCGGTATAAACATCCTACCGGTCTCTCCAAAGGTCTACACTTCACACCAGAGTCATCGTACTTCTATCGGTGTGCCGACATGACAAGTACTGAACCGCATAAGCACAAACTAAGTATAGTGATACCCTCCCGAGCCTCCAGCTCGCAGGACTAACCCGTCCTGATATCGACCAACAACTTGAGCCACCAGCTCGTAGGACCAACAAGCCCTATATCACTCCAACCCATACATGGGTGAGGTCGCTATAACATTCCTTAATCCTATCAGACTACACTGGTCTAACTTTCAGATTTCTTAGTGATTTATGGTTAATCTTGGACTTCCCGAGGTCTACCCTGTGAAGCGCAGCGGTACTAGGGACTATGATGCATGGGCAGAACCCCCATAGTTCTCTTCCTCAAGGCACTTAGTAATGTTATACAACCCTTAATCAAATCCACTCTCAGGGTTACTAAGTGTGTGACCTCTCCAAAATAACAACTGCTGAAATACTAATTTTCCAAAATTGCTAAATACAGATCATATGATCTTGTATGTGTGTATGAATAGGAATCCTCTAAATACTTGAACCTAGGCCCTAAGATTATTTACTGAGATCAATCATGACATCTTAGGCCTAATTCCAGAGATTTATAATTTTTCCTAAAATAATCAGCATTTATTATAATTTCCCCAAATTATTGCTAAATGTGATTTTGAACATGAAGTGTCACTTTATTTTATCAAACATGCAAGATAAAATTATCCTAACATCAACTTGAGCAATAATGGCTCTGGACAAAATTCCATAATTTTTAGTAATATATAGTGGCAAATATGAATTTCTCAAAAATAAGATTTTTAAGTCACATTTCAAAGGAAGTAATTGAAATACTAGGTAATTAAATCTCATAACATTTCCTGAGGTACTAAACGACAAATAAAGCACAATAACAGAAAATGATAATTTTTTAGACAAATTTAACCTCCAATAACAGTAAAGAACACATATTACAAAAATGCCACTATTCAAACAAAATTCATATTTATGATTCCACAAATTCTACAAAACTTCTCAGAGACTAAAATAATGATCATGTAACTTTCTCATAATTTTTCATGTAATATTAATCATGATTTAAGCAAAATTATCAAAAGGAAATAATCGTACTTTTAGCTAAACAACCTAGATATAAATTCCCAAATAAATACTTGAGGTATATTATCTCAACACAACCCTAGTGGAATAGTCTTAGAATTTTATAAGCTGATTTGCTCACACTTATTCCCTTAATTTTAAATGATGCCAAAATTAAAATAAATCAAATATCTAGGGTTTTTGTTCCAAAAACCCTAATCTCAATTTGGATAGTGTATTCCATCATCATGAGTCCATTCCCAAGCTCCAAGGGATAATCCACAAGTCTGATGGGCCCCAATCCTCTTTTTCCCTCTTTTAGCTAATCACACCCCAAATCTCATATAGCACAACCACATGCAAGGTAGATTCACCAGCCTATTGAGGTCAAATGGACCTGAGATTTTTACGAGGGGTTTTTACTGACTTAATGAGCCTCTGAGCAAAATTTGAGGTCATTATATTTAATGTTCACAAAATAATTTTACTTTTATGAATAATCACATTTTACCTAAAACTATATGAAATTATTTTCTAAAAATTCCCATTTTTGAAAAGGTGGTGTATCTATGGTAGATACTTACCACCACTAAATTTTAAGTCAATCCCCTTAGCCAACTAAAAGTTATTAAGGAAATAGTGACTGTCCTATCCTAAGGATCAGTCCCACAAGAAATGCCCTACAGGGAGCTACAGTGCTTTAAATGACATGATTTCAATTTCTAATTAAAGTAGACTCAAAGGGATGCTTTTTTATGTTGGGCACCTTTCATGTTTCAGCCCCTAAGAGCCTCGTATTTGTGTTTCAAAAAGCCTAATCTTAGTGGAATAAAATAACACTATTTAATATATCTTTTATTATTATATTTTTATAAAACCCAAATCCAGTAGCCACAGGATCATGTTCAACCTCCAGCCGGCGGCCCCGATCCGCCCGACCTGGAAGCTTTTCTAAAGCTGATTGTCGGCGATCTAGCCCCTCCCCGGCCGGCCACCACCACCACCACCTTCATTGAGGTGGTGGCTATCGCCGGGCGGCGGCTCGGCCGCCGAGGGTGGTTTTTTTGGCGATCCCGAGAGGAAGCCCAATCTGGTTTTCCATGGAAAATTCAAAATGGAAATCGGCTCGATTGATCTCGACTTCAATCATTATTGATCTAAGATGCTAGCACAAGGGGAGAGGGCCGAGGGAGAAACATGCCTTATTTCGAGCTTGAATGTAGCTACTCCGGCGGGTGGCCATGGATTTTGGTGTTTCCTGGCAAACCTCTCCCGATCTTGATTCTCCACCAAAAGCTTTGATGTAAGAGTCGATTTCGACTGCTTGAGGTCTTCTATAGGTGATGAAAGGATCAAATTGATCTTTGAGGGCCTCTATACAGGAGATCCAAGAATGGGGGGTTTCGTCCATGGCCATTTATGGCCTCCTTGATGGTGGCGACCTATAACTGCTGGAAAACTCCTCTTCATTAGGGAAGATGAAAAGAGGAGTTAGGGAAGAAGGGTGTGCCACTTGGCCTCCCTCCATTATTTTCCCCCTCCAGACGAAACTTCCCCCCTAATTACCCCATTAAATCTCCATTAAACTCAACTAATTCAGATTATTTAATCTGAATAATCTCATGGGCTGTAGGATGGGCCTTGGACAAGACCTTAGCCCATTTGAATTGGCTTGAGCTCACATTTAGCCTTTAGGGGTTAATTTGACCGTGGTTGACCTTGGTGTTGACTTTGGTCAACTTGATGGGTTGACTGGTCCAAGGGGTGTGTCTTGAGTCCCTTGACACCATCCAATGTTGATTGTATCATGGTGATTCCCCAATCAGGCCAATTTTGCCAAATAGTGTGATTTGACCTAAATATGTTAAGCTTGACTTTGATCAAATTGGTCAACTTAGTGACCTCATGATGGGGATTTCTGGTTCACTTGACCCCTAATGACATTATAAGGCTAGGGGTGAGGTCAATTTTACATTTTGGGGTCAATAGGACCTCTTTGGTGAAGGTTTTACCTATGTTGACCTAGAGGTTACTTTCGTCAATTTGGCCCACTTGATTGACCTAGCCTTGAGTACATTGCTCGGCTGCCTCTCTCTTAGGGTTGGGAAAGTGTTAGTGAGCTTACCTTTAGGTGGTGAGTTCATGTGAGGGTGAATTGGCCTAGGTTGACTTGTGCACATTGGGGGTGCACGTAGTAATTTTCCCTAAGTTCAAGCTGAGCTAGGGTCACACTAGGGCCTCCATGCACCACTCAAGCCCTAACCCTAACTTTAGGGGGTCTAGAAGTGTGGGGGATATTACAATCCTTGCCGGTGTAGTACGTCATCTTTGGCTCCTTGAACCCCTCTAGAACCGGTGCTAAAACTATTAATTTGTGGAACAGACTCCCCCCACTCGCCGGCCTTACATGCTCTACTCCCACGATCAACTCGTCTGTCGGGATAGCACCTGCTGAGATGGGAAGAGTTCTCGCCCCGCGAGATCTCGCTCGTGCCCCTCACCCGCCACTTCCTTTCCAGGCCTCTTCCCTGGAGTGCTCTCGCCCAGACCCGGTGGCATGACCACCTGGACAGCCGAGGTTGAGCACTCGCCTCGCGCGGCAAACGCAAAGTGGATGGTCTACAGGATCTCCCTCTTGAAGTCTTCGAGCATCCTTACCGTCACGGGTGCCAAGGGTGGTGGCACATCGTCGTGGTCGGTACTTTGCCCTTTGTCTCCAACCTTGGAACTTACTCAAGATTATTTTTTGTAGGTCGCGGTCCATGCTCACCGCACCAAAAATGTTGGAACTGAGATTCATCCCAAAGAGGAGTTTGGACCCAAAGGGGGCAGCCTGCATCTACTTCTCCTGAGAAAGATTGCTAGACTGAGGACTTAGGACCAAACACTGACCCTGAGCTACATCTCGGAAGTCCCAACACACACCCAGAAGTTCTGAGAGAGCTTCCCCTCCCAAGTCAATGCCGAAGCTAGACACCTTTGGAGGGCACTGGAAGCTAACCAAGATTGACCAGAGGAACAAGTGGCCAAAAATCGAATCATCTCCAAAGGTGCCCTTCAGGGTATATTTATAACTTTCTAAGTCTGTTCTGCACATAGCGGAATCCCGCTTTGTGGTTTTACTAAATGCACCCCAAAATTGGTCTGCCAACAGCCAACCTTCACTGTTTGAAAAGGTTATTTGCAGACAAATATGTATATAGAATTCTGTGAAAAATCTTCCCGAAATATGTCAATGATGAGGCCTCAGCCTCTGAGGGCGGCGAGTGCCCAATGAAGCTGGCACTCGCTTTTCTCTGGCTGGGTTCTCGCTCGAGCGAGGACCTGTCCCCATACCCGCCTCGCCTTATCCGACGAGTGCCTATTAAAACAGACACTCTCATGCACATACTCCTAGCCTGAGGCGAATGCGAATACCACACCCGACTCACCCGCACCCGAAGTGGTGAGTGTCGGGTGAAGCTGGCACTCGCCCGCCTCTTCGCTGCAGCTTGGAGCGGGTGCGGCCTTACTCGGATTGCCCCGCCCATCAAACGCCCGCCGCACTGGGCGAGTGGGCTCCCATTGCCTTACTTGCCTACTCAGCTCGCCTGAGTCCGGGGCTCTACTTTTATTCTTTGGGCTCTTCTGGGTCGCCCACTCGGCGAACACGGGGTTGTACACTCGGGGTATGATCCCACGTGAGTTTGTGGTGGTATTAGATATATTGTATATTATGAATAGTAGTGTTAGTTTAGAGTCATCTCGGGTGTTAGGATTACCCTTTCTTGTACATATGTATCATTGTTTCAATTGTGAATACAGAAATTCATTATTCCTATCAATATTATGTGGGTGTCATATCTATTTCTTAAAACTATTCATATTCATTTTAATTGCATTTCTTGTGTAATTTCATACGCAACTAAAGCAGTCATATCATGATGATTGTACTATCTGAAGATCTATTTTTAACTCGTGCTTAATGTTTAGTATTTGTATTTAAAAAATATATGTATTACACAATTTATCAAGGTAATATCGTATGCTAGAAATCACATCGAAACTACAATCACAACGTAAAAAATTATATCAAAGCGAAACTGCAGCATGTAATTTCGATGTGGTGCGATTTTGCTCGAGCCATACCCGCGCCCATACGGTGCGCCAAAACCGCACCCCTAGGGGAGCATAGTAAATTTTGGTCAGAAAGGAAGTTCGTTGGAGATAGTTATAGCATAGGACTAGGAGGCTCCGAGCACTTTGCGGCTATAAATCTATAATCACCAACTCCACTTAAAATGCAATGTTTGTTGGCCACGCCGAGCGCAATCCGTTTTGGCAGTGCTCGGCCAAAAAATGCCCCCTTTCGATGGCCCCACATATTTTGTTTTAAAGATATTATTATTTTAAGCAAATGTTAACCGTATCCCTAATTATTTGTGACCCAAAAAACAATTAACTAAAAATATTTGACCCTAGGTTAAAATATTTGACCCGCTCGCACACAACTTTGCTGACGGGTTGGCCGTCATTATCCCCTGCTCCAACAATCACCACAAACAACTCCGACGAATCGTCCCCTTCCTACGGTCATCATTGCCCTCATTTTTTCGACCTACAAGGTATGTATGGCCTGTGAGATGAAGAACTTATTGACAAATGCTCCATTTGGAGGAATTTATTTTCACCGGTCAAGCGGTCACGACCACATGAACTGGACCCAAATTAAGGTCCGGTTCATGCGGTCGTGACCGCTTGACCGGTGAAAGTAAGTCTCCCCAAACATAGCCAAAGTAAGAGATTATGGTTTATCTTTGGGACAGTTGCGGTTAAAATTTAGGCTCCGTTGGAACGGTGATTGTGGTCGTAAACGCATGGACCGTCATTCGTTAAGAATCACCAAACAAACATCATTTGTTTGAACATAAAAGTGGATGAAATTTCTTAGTTGAGCATTAATGAATGACAATTTAACCCTCATGTTAATAACCGCAACAACCATGGCAAACGGAGCTTTAGTGTGGGGATAAAATAAATAATTTTGTGAATAAGCAAAATGATTTGTGGTCAGCAATTACTTTTTTTTTTTAATATCCGAAAGGAGTGATGTGGAGGATTATTAGTGGCTCAAGCTAAAACTCAACAACGGGAAGACAGGTGGCAGGACCAAATAAGAACAATGGTGAGGCAGCGAACCAAATATCGCCACGGTGGACAGTGCGCGGGCCCACATGGCTAAAGGGTTATTTATCTTGGTTAATACCCAAAATTAGACCGTTAAGATAATATCTTTATAAACATTCCCCCTGCCTCTTCCATCTTTCTTCCCCACACTTCTTCTTCCTACGCCTGTAACAGAGAGAGTGATTGCGGGCATTTTAAAATTTCCAAAAATGGGACGCCTTAATTTATTGCAAAACAAAATTACAATGCTATTATTAGATAATCACAATTAAATGCCAAGAATGTAATTATTCGGGTAAATATCTGATGTTTAATCTCCAGAACACTATTTGGGACCCAACGAACCCTCCAATTTAGGGAGAAATCAGATTCTGTAGAGCAAATCTTTCACGCATCAGTGTGCAAATTAAATCATCCAAAATTTTCAAAATATCTTTCTTGTAATTTTCATTAATTTTTCTCAAATCCTGTATCCAAAATGATGCAAATTACTTTGTATATGTACATATATCTCCCAAATTCTCCTCACAAAATATCAGCTTTATATATTTGAAGCCATGGCCAGATCTATTCGCATGAGAAATCTTCCAAGTAATATTATAATTTCCCCTGAATTTCTTCCTTTCTTCATCTTCTTCGTTTCTCGCTGATCATGAGTTATTTACTTTTTTTTTCAGGGCAGTTGATTTCTTAAAGAAGATGAGGATTTCGGCTGAGAAGCTTCTGTATGCGTTCTTTATTTCTGTAGCACTTTTAGGTTTGTGAAAAAAAAAACTACATTTCAAGCGGTTTTACGGAACCTGTGAGTAGTAATTTAGGCTCCATTTGGGGAGACTTCGGCTCCGTTTGGCAGGACTTATTTTCACCGGTCAAGCGGTCATGACCGCATGAATCGGGACTTAAATAAGTCCCGATTCATGCGGTCATTACTGCTTGACCGGAAAAAATAAGTCCTCCCAAACGCAGCCTTCATGCGGCCATAACCGCTTGATCGGTGAAAATAAGTCCCCCTAAACAGAGCCTTAGAGTACAAAAAAGCAGAGTTGGTTTGAAGCTTTCATTTCTGCAAGTGAATGCCTTATCATCTTCTGTTTAATTACTGTTCATCGTCAGTCTGATTTTTTGGGGCGCTTTCGTTTTCATGGAAGTTAATTCATTTCTATTCGTTGCATGCAGGTGATACGGTAGAATCTGAACCATATGACTATTCTGCAAGTATTGAGGCAAGTTGATTCATTCATTGGTGGTAGAATTTTTTATGCATAAATAAATTTTAACATCTATGTTAAACCGATTCACTTATTTTTGATTTCAAAGCCCGTGTTAAAGATAGGAGAGGCAGGGTCAATTATAAGCACGAGTGATCCGTCTGGAAAGGTGGTGTTAGACTAATCTTGTCGTGACTTTTTTTTATTTATGCTGGACTTCCGATGCTGGTCTCAAGCCCGGATGAAAAATGATGAGCATTGTGTTAGGTAGATGGTCAGCATAAAATTTAATTATCCTTATGAATATGAATCATTTTAACCCCACTAAAGTGGGACAAAGACTTGAATGTTGTTGTTGTTTACTGGACCTCCAACAATGTAAAGAACGGATATATAATTAGGCGACATTTAATTTATTTATTAATCATATATATATGTATATATAATGTATGTAACGGTGTGTAGATAAGTAAAATCGAGAGAACTAATAAATAGATTTTGGCGGGTTGGTCGGCGTATGATAAAAGCTTCATTTGGCGCGGTGTTTTTGCTTGTTGTGAAATCGGATCGAGTCAAGCCGCGGTAGCGCAACGGAATTTCACGAATGAGCAAGAACCAATATCGCGCAAAATAAAATACGGGACGAGATTCTAGCATATACAGACGACACAAAAGATTACGTGGTTCGGAGTTGGGCTCCTACGTCCACGGGGAGAGCGCGCCAGAAAGATCCACTAAAACAGATGAGGTTACAAGATACAACAAGAGAAAACTGAAAACACTGTCTATCTTCCCCGCTGGAATCACCGCCTGCTTCCGCCGCCTGATGCCGATCCCGCCTGGATCAGCCGCCTGAAGCCGCCGAACGCCTGGAGTCAACTTCTGGAGGCCGGCCGGATGTCGCCTCGCCTGAGGTGACCGGATGTGCCGCCTCCGTTAGCTCCGCCTGTGTCGCCGCCTCTGCGCCTGCTGCCGCCGTCGCCGCGCCTGATTCCGCCGAACCTCTGGGGCCTACTGCAGGTGGCCGGCCGGATGTCGCCTCGCCTGAGGTGACCGGATGCGCCGCAACCTTGCGCGCCAGATGCCGCCACCTGCTGCCGCCGTTCGTCGGAAGAACCGCCTGAAAAGCTCAAAGCTTTCTCTCTCTGAATTCTCACTAGTGTTGTATATTACTGAACCATCTCATGGCTAAGGGAGGCTGACCCCTATTTATAATAGGATCAAGAGTCATCAATATATGGAGATGAACACATATGGAGGGGGTTGCCAAAACAGGGCTCAACCAAATAGGAAGAACATCCCCTATATTATATCCCCTCATAAAGCATTTCCATGTTTAGGACTTCCCCAAAACAGGAATAAAGAGGGCACACGGATCGGTGAGGTGGCACAATCTCAACAAACTCCACCTTGACACCTCACGCGATGAACTCCACCTCGAAGCCTAACGAACGTATCTGTACCTCCAACCTGGATCTCCCCTACCGGCGACTACAAGCCCCCTCTCCCTGGGGTCACCCTCGATCAACATGCCTCAGAATGAGTCAAGTCAAGACCGTTCTTGAACTTGACTCCTGTCACGGATTTCGTCCGCATGTTCGCACCGATATCCTCCGTAGAAATCTTCCGCAACTCCATGCCTCCACCTCCAGCGAACTCCCTCGACTCCTGATGGCGCACTCCGATTTGCTTTATCCTTGCACGATAGACCATGTCTTTTCCAAGACAGCTAGCACTGTGCAACTCCACCTTCTCCTGAGTAAACCTGAGTTCCTTGGTGGGACTCCTGAGCCAAATGGCTCCCCTTGCGGTGTTTGGGCACTTCTGAGATGACACTCTGCCCTTCTTCTCCACGGCTGCGAAGATTTTGTCTTCGCCAAGGCCCTTTCTCTGCGCGAACTCGACCACCGCTTTGATCCGTTTTTGTCACAGACCAAAATCAATTTTGCCGTCGTACCTAGAAATCTCGAATTTTGCCGACATTGTCTTGCTCGCAGAGCTACTGGGCGATCAAGATGATGTTCGCGGAGCCGATCTAGGAAGATAGGGAGCGGACCAATGTCGTCACCTACCGTTGACCCAGATCTAGAACCCGAACGTCCAGACGATCACCCCCGCGGAACCTGGCTCTGATACCAATTGTTGTGAAATCGGATCGAGTTAAGCCGCGGTAGCGCAACGGAATTTCACGAATGAGCAAGAACCAATATCGCGCAAAATAAAATACGGGACGAGATTCTAGCATATACAGACGACACAAAAGATTACGTGGTTCGGAGTTGGGCTCCTACGTCCACGGGGAGAGCGCGCCAGAAAGATCCACTAAAACAGATGAGGTTACAAGATACAACAAGAGAAAACTGAAAACACTGTCTATCTTCCCCGCTGGAATCACCGCCTGCTTCCGCCGCCTGATGCCGATCCCGCCTGGATCAGCCGCCTGAAGCCGTCAAACGCCTGGAGTCAACTTCTGGAGGCCGGCCGGATGTCGCCTCGCCTGAGGTGACCGGATGTGCCGCCTCCGTTAGCTCCGCCTGTGTCGCCGCCTCTGCGCCTGCTGCCGCCGTCACCGCGCCTGATTCCGCCGAACCTCTGGGGCCTACTGCAGGTGGCCGGCCGGATGTCGCCTCGCCTGAGGTGACCGGATGCGCCGCAACCTTGCGCGCCAGATACCGCCACCTGCTGCCGCCGTTCGTCGGAAGAACCGCCTGAAAAGCTCAAAGCTTTCCCTCTCTGAATTCTCACTAGTGTTGTATATTACTGAACCATCTCATGGCTAAGGGAGGCTGACCCCTATTTATAATAGGATCAAGAGTCATCAATATATGGAGATGAACACATATGGAGGGGATTGCCAAAACAGGGCTCAACCAAATAGGAAGAACATCCCCTATATTATATCCCCTCATAAAGCATTTTCATGTTTAGGACTTCCCCAAAACAGGAATAAAGAGGGCACACGGATCGGTGAGGTGGCACAATCTCAACATTTGCTCTGGTGTGTTTGGACAGAAACCCCCACCATTATAGAATATACGTTTGGCACGACGCCAACAAGAAAAAAAATAATTTTGAACATAAAAATGGATGAAGTTTTTTTATTGAGGTCCGGTTGTCATGAATGATGGTTCATAGCCATCATATTCACGACCGCCGACACCGTGCCAAACGGAGCCAAAATGACGATGAGAATTTGAGCGGAGCCATATTGAAAATTAGGTAAGCAGATGTCGAACCCAGACTCACAACTTTAAGATCAAGTTTCCATCCCAGCGACACTGCATTTGATCCGGGCAATGTGGAGCTAGCTGTCATTCTATTATGGGCCGCTCATTCAAATTTTAAGCTCCGATTGAGCCACATAATAGGGTCGTGGCTCAGTTGGTGAAATGAGTCATGATGAGGACTCCTTTAAGGTGGTCTGAGGATCAAGCCCGGGACTCAATAACCTATTGTATTGATTGTATCCTGTGCGGAGAGCTGGTTGCGATGTATGGACCGTGATCCTGTTATGTGGCTCGGACGGGATTTAAACCCTAAATGAGTGGCCCATAACAAATTCTTACATTCATCCTCCAACACTTGAAATTTCTTCTCGTTAAGACTGCATAAAAAAACATTCCTCAGTATTGGTGGGGTGCATGACAAACACAGTGATCTTATGTTATTTTTCTACATGCAATTAAGCTCCCCCATGAAGGATTGTGTACATGCTCATGCTCTTTTTCAATTAATAAAAGTAGCACTCCTCCAAATCACCATGGTTGAAGAAGGCCAATGCTTGCTTCTGTCTGCTCAATCTCCAAATAAAGCCTCAACATTAGACCTAACACAACTTTAATTAAGTACATCCTCACAACTTGAAAAAAAAATCATTGAATTCACTTCATGTCTTCCTTATATCCATCCCGCTGCAGGGCGGATGGGTATGAGAAGTGGTGCTAATTAACACCCTCATAAAGGAGATTGGGGCATCGAGGCCAAGTGTTGCCCTTGCCGACCTGACAACCCGCTGTAGCGTTATAGTGCACCTGGTAACACTCCAGTGTGGATGGGGTTGCGGATTTGTGTACAGGAGGGGTTGGGACAAGTAGATTACAGTATAGATGAGGGTCGGCCGGGATACTCACATGAGTGGTGCGGCGCCCCTTTAACAGAGTTCACGTGGAAGGATAAAGTTACTAAGGACTTTTTTGGGGAATTCAACTTTCATATCCCAGCAATTATGGTTTTTTGCTTAGTTTATTAGGATTTATTAAATTTAGGGTTTACGGTGCCCTCTTTACACCACCTATTTCATAACCATTCCGCTATCACAGCATGATACGCACCTTTATTTTGAAATTCAGTACATTTCCGCTGCTGGTGATGCTATAACTGCCATGTTAAACACCTGTAAAAGGCCACTATGTTGTAAGAGGATGTTATGTTATGAAATGTATTGAATGTTCCGCCTGTTTCATCTTCTTCCTCGTCCCCAATCAGTTAAGTGTGCGCCTTTAACTTATCTTCTACCCTATCAGTGGTACACCGCCGAGACTCCTTCCTGCCTATCCCCATTCAGTTAAGTGTGCGCCTTTAACTTATCTTCTACCCTATCAGTGGTACACCGCCGAGAATCCTTCCTGCCTATTTTATACGATCCAATTTGGTTCGTATCACAGCACCACTCACAGTAGAGGTTTGGATGGGGCGAGGTCGGGTCGAGGTGGGAGGTATATGATCAAATTACTATTGTTCTGTCATGCCCTAGTCCGTCTCTCTTGGGTCTGGAAAGGATCTTTCCGGCCTAGAATTAAATGTTTTTGTGGAAGCTTTGTCTTCGTCGACTGTGGTGTTGTTGGGATACAAATGAGGGGGTCGGGACCCCTGTTTATAGGCGGGGGAGGAGGATACAATCACAGCCACAAGCGATGCAGCTACCAGAGCAATATAGGCGGTCTGCCAACCCAGACCGCACAACTACGTGGTTTGCAATTTCAAATTGCGCAACTTGGGGGGTATACAGAGGAGGGCGGACAGAAAACACTATCACCTGGTGATAGCGATATCTCCTGGCGATAGCGACCTGACGCACTGGTGACCTGCGATATGCGACCTGACGACCTGCCACCCTGACGACCTTACTTCAAATTTTCAACACTCTCCCTTGAAGTGAGAGTCGGAAATCACCTCAAGCAAACTCAGCAGCCGTTCAAACTACCCCTTCGACAATGGCTTTGTGAAGATGTCTGCGACATTGTCCCTGTTCTACACAAACTCCAACATTAGAGATCCTTCCAGCACCTTCTCCCGAACAAAGTGATGTCGATCACGAAATGTTTTGTACGTGTGTGACACACTGGATTTGTAACCAACTTCAAAGCACTCTCATTATCACCGCGAAGAAGAGTAGGATCTCGCACCTCCTCATGGATATCCTCCACCAACTTGCACAGCCAGATGACCTCCTCAGCCGCCAAGGACGACGTCTTATACTCGGCCTCACTGGTGGAGATAGACACGGAGTCCTAATTCTTACTGCACCATGAAAATGTCGTTGATCCGCACATGAAGACATACCCAGACGTCGACTTCCCATCATCTGTATCTCCACCGTAATCAACATCCGTGAACCTGTGCAAGTTGAAGCTCGTGTCCTCATAAAAGAGTCACATGTTCGAGGTGAAATTCACGTACTTCAAAATACTTTTTGTTGCCACTATATGAGGCTTCCTGGGCTCCTGCATATATCGACTTACTCGACCAACAACATATGAAATATTCGGCCGCGTAATCATCAAGTATATCAAGCTCATGACCAGAGCCCGGAAGACAAAGGGATCTGGAAGAACTCTTCATTCATCTCGTCGAAGCTTTATCCCGACTTCAAGTAGAGTAGAGTTGTTCTTCCCTCCCTCATGCCGAACCGTTTTACGATCCGCTCCGCATATCCTTTCTGGGAGACGAGCACACCACATTTTTTCCTCTCCACTTCCAAACTAAGGAAATGGTGAAGCTCACCAAGATCCTTCATCTCAAACTAAATTGATAGCTCAGTCCTAAGCTTTGTTACCTCTTCGTCAGAGTTCTCTGTCACGATCATGTCGTCGACATATAGCAGCACCAAGATTCGAAACTCCCCCCCCCCCCCCTCTTTTGATGAACAGACTCGAGTCTGGGTCAGATGCAAAATACATGCAAAATTGTAGATACTCTGCAATCTTCTCATACCAAGCCCGAGGCGTTTGATTCAAGCTATAGAGTGCATTCTTGAGTTTGCAGACATGTCCTAGATGATCTTCAGAAACATAATTGGGTGGCTACACCATGAAGATATCTTTGTCAATCTCCGCGTAAAGAAACGCATTCTTCACATCAAGCAGTCAAATCTTCCATCATCAGCAAGCCTCCAAGGCAATCACCATCCGAACAGAAGTTATCTTGGCCACATGACTAAATGTCTCCTCCTAGTTTTTTTATAATGCTGCCAGAACCCTCGAGCAACAAGGCAAGTCTTGTACCGCTCAATACTGCTTTCTGCTATCCTCTTGAGCTTGTAGACTCACTTGCAAGTACAATGAGTTATGTCTTCTACCTTAGGCACAAGATCTCAAGTTTCATTCTTTTTGAGGACAATCATCTCCTCATCCATGACATTCTCAAAGTATGACGGTTCTCGCTCATCCAGAGGTCCGGCAAAGTAACATGAAACCAAGTTCACCATATTACCCTCTCTGTACCGAGCCAATGGTATGATGGTCCGCTTCAACCTTCGCAAGGCCGGTCCACTCTCTACCACAACCGCTGATTCTTTTAAATCAGCTCTTTTGCCAAAAGTACCAGGAGCATTGCTCCCCTTGCTTTCAGAACCTGAAGAACCCGACCCTGAGTTTGATGCAACCGGAGCCCCTACAAATAATGGTAGCTCCACTAGAAAATCTTCAGCAGCATCCTGTCTTCTTCCTTCCTTCATGCTCTCTTGTAGTTCTATAGAAGAACTATCCCGGTACGATGTCAACTCGCCAAATACCACATCCCTCGAGACACTAAATTGTCTTGTCTCAGGATCTATGCACTTCCATCACTTCTTCCGCTTATCATAGCCGATGAAAACAAGCTCTTTGACTTAGCATCTAGCTTTGTCCTGAGAGCATCTAGAACGTGCACGTAGCAGGTAGAACCGAAAATCAAAGGTGTGTCACGCTAGGCTTCTCCTTGAACATCAGTTCATGCGGAGACTTCATGTTAACAGGACTCAATGACATCATGTTGATGACGTATGCCGCACAGGCCATTCTCTCTGCCCAAAAGACCCAGGGAATACCTTACCTTTGGCATAAAGCCAGCTCTTGCAGGTCTCCGTCAGATGACGAATTTTCCTCTCTGCAACTCCGTTTTGTTGAGCAGTGTGTGCACAAGAGAACTCTCTCTTGATCTCATGTTTTTTGCAGAAGGTGGAGAACTCAGAGGAAGTAACCCCCTCCCCAGTATCTATCCTCAACATCTTTATCTGCAGATTCAACCAATCCTCAATGAGCTCCTTGAACTCCAAGAACTTATTGAATAGTTCTGACTTCTCATTCGCAAAATACACTCAAGTATACCTGTTGAAGTCATCAACAAAGACCAGCATATATTTGTTACCTGAATAAGGAGTGAGGCACGGCCCCATCAAGTTGCTGTGAATGCACTCCAAAGGAGCCTTGCATCTGGACAGTGACTTGTCAAATGGAAGCCGATGTACCTTTCCATATTGACATCCCACACACACATGATCGTCGCTTGGAGAGGAAAGACTAGGCAAACCATTCACCAGACTCTTTGCATCATAGCCTTCAGTTTGTCCATCTCTACATGCCTCAGCCTCTCATGCCAGATAACAGCTGTAATTTTCCTTCATCTTTTTAACATAACTTGTTGACAAAACAAACAAGTCTCACCTATCTCCCAACATGAGTGACGTCAGTCTTTATCGATGAAAAGTTCTGAAGAAACTTTACCTTGTTGGACCAAACAGCACATGATAGCCCACATCTACGGCATTGGTCACTAAGAACAGATTCTGCTTCATTCCCGGCATGTGATGCACACCCTTCAAGGTGAGTGGACTCTTATCACTGCCCAAAGAGACCGTTCCCTCCTGCTCAACTATATTTATTGTATCATCAGCTATAATGATAGCATCATTACCCTAATACACCTTTAGAGAAAAAAAACTTTGACTCATCCTGATACAAGACGGTGCGTAGAGTTTGTGCATTTGTCTGTTATTTATAGGAAACCCTAAATGCATGCAATGAAGAATTAAATTTTGAGCGGGCGTTGCACAAATTTTTAAGAAATCAAGCAACTAGATTTTTTGTAAAGCACATAATTACTATTTTGGTGCAAAAAAGTGAAATTACTTGAAAAAAAAAGGTTCGATTTAAATTCGGGAAGAAAGTTCGCAACTTTCGTTATGTTTCTCTTGTCATAGCAAAATGGAAATCGTGAACTCCAAATACGTTTCCGTTCGGAGTTTTCAACATAGCGTTGGCTAACAAAATTCAGGCTAAAACCCAACAATGAATATAATTAACCTAAGAGAAAATTTATACACACACAAAGAAAGAGAAAGAAACAATTACCCACAGAAAGAGGTGTCTTTCGGCAACGAAGTCGATGACGATCCCGCGAGGAATTTCCTCGCCACATTCGATCTCCCGCTCCGAAGTCGGCCGCTATTGAACACGAGCACCAAGGAGAAATTCAGTCACTCTCACACTCAATAGTGGATCCACGAAATCTAATTCACTAAATCTAAAATACATAAATGATTTGAGGGCCGGTGGAGGACCGGTCGGGTGCGGCATCAGGCACTTTTGCGCTGACCAGATCGGGGTTGGTCTCCAACACATCCCCGGTGAGGTGATCAGCACACCCTGAGTCAACGATCCAATCCTCCTGTAAGTTGATGGAGGTCAAGGCACCAACAGACGTTATCATGTCTGTCATGAAGCAATTCCACCAACTACCTTCTCTCTTGGGTCCATCTTCTCTTTCAGCAGCGTGACCTGGCTGAAGATTTATCATACAGTCCTTCTTCACGTGATCAAGCTTATTGCACTGAAAGACCTGAGTCCTCCCATCTTACCTCCATCGTGTTAAGGAACATTGCTCCTCTCCTGTTGTGATGAGGTAGAAGCACCATCTCCATCATAGTACTTCTTCTTGTCTCACCTCTTCTTCTTCTCAAAGTAAAGAACTTCACTATCTCCCCCTGAGATAGTACACACAGACATTTGTCTTGCTAAATTCTTCTGAGAGGCTAGCAAGTTCCCCAGCTCAAATAACGATGTCTGATTAGCTGAGTCCTACACCGAGGTAATGAATGTCACATACTCCTTCCACAAGCCATGGATGATGTGTCTCTTCAGCTTAGCCTCTGAAATGGGCTCATCTGGGTCAAGTGCTGAGATCTCAGCACATAGATTCTTCATCTTTATAAAGAAGGAGGAAATGGACAAGTCTCCTTGAGTGGTCCTTACCAGCTCATTTTCTAGGAACTGTAGTCTTGGTACATTCTTCTTATTGAACAACCCATCCAGGGAAGTCAAAATCTCAGAAGTCGTCATGTAGCCTATGATGTGATCAAACAGCTCTGGTGAGATAGCCCGCTTGAGAGTAAACTCTGTCTAAGCATTAGTTCTCCTTCAAGCTCTCACCTCCTGAGCATTATCTTCAACAGCCACCACCTCCAGTCTATCATCTTCACCAAAGACCTCTCACAGGTCCTCGCTAAGTAGATAGCTCTCTATACAAGACTTTCATTTCTTGTAATTGGTATGAGTTAGCAGCTCAATAGCAAGGCCTCTTGCAAATCCACCTTCCATTCTAGATCTCCTAGTGTGCTTGTCTTCAAAAGGTCCTTAGCAAAATCTGGTTAGCGGTTGACTGCTAAAACCTCTGTTCCTTTAATACCATTTAAAATTCTATGACGGGGAGGTCGCAGGACCACTCTCAACCAAGTAAACAACTAGTAAAGAAGAACAAGAGAAACACTTGTATTTTAATTCACTGCTTTACAAGACGAGACATACATTGTAAGACATGATTTCGCAATACACCTGATGAAGATCAAAAAATGACTAAGTACAAATTGAAGAACTGAAAGCTGAGACCACCGAGACCACACCTCTACCCCGAGATCTCACGAACAGCTTTTTATGAACGTGTGCTAAAGACAAACCGCTCAGTTCGCGCGAACTACCAAACTAGACCGCGCGAACTGATCTTCAGACCACCTGCTTGAGAACTGTCAAGAAGAGACCACCCATATCGCCAAACTGCTATATTGCCTGGCGATATCGATATCACCCCGCGATAGCTTCAAACAGCCAACTATATCCTCCTACTACCTTGTTGTTGGGACACTGAATTAACCTCCAGACCAAGTTAACAGATCGCACAGCTCACAAACGGCTGATCAAATGGCTTCTCTTCCTTATCGTGCGGACTGTAAAATCCTAACTGCAACCTTGCACCAAGCAATATTTCTCGACGATCCAAGATACAAAATGAGGGGATCGGGACCCCTATTTATAGGCGGGGGAGGAGAATACAATCACCGGCACAATCGATACAGCTACCGGAGCAATATAGGCGATCTGCCAACCCAGACCGCACAACTACGCGGTCTGCAACTTCAAACCGCGTGACTTGGGGGGTATGCAGAGGAGGGCGGATAAAAAACACTATCGCTTGCACGATAGCGATATCGTCTTGCGATCACGACCTGACGCCCTGCCGACCTGGCGATCTGTGACCTTGCGACTTGGGACCTAGCAACCTGCCACCCTGACGACCTCACTTCAAATTTTCAATACTTGTGGGGGACAAACAGAGCTCTCTTGGCAGCTTCTTACAATTTGTGATGGGATTCTAGCTCTGAGAGCTTTGAAGGTCCGGGAACTTGTTTGTCTTCAAAGGTGTCACCCTCTTCCACACATGTCGTTGGCCGCCCTATCTTCTTTGGGGTTCTCGGGGATGACTCTCTCATCGTCCCTTGTTTGCACACCTTGTTTAGGAACCCAAACAGGATGGTTGGGTCAAGCTCAACTTTGATGGTGCGGTGAAGCGTTGCTTGGGCTAGACGGGTGCAAGCTGGGTAGTTATGAACCACCATGGTGTTGTCCTTTTTAGTTAGTTTTTTAAGTCAAAAAAATTCTAACTTCAAATGTTCGGACCTATGTGTAGCTTAAGGTTACTGATCCTGTGGTCGAATGTCACAATCCGGATGGCTAGAGCAAGAGAGAGATGTTTACAAGCACACTTCAGGTGCTTCAACTGGGAGGTCCCACCATGTACCGAAAAGTTATGAAAACATCTCCTCCGTAACCAAAAAGCTGAACGAGGTACGAGGAAGGCACGAACTTAGCGAGTATAAAACTTGAAGGGATCTCCTCGTCACATTCCTGGCACTCCATAGGGTCCTATTTATAGACAAATTCAAAGGGGGTATGTATGCGAGAATATCATACCTCTGCTAACAAGTTACAAGGGCTACTCATTCATACTAGCGAGTTACAAGGACTACTCGGTCATACTAGCGAGTTACAAGGACTACTCGCACATACTAGCGAGTTGCAAGGGTTATTCGCCCATACTAGGGTTATAAGAGCTACTCACCCATACCGGCAAATACTCAACATTATTCTCTTCCTTGAAGTTACCGAGTACTCTTCTGGTGAGGTCTGCGAATAGCCGTCCGCCAAGCAGAATGGTCTGCGAATAGTCTTCTCCTTGGACATTTCTGATCTCGACGAATTACGAATTATACACTAGTGGTAATGGATTCTAATGCATGCTTGTTCCCATTACGGAATTGCATGCTCAGTGGGAAGGACTGCGCCGTGTCATCTTCATGTTGAGTAATGAATGACTTGTGATTAAGGGTGATTCCTCCATGGTTATCCAAAATATTCAAGAACCAACAGTATGCAACGATGCTCGAGATGGGCATGTGGAAGATGTCAGAGCTTGGGTCGCCAGCCTGTTAGGGAGCTTTGTTGGCCGTGGATACCAGGAGCTGATTCTGATTGCTGATGGTTGTGATAACTTGGCTATCCTTCAAGGAGATTTTTGTTCTTATCTTGAGGGAAATCTTTCTCTTCAGCTTCAATGTCTAATTAGTGATGATAGTGTATCTTAGTATATAGAAACTGTGAGGATGATTAAACTGGGTGGACTCATAGAAAATCACAACATAAACAGGATTACCCAACAACGAAGAAGACTGCTAACCGAGTCGAACTCCCCATGAGCCCCCATTGTCTTCTTGCACCTCATATTTTCACCAGCAGTCGGCTGACCCTAAACTCCATTAATCATCAAAACAAACCTCCCGAATAAATCATCAAAAATTCAAAATGCTAAAATTCAGTTAATTAATCTTCCCCAGTGTTTGGCTGAGCCTCTCAAGCCGCAATATGGCGGAGGCATCATCCGCAACCCCGAGTTCAGCAGAGGAATTCCGGGCTGGTCTATATTTCGCAACGGCAGCATAGGAGAAAGAACTTCAGGAACTGGGAATAATAAGTACCTGGTTTCTTACAGCGGAAGCGCGTCCAAGCAATTTCTTCTTGAGAAAGAAAAGCTCTACGCTTTCTCCGGTAATCAATTCAATCCACCCAGCCCAGGTTTTGAAAATATCGAAGCAGTTTTCAAGTCGATAACTTTCCGCATCATCTTCCAGTTTGGTTGCAGACAAGTGACGGGAATGCAGATATTATCGCTTCCTTTGAAGTCGGCGGTGAAGTCATACATGCCGGAGCAATTGAAGCCAAGTCCGGCTGCTGGTCCATGCTCAAAGGAGGGCTTTCCGTTGATGTCACTGGACCTGCCGTGCTCTTCTTCGAGGTGCCGATCATCTCTGCAAATGTAGCGAATTCATCATTGCCAGGTGCTAAAAATTTAGTTTTTTTTTTTTTTTACTGTTGATCTCTACATGATTACAGAGTAATAGCACTGCTGCGTCAGAGATCTGGGCGGACAGCATCTCCTTGCAGCCATTTACAGCAGAAGAATGGAGGCATCATCAAACCCAGACCATCCAAAAGGTAAATTTTGCTTTCAGGAGAAGGCAGAGAGAAAGCTCTGCAGATTTCAAATGCTAATTACTCCGGAGTTTTTATCATTGAGCACTTCGAGAAAGCTCTGCTGTTTTCTGTAGAGCTCATTATGGGGTAAATCGTATTGTTATTTATATGCTTCTAACCCAACCCCATCAATCGAATCCCTGCTATATTATATGCTCCTTTGCCACACATGGATATGACTTATGAACTGTCATTAGTCATTAGTGAACATCTAACCTCGCCAAAGGAACTTCATTTACTTTTATATTCAAAATTAAGTTTTTGTATTGTCTTTTTAACACATAACAAGCTAGAATGTGTACGCGCAGGCAAGGACCCGGCTGGTGAGAGTGAAGGCCATGGATGCCAACGGAGCCCTTCTTAGAAACGCCACCGTCTCCATCAAGCAACAAAGACCAGGCTTCCCCTTCGGCGCCGCCATCCCCAAATCCATACTCACCAACAGCTTATACCAGAACTGGTTCACCTCCCGCTTCACCGTGACCACCTTCGAGAACGAGATGAAGTGGTACAGCACCGAGACCTCCCAAGGCAACGAGAACTACTACACTGCCGACGCCATGCTCGCATTCGCCGAGCAGCACCGCATCGCCGTCCGCGGCACAACATCTTCTGGGACGATCCCAAGTACCAAATGGGATGGCTCACTTCCCTCCCATATTCCCAGCTGAAAAACGCCGCCGGAAAAACGCCTCTACTCCATCGTCTCCAGATATAAAGGCCGCCTCATTGCTTGGGATGTCAACAACGAGAATCTCCATTTCTCCTTCTTCGAGCAGAGGCTGGGTTCGGGCTTTTCCGGCGACGCCTTCTGGCGAGCCGGAAAGCTTGATCCGGGCACTACGTTGTTCTTGAATGACTACAACACATTGGAGCAGCCGGGCGACACGAAAGCGACGCCGGATAAATATCTTGCCAAGTTGAAGGAGATGCGGGATTATACAAAGTACTCCGGTAAGATAGCCATTGGGGTGGAATCGCACTTCAACCAGCCAAACATTCCTTTCATGAGAGCTGCGTTGGATAAGCTTGCGGGAGCAGGGGTTCCCATCTGGCTCACTGAAGTCGACGTCTTTCGAAGCCCAAATCAGGTACTTTCTTCAAAAAGAAATCACCAGATCGAACTTCTTCGGACGCCTACGAAAAAGTTTATGTTTTTAATCTTCAGGCGCAATATCTGGAGGCAATCTTGAGGGAGGGATTCTCACATCCGGCGGTTCGGGGGATTGTGATGTGGGCTGGATGGCATGCGGAGGGCTGCGACAGGATGTGTTTGACAGACAACAGCTTCAAAAATTTGCCATCAGGAGATGTGGTTGACAAGCTGATCAGTGAGTGGAGATCTGAAACTGTGGTGGGAAGAACTGATAAAAATGGCATTTTTGAAGCCAGGCTCTTCCACGGGGAGCACGAGATCACGGTGCTGCAGTCTTCTGCGGGACATTATCCGTTAATCAGGAAGGAGCAGTGCTTAGCAGTGAGGGCATGATGCAGGTGCTGGTTGTGTGAGATAACAAATTTTGTGTGTCCAGCCCTGAAATTATAATGGAGAGTTGCTAGAAATACACTCATTTATATAAATGAGATATAACTTTTTTTATCACTCATTTATAATATAACTCTTTTATGGAAGATTCATTTATCTTTTTCACATGACACAATGTGATTGAAATAAAGGATTTGTATCACAAATATAAATGAGTTGTATCTTGAATGAATAAAAGAGTTATATCTCAGGTATAATTGAGTGAGGAACAGGGGTACCAGAATCCAATTTTGAAATGGCGGGAGCGTAAAGATACTCAATTTTGAAATGATTTAAGATATGTATGTTTGATTATTAGAGTAGGGAATGTTAGGTTGTTTCATAGCCTGATGAGGAAATAAAAAGGCTTTTTTTGTGTATTGCAAACATTTTCTTCATTAACATCTTTACCACTTTGGCTTATAAGTTACCTCATTAATATGCTTTGGCACTGTAAAATTGGTTGTTTTAAAAATCTTTACCAACACTAAATAACTACTCCCGCCTAATTAATGGAGGTGATGCATGATGAGAAATGACTGGTGACTGGAGAGTAAAAATAAAGAAAGTTGTTAACTGCACAAGGATATAGCTATCCACTCGCCAAAAAATGAACTAGATTTATTCACAAACAGATCATCTCTAAAACCAGCTACCGGAACCCCTGGCTGTACACATCTTTCCCGATTCCCTCCTTTTTCATTTGCCCACGACATCAGTTGCAGGATCTCAGTCGCCGATCATCGGGCGCCCTACCCACCTCCAGCCAATTCTTCCCATGTGCATGACTAGGGGTGTGTGTGGTGCAGTTTGGCCCAAATCGCAGCAGCGACGGCGCAGTTTTGGCCCAAGCAAAACTGCACCACACCAAAACTGTGTGGTGCGCTGTCGGTTCGGTGCGATCTTTTGCGGTGAGGTTGCGGCTTTGATGCAGTATTTAGGTATGTGATTTACATAGACAACAAAAAGATGATGTAAGATGAAATAAGATGTAAAATTAGAGCAAAAATATAGTTACGTGAGCTATCTTCTCATGAATTAACTTGTATGAGACTAATAGGAGATGAGTGGCAAGAGCGAGCCTGAGAGAGCATTGTGTGCGTGTGTGTGTGGGATAGCAGGGACTGCCGAACTCAAACATTGTGCGGGCGCAGGCAGGCTCTGTGTGTATTAGGTGACAGTGATAACAAGGACTGCCGAACTCAGACTTTGTGTGTGCGTGCGCGCGCGCGCCCTGTAAAATTTTATGATGGAAACCGAGAAAGGTCGCAAGAACATCCAACCACAACCAAGTCAAGTAGAAATCAACAGCAGTAGAAGCACAAGAGTCTCAAAAAATCTGAAATTATCAACTTCTTTACAGGGCGATGCATACATTGTGACACATGATTTCGCACTATACCCGATGAAAGCAGAAAAAATACAAGCAAGAAGAAACCGCGCGGCTGGAGACTGACACCGCACAAGCCGCTGACTGCATGCCCTGTCCGTTGAAAACCGCCAAGTCGCCGACTGCAACAAGTCATGCGGACTGCCTTTATTGAATGTTGATGAACTGAACAGAACCCGCTGATAGACCGAGCGAACTGCTCGACTAACCCACAACCCGGAGGAAGTGACTTCAGACCGCTGAGACCGCAACCTGTTGTATATCGCTGACTGTAATCGCGAATTCTTCAACACGAGCTTTCCAACTAGTGGTCTAGTCGCCCAGTGTTAGCCGCACAGCCTGCACAGATAAGTCAAC